>OZ024875.1:66198129-66217293 GCA_964017185.1 Rugalucina vietnamica
ACGCAGGCGAGCAATTAAAGAAGGAAACATGGTTATCAATCATGATTGGGTTAAAAACTAAGCATGCAGACTATTGCATCACATTCAAGTCATATCCTATACTTTTGTTACGTATAATGGTTTTTCAAAACTGAAAAGAAAAACGATATTTCCTTCCTATAAGTTTCTTAAATTTGTAAACCAAATCACCATACAATTTCTCGCAATTGTCCTAAGACTTGACCCGGTCAATGCAGTTGAAATCATTCTGACAGTTGGAAGTCTGAATGAGCAATCAGCAAACACATTACGAAAACTTGCCCATGCAATATACAGAGAATTTTTCAGAAGCAAAAATTGAAAATTTCATTGGAAAAATTTTGATATTTTTAATACATTTGTTCAAAACATTAATTGTGGGTACACGTTAGAACCGACTCGATGAGGCGGTTCTAACGAGTACCCACAATCTATGTTTTGGGGCAAAAATAAGAAAAATAGGTATACCTCTGCATACCCCAGTTTTTTTTTCCAATATAAAAATGGGGTTAAAGGGGATATGTATACATTTCACGGATTTGCTTTCCTGATGACGATGCTAATATTGTGATAGAGGCGCCTGGCATTTCTCATTCTCATTACAGAGCAGAATAACTTCACTGTCTAATATGCTCACCGGAATATCGGAATATGTTAGTAGGTTTTAGCAGCGAGAGCATATGAACCATAAACAACTACATCAGAGACAGTTTTTTGGTAAAAAAAAATAGTCGTTGGATTCTTTGGCCGGTAAAATTCGCATAATAATGAATACATGTAAATGCAGAAATAATTAAATACCACTTTTCCCCTATTAAGTCCATGAAAACCGAAGGTCGCCATAGCAACACAGAGTTCTTATCTGACTGGACACACACACATACACGCACACACCTAATGCAAAGGTTTAGGTAAAGCCCCTATCTCACTGGAATGCGACAACTGGAGACTAGTTCGCGAATAGTTCGCGACTATTTCGCGACAAAGATAAACGATATAAACCCAACTTTCATGTTGCAGTCTCATTGAATATACATTTTTGCGACAAATTCGCGAATTTCGGTCTAATCTTGAAAATATATCGCGCGACTGCCGCGCGATAGTCGCGCGACTGTCGCACGACAGTCGCGCGACATTCGTGAGAGTGTCTCACGACTTTCCCGCGAATGTAACTTATTTTCATTTAAATTCGTACGACAGTCGCACGACATTCGTGCGAGTGTCGCGCGACATTCGTACGAATGTCGCTTAGTTTTATTTTCTCGCCAGATAGTCGCGAGGTTTTCGCAAGACTGTCGCGCGACCGTCGTGTAACACTCGCGCGACATTTGTACGAGTGTAGCGAAAATTTCGCATTGTAAATTCGCCAAAATTTCGCGGCGACAAGTTCGCGACACTCGCACGAACGTCGCGCGACCGTCGCACGACAGTCGCGCGACAGTCTTGCGAAATATTTTGGAGAAAAAATTCGCATAAAATTTTTCAACATGTTGAAAAACTTCGCGACACTCGCGCGACACTCGCACGAATGTCGTGCGAAAGTCCCGCGACAAAATTCGCAAAACAGTCGCGAGAAATTCGCATGCCAGTGAGATACTAGCTTGAGAAACCGGCATAAACTGCAACGCATAGGCTTTATCCCCCAAACGATTTATGAAGATCTTGTCAAAGATGAAAGACAAAAAAAAAAAAAAAAAAAAAAAAAAAAAAAAAATGAAGGAAAAACAAATATAGGAAAATGAAATAGCTCAATAGCCTAACCGGTCCAGGACTTCGTATTGACATGTAACTGTATGCTCCCAAGAGTACACCTGAATTGAATCAGGCACAAGTGCAGAAGAGTGGAATTGCGATAAGCTTACAAGGACAATTCGTCTGTGACTTAAGCAGATTATCCATGCTGTGATGCTGGTGAGATTCAAGCCATTACTTACCGTCTAACCGTCGTTGTCGTGATCATAAAAACGAGAAGACAAATGAGCCGCATCATGAGAAAAACCAACAATGTGGTTTCCGAACAGGTCCGATATAAACCGAGCTGTACAAGCACAGAAGATGGCTAGAGGCTGTTAATTTTGGATATAGAAAGTAGAGGAATTGTACTATCCATGTAGTGAAAGCAAATGCGCTGATCAGCGAAGCTGATCTGCGCCTTTGTTTTTCGCATATGCAGAACATTGTTTTTTTTGAAGTTGCGGCTCAGATCTGTTGGTCATTCAATCGACTGCAATTAGACAATTGTGTTGTGTCCCTGCTGTTTGAGTTTATTTATTGACGAATGTTGTTCCTAGCGGCTACGCGTTATTCGAATTCCTAGTGGCTACACAGATTGGTTGCGTATGTATCCATTTTGAATACCACCGACGCTTGTATTCGTCACCTTACAGCTCTGATTTTCCGATACATCACGCAAACACATTCCATGTAACGAAGACCCCTTACTCCTAATTTTAGCTCACCTGAGCCGAAGGCTCACAATGTGAGCTTATAGTATGGTAGTCGAACCGGCGTCCAACCGTGCATTCACACTTTCAAACGTATCTCTAACAGTCTAAGGCCCGCCGCTAGGCCATTTGCAATCGAATTTTGCCTGAAGCATTGTCATGGTAGGGGAAAGGTTGTAGCAGGTTTAAGGCCTCGTCAGTTCAGAACTCTGGTTTCCATGGCATCAGATAGCTCCCTTAGACTAACAATCGAAAAAAAAAAAAAAAAAAAAAAAAAAAAAAACACCCCGGCAAAATTATCTGGCATAGGCTTATACTGGGAAAACATGAATTAATTTTTTCTCTGAAACCACAAGACCTAAAGGTTCTATATTTAGCATGCAACATTGGTATGTGGAGTTTAACATAAATTCTGTCAAGCATGTCTCTGGGGTCAAAAGTGGCTCGTCCCCGGGGATCATTAGCTTCCATAGTCATACAATGGGAAAAACGTAAAACAATCTTCCCCGAAACCACAAGGCCCAGAGCTTTCATATTTTGTGTGTAGCAATGTATAGTGCTCCTCTTTATAAATCCCGCTCACCGTGCCCCTGGGGTCCATATTATGAAAACTTGCCCATGCAATATATAGAGGATATTTGCTTTTTTGAGGTGAATACCAAATATATTTCATCGAGTGAGATGAAAACATCAGAATTTTCACGAGTGCGCAGCACGAGTGAAAATTTTTATGTTTTCAAATCGCGAGATGAAATATATTTGGTATTCACCGAAAAAAAAGCAAATTTTCTTTTTATTTTATACAATACACGGGCATTTTCCAATTCACAAGGCAGGCAGTGAAAATGCAAAAACCAAAAATTTTTGAAAACACAAATAATTTTGGTACCACATTGTTCTTTACGTTCTAACTAAGAAAATGAATACCCACACTTTATGTTTTCGTTCATAAATAACGGAGTTATAAGCGTTTTAATTTCTGAAGTGAGACACATTTAATGGCATCAAGTAAATGGAAACGTCAGAAGTAATCCAAAATCTACAGTGAAGATATAGGCTGATATCAGTCACTAGTGACTTTTGATATCAGTGAGATTTGATATCAGTGAAATTTCATATCAATGAAAATACCAATTTTATCAAGTTTTGATATACATTGGTTTTCACTGTAAAGTATAAAATAAATAGAGATTTTTTTCACCTGTAAAAATTGAAAATTTCATCAGAAAAAAAATATGATATTTTTCTTATTTTTGCTCAAAACATAGATTGTGGGTACTCGTTAGAACCGCCTCGCCGAGGCGGTTCTAACGAGTACCCACAATCTATGTTTTGGAGCAAAAATAAGAAAAATAGGCATACCCCTGCATACCCCAGTTTTACTATATAAAAGTGGGGTTTGAGGGGGTATACATTGCACGGACATGTTTTCCTGATGGTACAGGCTACGCCCCCAGGGGCGTCATCATCTGCCATAGGCTTATAAAAAAATCATAGAAGACCTTAAGCTTCTATATTTAATATGCAGAAATGTTATGTGGAGCTTAACATGAATTCTGCCAATCATGTCCCTGGGGTCAACATTGGCTCCATCTCGGAGGTCATTAGCTTCAATATTCTTACAATGGACAGAAGCAAAACAAAAATGTCCTCTTCTCTATAACCATGAGCCCTACAGATTTAATTTTTGTGTGTATCAATGCATTGTGATCCCTTTTACATCAGGAAAACATACAGAGGTGTCCGTTCTTTTTATTCAACACATAGATTGTGGTACTCGTTGGAACCACCTCGCCTGTTAGAACCGCCTCGGCGTGCCCACAATCAATGTTTAAAGTAAACATTTTAAAAATACATGTATCAATTTCTTTCCAATCAAAATTTCAAGTGTTGCTTTTGAAAAGAATCCCATGGGCGAGATTTGCATTTGGACAACACCGTTAATTTGAGTAATCCTTATCTTGATTGGAGATAATTGATTCTTGGAGCGAATAAACAACAAAGCCAAGGTAAAGAATTTTGGGACGTCTCACGGCGAAAAAATCTTGCGTCCCGGGAATCATCTCTTGGCAGAATTATGCGTCCGAGCACGAGTTTTCTCGTCCCAGGACGCCGAATCTGGCGTCCTCGAGATCTCTGCGAGTTTTCGTAATGATAATCACGTCAATCATGCCCCTGGGGTCGATACAGATAGGGCACCGGGGCATCATCATCTGACCATTGAACATAGAATGAGCAAATTTCTCAGGTGAGCTACAGGACCATTGGTGCTCTTGTCTATGACCCCCCCCCCCCCACCTGAATAGATGGACAAACCAATCACACCAAGATTTGCAGCCTACACAGTATTCTTTTTGGAAAGCCACATTATACAATTTCGCTGTGAAAAATGGTTCCAGATCTTGTGGACAAACGCTGTCATTTGCTTCATTGTAAGGTCGCTCACTGGATTGTTTTATGTACTTTCCGGAGATTTGTATTTGTCACAGTAATAGACGGGATTTTCTAGGAATCTCAGAACGCTTTTCAAGGATTTTCTGATTTGTTACGTAAGACAGCTTAAATAATGATCTAAGAGTTTCTGAAGGTATTTGCGAACTGATGTGGGCAGAACCAGAGACACTATATATATTTAATTTAACCAGAACAGAACTGCAGTTCCCGACCGGTCAAGTATAGAAATATATATAATCACAATGTGTGTGAGTTGTTATTCGCGTTTGAAGATTTTTCTATCGTAACTTCGCAAACTATATTTTATCAAGTTTATTCACAGTACGATTGAACAACAACATCTAAATATACGTTAAGTCATTTAAGCCTGGCGTCTTTTTATGAACATAGGCAAACAGTGACGCCGCAAATCGCGGCGTCCCATCTGGGGCTATTCTGTTTGCCTAGAGGAGTTTAATCGAAAAATGGAATAAGGGTGCCGCTAAAACTGAAAATGGACTCACCTAATTAGTAACGATGGGCGAACTTATTCGTCATATGAGTTAACGATACCAAACACATTTCAAGGGTCAGCATATCATCTGTGACTGCATTGCACTGACATTGTCTGCACTACTCTGAAACTCTTAAGGCATTTTTTCTTGCACTATATCGAGCTGCCAATGTGATTTATAGCTATTGGTCGGCTAACAGATTTTCTGATACGCATATAAATCACGATTTCCGATACAAATGATTGGCATTGCTTAATCTCTAGCAAACTTGCCATGAAATTCACGGATCCACGTCATATACTCAGAATTTAGATTTTAGCAACAAGTCCTCTCGATCTCGTTTCTACTACCATTCGGCTTGGTTTTGGTTGTCTATTGATTTAACTTTGGCATTGATTATTCAGTCACGTCAGAAGTAAGCCACCGCTTCCTTGGTATTAACCAGTACTTTGAAAGTGCCCTGCCCAAGGTACACTTTACCACGGAGGTAAGGTAGGTATCGAACGCAGGACCTCTCGTGAGATTACTGATGTAAACGATAAATAAATTTTAATAGCCTGTCTATGAAACTGGTAGTGTTTCGTGTTTTCATGGTATAAGTACCTGATTGTTAATTCGGTTTTTTCCCACTGGGAATCTTTTTCTGATTGCGCCTTTTCCTGATCTTTGCCTACTTGTACCTTTTTAAACATTATATATTTTGTGGCATCATAACATAAGCCTTCAAAACCGCGTATACAATAGTTCCATGAGCTTTCTGTGTAACCGAAGTAATAAATAAACTTTAAACTTTTGAAACTTTTATCTCCTTTTTTCTTAAAGTATACTAAAAAGACCATAGCGCTTACATGCATCAGGAAAACGTGTCCGTGTGTACCCCTCAAATCCCACTTTTATATAGCAAAACTGGGGTATGCAGGGGTATACCTATTTTTCTTATTTTTGCTCCAAAACATAGATTGTGGGTACTCGTTAGAACCGCCTCGCTTTGCTCCAAAACATAGATTGTGGGTACTCGTTAGAACCGCCTCGCCGTCTATGTTTTGGAGCAAAAATAAGAACAATAACAAAAATTTTCTGCTGAAAATTTTCATTTTTTACAACTTCAAAAATCTCTGTATATTGCATGGGCAAGTTTTCGTAATGTGTATTAACGTATTGATGATGGCGTTATTACACTCAGTGATCATTATATGAGTTCCCAAAGTGAAAAAATGCAAGATTTTAAGTAAGTTTTCTGTCTTCAGAACAATATCAAATAATACATATTACTTTAGAATTATCATCTTACATACCAACATGTAGGAGAAACATTTCCAAGCAATGTTAAAATATTTAACTCATTTATGATGAGAAAGGAATTGGTTGCTAAGCAATTTTAGAACACTACCCAAAATGGAGCATCAGTCTGCTGTTTGTGGTTGCTATGGTAACAGTGAGAAACATTATCACCTGGTATTTTGTGAGATAGCTAAAGGGCAAGATGATAGGCTCTTATGTTAAAGTCATTTGGAGGTTTTAAAATAACGAAGTTTAAAATGACACTAGTTTAATTGCCGCAGAAATTCTGAGAACATTGACACTCCCATTGACTCTCATTGTTAATTTTGTGATTTTTTATTGTCAATAACCAACCATAAAGTTTAAAAGGCTGTAGTTTCTGTTTGCCTAGTTCCATCAAGTCCAAGCATATTTTCTATATAGAAACGTACAAGTAGGCAACGATCAGGAAATGGCGCATAATCATAGTTTGATGCATAATCTTAACTTTCTTTAGTAAATTGACTAGGTGTTAGCATGTATATTACCATGGCAACCATTTAAGTTGAAAATATAACCATTTTTCAGTCATGTTCTTAAATTGCCTAGCAACCAGCAAAGAACTTAAAACCAAGGTTATGGTCAACAAGAATTTTTTCCTAAGTATTTTTGCTTTACAATGGTATGTATGAAGAGAAGATAAGTTTTAAAATACAATTGTAATTAATTTTTAAACCCAAAAATTGACTAAAAAAACTTGCAGTTTTTCACCGTGGGAGCTCATTAATGGCCGCTGAGTGTATATGTGGTATAAGTATGTAACGGAGACTATAACCAATGCAGTCCACCTTTTCTCTATAAGCAAATTGGAAAACAGAATTGAATTATCGCAATGTTTGGAAATATATGCACAAGAATGGAAATGTAAAGATAAAATACTGGGCTTCTCTTATTGCGCCTTTTCCTGATCATTGCCTACTTGTACCTTTCTACAGAGGTAAAAAGGAAAAGGTAAGCAATGATCAGGAAATAGTGCAACCAACTTGAAATTTTCATTCTAAAACTAATCTGAAATTATTACTATAAAATTCTAGCTCAGAGGCAAATATGCAAATGGCCATGGATCCATTTTCACAATCATGTGATAACTATGATCTTACAATCACCACAAAACAGACATACCAGCACCTGGAAAAACCGTAAATGAACGAACTATCAATGTGATTTGGCAAAAACTGAAAGTTTTGATTTCACCTACCTGTGAATCTCTTATTCTAAAGCAGTGCATATTGATGAAAAGGTCAGGGCCAGAATTGCAAAAGCCAGTGTGGCATTCGGAAGACAATTTGGAAGTGTCTGGGAGCTTGACACCAATCTGAATGTCTACAAGACTGTGGTACTGCCAACCCTGTTGTTTTCATATGAGACCTTGACAGTATATTAATGTCATACAAAGAAACTTAACCATTTCCACGTAAGCTGTGAGAGAAAGCTGTTAGAATTCGAGTGGCAAGACAAGATTCCAAATACAGATGTCCTGAAGAAGGCAGGGATGCAAAACATGCATACAGTCCTAAAGCTAGTACAGTGGCATGGACTGGCAGGTGGGTGAAGTTAGCCGAAACAGCCGAAGTAGCAGAATCTGCTGGCAGAAGTAGCCGAAACAGCCGAATCAGCTGTTACTGCTAGCAGAACCAGCCGAAACTGCCAACATGAAATTTAAGTTCCACAGACGAGATATAACGGGGTTTGAAGCCCACCAAATTATCTACTCAGCCCAAGAAAAATATTACGAAAATGACCGAAAATACACACTTCCATATAAAAAAGCAAAGTGCGGGTACCTTCTTCGGCTGTGAACCTGTCATCGCCGAGCGCGGACTTTCGGGAGCTAGTGACTTTATGGGTTTTACATTAGAATGGTGGCACTCTCAGGCCACATACGCCGCTATACCAGGAAAACTCTGGTTTCCAAGAAATAGGGGTACAAATATGACCAAAAATGCGCCTTCTGTATAGAAAAGGCATGCCGCGGATACCCTCTTCGGCTGGGTACTTTTTCGACTTTCGGGAGTTGGAGACCCAGTGGGGTTTGTAGTCCATACAAGTGCCTTCACGGCCCATAGGTCGGCTATTCCGGGAAAACTCTGGTTTCTCGGAAATTTTAACTCGAACATTGGGCACTATAACATGTGCCGGTACGGGGTGGGGTAATTTGCAGGCCTGTCATCGCCGAGCGCGGACTTTCGAGAGCTAGCCACCTAGTGGGTCTTACAGTAGAAGGGTGGCACTCTCAGACCACATGCACCGCTATGCCGGGAAAACTCTGGTTTCCAAGAAATAGGGGGACAAATATGACCGATAATGCACATTTCCGTATAGAAAAGGCATGCCGCGGGTACCCTCTTCGGCTGGGTACTTTTTCGACTTTCGGGAGTTGGAGACCCAGTGGGTTTTGTAGTCCATACAAGTGCCTTCACGACCCATAGGTCGGCTATTCCGGGAAAACTCTGGTTTCTCGGAAATTTTAACTCGAACATTGGGCACTATAACATGTGCCGGTAGGGGGTGGGGTAATTTGCAGGCCTGTCATCGCCGAGCGCGGACTTTCGGGAGCTAGCCACTTAGTGGGTCTTACAGTAGAAGGGTGGCACTCTCAGATCACATGCACCGCTATGCCGGGAAAACTCTGGTTTCCGAGAAATAGGGGGACAAATATGACCGAAAATGCACATTTCCGTATAGAAAAGGCATGCCGCGGGTACCCTCTTCGGCTGGGTACTTTTTCGACTTTCGGGAGTTGGAGACCCAGTGGGTTTTGTAGTCCATACAAGTGCCTTCACGGCCCATAGGTCGGCTATTCCGGGAAAACTCTGGTTTCTCGGAAATTTAATCTCGAACATTGGGCACTATAACAAGTGCCGGTAGGGGGTGGGGTAATTTGCAGGCCTGTCATCGCCGAGCGCGGACTTTCGGGAGCTAGCCACCTAGTGGGTCTTACAGTAGAAGGGTGGCACTCTCAGACCACATGCACCGCTTTGCCGGGAAAACTCTGGTTTCCAAGAAATAGGGGGACAAATATGACCGAAAATGCACATTTCCGTACAGAAAAGGCATGCCGCGGGTACTCTCTTCGGCTGGGTACTTTTTCGACTTTCGGGAGTTGGAGACCCAGTGGGTTTTGTAGTCCATACAAGTGCCTTCACGGCCCATAGGTCGGCTATTCCGGGAAAACTCTGGTTTCTCGGAAATTTTAACTTGAACATTGGGCACTATAACATGTGCCGGTGGGGGGTTGGGTAATTTGCAGGCCTGTCATCGCCGAGCGCGGACTTTCGAGAGCTAGTCACCTAGTGGGTCTTACAGTAGAAGGGTGGCACTCTCAGACCACATGTACCGCTATGCCGGGAAAACTCTGGTTTCCGAAAAATAGGGGGACAAATATGACCGAAAATGCACATTTCCGTATACAAAAGGCATGCCGCGGGTACTCTCTTCGGCTGGGTACTTTTTCGACTTTCGGGAGTTAGAGACCCAGTGGATTTTGTAGTCCATACAAGTGCCTTTACGGCCCATAGGTCGGCTATTCCGGGAAAACTCTGGTTTCTCGGAAATTTTAACTCGAACATTGGGCACTATAACATGTGCCGGTACGGGGTGGGGTAATTCGCAGGCCTGTCATCGCCGAGCGCGGACTTTCGAGAGCTAGCCACCTAGTGGGTCTTACAATAGAAGGGTGGCACTCTCAGACCACATGCACCGCTATGCCGGGAAAACTCTGGTTTCCGAGAAATAGGGGGACACATATGACCGAAAATGCACATTTCCGTATAGAAAAGGCATGCCGCGGGTACCCTCTTCGGCTGGGTACTTTTTCGACTTTCGGGAGTTGGAGACACAGTGGGTTTTGTAGTCCATACAAGTGCCTTCACGGCCCATAGGTCGGCTATTCCGGGAAAACTCTGGTTTCTCGGAAATTTAATCTCGAACATTGGGCACTATAACATGTGCCGGTAGGGGGTGGGGTGATTTGCAGGCCTGTCATCGCCGAGCGCGGACTTTCGGGAGCTAGCCACCTAGTGGGTCTTACAGTAGAAGGTTGGCACTCTCAGACCACATGCACCGCTTTGCCGGGAAAACTCTGGTTTCCGAGAAATAGGGGGACAAATATGACCGAAAATGCACATTTCCGTATAGAAAAGGCATGCCGCGGGTACTCTCTTCGGCTGGGTACTTTTTCGACTTTCGGGAGTTGGAGACCCAGTGGGTTTTGTAGTCCATACAAGTGCCTTCACGTCCCATAGATCGGCTATTCCGGGAAAACTCTGGTTTAACGGAAATTTAATCTCGAACATTGGGCACTATAACATGTGCCGGTAGGGGGTGGGGTAATTTGCAGGCCTGTCATCGCCGAGCGCGGACTTTCGGGAGCTAGCCACCTAGTGGGTCTTACAGTAGAAGGGTGGCACTCTCAGACCACATGCACCGCTATGCCGGGAAAACTCTGGTTTCCGAGAAATAGGGGGACAAATATGACCGAAAATGCACATTTCCGTATACAAAAGGCATGCCGCGGGTACTCTCTTCGGCTGGGTACTTTTTCGACTTTCGGGAGTTAGAAACCCAGTGGAGTTTGTAGTCCATACAAGTGCCTTCACGGCCCATAGGTCGGCTATTCCGGGAAAACTCTGGTTTCTCGGAAATTTTAACTCGAACATTGGGCACTATAACATGTGCCGGTACGGGGTGGGGTAATTCGCAAGCCTGTCATCGCCGAGCGCGGACTTTCGAGAGCTAGCCACCTAGTGGGTCTTACAGTAGAAGGGTGGCACTCTCAGACCACATGCACCGCTTTGCCGGGAAAACTCTGGTTTTCAAGAAATAGGGGGACAAATATGACCGAAAATGCACATTTCCGTATAGAAAAGGCATGCCGCGGGTACTCTCTTCGGCTGGGTACTTTTTCGACTTTCGGGAGTTGGAGACCCAGTGGGTTTTGTAGTCCATACAAGTGCCTTTACGGCCCATAGGTCGGCTATTCCGGGAAAACTCTGGTTTCTCGGAAATTTTAACTCGAACATTGGGCACTATAACATGTGCCGGTAGGGGGTGGGGTAATTTGCAGGCCTGTCATCGCCGAGCGCGGACTTTCGGGAGCTAGCCACCTAGTGGGTCTTACAGTAGAAGGATGGCACTCTCAGACCACATGCACCGCTTTGCCGGGAAAACTCTGGTTTCCAAGAAATAGGGGGACAAATATGACCGAAAATACACATTTCCGTACAGAAAAGGCATGCCGCGGGTACTCTCTTCGGCTGGGTACTTTTTCGACTTTCGGGAGTTGGAGACCCAGTGGGTTTTGTAGTCCATACAAGTGCCTTCACGGCCCATAGGTCGGCTATTCCGGGAAAACTCTGGTTTCTCGGAAATTTTAACTCGAACATTGGGCACTATAACATGTGCCGGTGGGGGGTTGGGTAATTTGCAGGCCTGTCATCGCCGAGCGCGGACTTTCGAGAGCTAGTCACCTAGTGGGTCTTACAGTAGAAGGGTGGCACTCTCAGACCACATGTACCGCTATGCCGGGAAAACTCTGGTTTCCGAAAAATAGGGGGACAAATATGACCGAAAATGCACATTTCCGTATACAAAAGGCATGCCGCGGGTACTCTCTTCGGCTGGGTACTTTTTCGACTTTCGGGAGTTAGAGACCCAGTGGATTTTGTAGTCCATACAAGTGCCTTTACGGTCCATAGGTCGGCTATTCCGGGAAAACTCTGGTTTCTCGGAAATTTTAACTCGAACATTGGGCACTATAACATGTGCCGGTAGGGGGTGGCGTAATTTGCAGGCCTGTCATCGCCGAGCGCGGACTTTCGAGAGCTAGCCACCTAGTGGGTCTTACAATAGAAGGGTGGCACTCTCAGACCACATGCACCGCTATGCCGGGAAAACTCTGGTTTCCGAGAAATAGGGGGACACATATGACCGAAAATGCACATTTCCGTATAGAAAAGGCATGCCGCGGGTACCCTCTTCGGCTGGGTACTTTTTCGACTTTCGGGAGTTGGAGACCCAGTGGGTTTTGTAGTCCATACAAGTGCCTTCACGGCCCATAGGTCGGCTATTCCGGGAAAACTCTGGTTTCTCGGAAATTTAATCTCGAACATTGGGCACTATAACATGTGCCGGTAGGGGGTGGGGTGATTTGCAGGCCTGTCATCGCCGAGCGCGGACTTTCGGGAGCTAGCCACCTAGTGGGTCTTACAGTAGAAGGGTGGCACTCTCAGACCACATGCACCGCTTTGCCGGGAAAACTCTGGTTTCCGAGAAATAGGGGGACAAATATGACCGAAAATGCACATTTCCGTATAGAAAAGGCATGCCGCGGGTACTCTCTTCGGCTGGGTACTTTTTCGACTTTCGGGAGTTGGAGACCCAGTGGGTTTTGTAGTCCATACAAGTGCCTTCACGGCCCATAGGTCGGCTATTCCGGGAAAACTCTGGTTTAACGGAAATTTAATCTCGAACATTGGGCACTATAACATGTGCCGGTAGGGGGTGGGGTAATTTGCAGGCCTGTCATCGCCGAGCGCGGACTTTCGGGAGCTAGCCACCTAGTGGGTCTTACAGTAGAAGGGTGGCACTCTCAGACCACATGCACCGCTATGCCGGGAAAACTCTGGTTTCCGAGAAATAGGGGGACAAATATGACCGAAAATGCACATTTCCGTATACAAAAGGCATGCCGCGGGTACTCTCTTCGGCTGGGTACTTTTTCGACTTTCGGGAGTTAGAGACCCAGTGGATTTTGTAGTCCATACAAGTGCCTTCACGGCCCATAGGTCGGCTATTCCGGGAAAACTCTGGTTTCTCGGAAATTTTAACTCGAACATTGGGCACTATAACATGTGCCGGTACGGGGTGGGGTAATTCGCAAGCCTGTCATCGCCGAGCGCGGACTTTCGAGAGCTAGCCACCTAGTGGGTCTTACAGTAGAAGGGTGGCACTCTCAGACCACATGCACCGCTTTGCCGGGAAAACTCTGGTTTTCAAGAAATAGGGGGACAAATATGACCGAAAATGCACATTTCCGTATACAAAAGGCATGCCGCGGGTACTCTCTTCGGCTGGGTACTTTTTCGACTTTCGGGAGTTGGAGACCCAGTGGGTTTTGTAGTCCATACAAGTGCCTTCACGGCCCATAGGTCGGCTATTCCGGGAAAACTCTGGTTTCTCGGAAATTTTAACTCGAACATTGGGCACTATAACATGTGCCGGTAGGGGGTGGGGTAATTTGCAGGCCTGTCATCGCCGAGCGCGGACTTTCGGGAGCTAGCCACCTAGTGGGTCTTACAGTAGAAGGATGGCACTCTCAGACCACATGCACCGCTTTGCCGGGAAAACTCTGGTTTCCAAGAAATAGGGGGACAAATATGACCGAAAATACACATTTCCGTACAGAAAAGGCATGCCGCGGGTACTCTCTTCGGCTGGGTACTTTTTCGACTTTCGGGAGTTGGAGACCCAGTGGGTTTTGTAGTCCATACAAGTGCCTTCACGGCCCATAGGTCGGCTATTCCGGGAAAACTCTGGTTTCTCGGAAATTTTAACTCGAACATTGGGCACTATAACATGTGCCGGTGGGGGGTTGGGTAATTTGCAGGCCTGTCATCGCCGAGCGCGGACTTTCGAGAGCTAGTCACCTAGTGGGTCTTACAGTAGAAGGGTGGCACTCTCAGACCACATGTACCGCTATGCCGGGAAAACTCTGGTTTCCGAAAAATAGGGGGACAAATATGACCGAAAATGCACATTTCCGTATACAAAAGGCATGCCGCGGGTACTCTCTTCGGCTGGGTACTTTTTCGACTTTCGGGAGTTAGAGACCCAGTGGATTTTGTAGTCCATACAAGTGCCTTTACGGCCCATAGGTCGGCTATTCCGGGAAAACTCTGGTTTCTCGGAAATTTTAACTCGAACATTGGGCACTATAACATGTGCCGGTACGGGGTGGGGTAATTCGCAGGCCTGGCATCGCCGAGCGCGGACTTTCGAGAGCTAGCCACCTAGTGGGTCTTACAATAGAAGGGTGGCACTCTCAGACCACATGCACCGCTATGCCGGGAAAACTCTGGTTTCCGAGAAATAGGGGGACACATATGACCGAAAATGCACATTTCCGTATAGAAAAGGCATGCCGCGGGTACCCTCTTCGGCTGGGTACTTTTTCGACTTTCGGGAGTTGGAGACCCAGTGGGTTTTGTAGTCCATACAAGTGCCTTCACGGCCCATAGGTCGGCTATTCCGGGAAAACTCTGGTTTCTCGGAAATTTAATCTCGAACATTGGGCACTATAACATGTGCCGGTAGGGGGTGGGGTGATTTGCAGGCCTGTCATCGCCGAGCGCGGACTTTCGGGAGCTAGCCTCCTAGTGGGTCTTACAGTAGAAGGGTGGCACTCTCAGACCACATGCACCGCTTTGCCGGGAAAACTCTGGTTTCCGAGAAATAGGGGGACAAATATGACCGAAAATGCACATTTCCGTATAGAAAAGGCATGCCGCGGGTACTCTCTTCGGCTGGGTACTTTTTCGACTTTCGGGAGTTGGAGACCCAGTGGGTTTTGTAGTCCATACAAGTGCCTTCACGGCCCATAGGTCGGCTATTCCGGGAAAACTCTGGTTTAACGGAAATTTAATCTCGAACATTGGGCACTATAACATGTGCCGGTAGGGGGTGGGGTAATTTGCAGGCCTGTCATCGCCGAGCGCGGACTTTCGGGAGCTAGCCACTTAGTGGGTCTTACAGTAGAAGGGTGGCACTCTCAGACCACATGCACCGCTATGCCGGGAAAACTCTGGTTTCCGAGAAATAGGGGGACAAATATGACCGAAAATGCACATTTCCGCATACAAAAGGCATGCCGCGGGTACTCTCTTCGGCTGGGTACTTTTTCGACTTTCGGGAGTAAGAGACCCAGTGGATTTTGTAGTCCATACAAGTGCCTTCACGGCCCATAGGTCGGCTATTCCGGGAAAACTCTGGTTTCTCGGAAATTTTAACTCGAACATTGGGCACTATAACATGTGCCGGTACGGGGTGGGGTAATTCGCAGGCCTGTCATCGCCGAGCGCGGACTTTCGAGAGCTAGCCACCTAGTGGGTCTTACAGTAGAAGGGTGGCACTCTCAGACCACATGCACTGCTTTGCCGGGAAAACTCTGGTTTCCAAGAAATAGGGGGACAAATATGACCGAAAATGCACATTTCCGTATACAGAAGGCATGCCGCGGGTACTCTCTTCGGCTGGGTACTTTTTCGACTTTCGGGAGTTGGAGACCCAGTGGGTTTTGTAGTCCATACAAGTGCCTTCACGGCCCATAGGTCGGCTATTCCGGGAAAACTCTGGTTTCTCGGAAATTTTAACTCGAACATTGGGCACTATAACATGTGCCGGTAGGGGGTGGGGTAATTTGCAGGCCTGTCTTCGCCGAGCGCGGACTTTCGAGAGCGAGCCACCTAGTGGGTCTTACAGTAGAAGGGTGGCACTCTCAGACCACATGTACCGCTATGCCGGGAAAACTCTGGTTTCCGAGAAATAGGGGGACAAATATGACCGGAAATGCACATTTCCGTATAGAAAAGGCATGCCGCGGGTACCCTCTTCGGCGTGGTACTTTTTCGACTTTCGGGAGTTAGAGACCCAGTGGGTTTTGTAGTCCATACAAGTGCCTTCACGGCCCATAGGTCGGCTATTCCGGGAAAACTCTGGTTTCTCGGAAATTTTAACTCGAACATTGGGCACTATAACATGTGCCGGTACGGGGTGGGGTAATTCGCAGGCCTGTCATCGCCGAGCGCGGACTTTCGAGAGCTAGCCACCTAGTGGATCTTACAGTAGAAGGGTGACACTCTCAGACCACATGCACCGCTATGCCGGGAAAACTCTGGTTTTCGAGAAATAGGGGGACAAATATGACCGAAAATGCACATTTCCGTATAGAAAAGGCATGCCGCGGGTACCCTCTTCGGCTGGGTACTTTTTCGACTTTCGGGAGTTGGAGACCCAGTGGGTTTTGTAGTCCATACAAGTGCCTTCACGGCCCATAGGTCGGCTATTCCGGGAAAACTCTGGTTTCTCGGAAATTTAATCTCGAACATTGGGCACTATAACATGTGCCGGTAGGGGGTGGGGTGATTTGCAGGCCTGTCATCGCCGAGCGCGGACTTTCGGGAGCTAGCCACCTAGTGGGTCTTACAGTAGAAGGGTGGCACTCTCAGACCACATGCACCGCTTTGCCGGGAAAACTCTGGTTTCCGAGAAATAGGGGGACAAATATGACCGAAAATGCACATTTCCGTATAGAAAAGGCATGCCGCGGGTACTCTCTTCGGCTGGGTACTTTTTCGACTTTCGGGAGTTGGAGACCCAGTGGGTTTTGTAGTCCATACAAGTGCCTTCACGGCCCATAGGTCGGCTATTCCGGGAAAACTCTGGTTTAACGGAAATTTAATCTCGAACATTGGGCACTATAACATGTGCCGGTAGGGGGTGGGGTAATTTGCAGGCCTGTCATCGCCGAGCGCGGACTTTCGGGAGCTAGCCACTTAGTGGGTCTTACAGTAGAAGGGTGGCACTCTCAGACCACATGCACCGCTATGCCGGGAAAACTCTGGTTTCCGAGAAATAGGGGGACAAATATGACCGAAAATGCACATTTCCGCATACAAAAGGCATGCCGCGGGTACTCTCTTCGGCTGGGTACTTTTTCGACTTTCGGGAGTTAGAGACCCAGTGGATTTTGTAGTCCATACAAGTGCCTTCACGGCCCATAGGTCGGCTATTCCGGGAAAACTCTGGTTTCTCGGAAATTTTAACTCGAACATTGGGCACTATAACATGTGCCGGTACGGGGTGGGGTAATTCGCAGGCCTGTCATCGCCGAGCGCGGACTTTCGAGAGCTAGCCACCTAGTGGGTCTTACAGTAGAAGGGTGGCACTCTCAGACCACATGCACTGCTTTGCCGGGAAAACTCTGGTTTCCAAGAAATAGGGGGACAAATATGACCGAAAATGCACATTTCCGTATACAGAAGGCATGCCGCGGGTACTCTCTTCGGCTGGGTACTTTTTCGACTTTCGGGAGTTGGAGACCCAGTGGGTTTTGTAGTCCATACAAGTGCCTTCACGGCCCATAGGTCGGCTATTCCGGGAAAACTCTGGTTTCTCGGAAATTTTAACTCGAACATTGGGCACTATAACATGTGCCGGTAGGGGGTGGGGTAATTTGCAGGCCTGTCTTCGCCGAGCGCGGACTTTCGAGAGCGAGCCACCTAGTGGGTCTTACAGTAGAAGGGTGGCACTCTCAGACCACATGTACCGCTATGCCGGGAAAACTCTGGTTTCCGAGAAATAGGGGGACAAATATGACCGGAAATGCACATTTCCGTATAGAAAAGGCATGCCGCGGGTACCCTCTTCGGCGTGGTACTTTTTCGACTTTCGGGAGTTAGAGACCCAGTGGGTTTTGTAGTCCATACAAGTGCCTTCACGGCCCATAGGTCGGCTATTCCGGGAAAACTCTGGTTTCTCGGAAATTTTAACTCGAACATTGGGCACTATAACATGTGCCGGTACGGGGTGGGGTAATTCGCAGGCCTGTCATCGCCGAGCGCGGACTTTCGAGAGCTAGCCACCTAGTGGATCTTACAGTAGAAGGGTGACACTCTCAGACCACATGCACCGCTATGCCGGGAAAACTCTGGTTTTCGAGAAATAGGGGGACAAATATGACCGAAAATGCACATTTCCGTATAGAAAAGGCATGCCGCGGGTACCCTCTTCGGCTGGGTACTTTTTCGACTTTCGGGAGTTGGAGACCCAGTGGGTTTTGTAGTCCATACAAGTGCCTTCACGGCCCATAGGTCGGCTATTCCGGGAAAACTCTGGTTTCTCGGAAATTTAATCTCGAACATTGGGCACTATAACATGTGCCGGTAGGGGGTGGGGTGATTTGCAGGCCTGTCATCGCCGAGCGCGGACTTTCGGGAGCTAGCCACCTAGTGGGTCTTACAGTAGAAGGGTGGCACTCTCAGACCACATGCACCGCTTTGCCGGGAAAACTCTGGTTTCCGAGAAATAGGGGGACAAATATGACCGAAAATGCACATTTCCGTATAGAAAAGGCATGCCGCGGGTACTCTCTTCGGCTGGGTACTTTTTCGACTTTCGGGAGTTGGAGACCCAGTGGGTTTTGTAGTCCATACAAGTGCCTTCACGGCCCATAGGTCGGCTATTCCGGGAAAACTCTGGTTTAACGGAAATTTAATCTCGAACATTGGGCACTATAACATGTGCCGGTAGGGGGTGGGGTAATTTGCAGGCCTGTCATCGCCGAGCGCGGACTTTCGGGAGCTAGCCACTTAGTGGGTCTTACAGTAGAAGGGTGGCACTCTCAGACCACATGCACCGCTATGCCGGGAAAACTCTGG
>OZ024876.1:12500-42500 GCA_964017185.1 Rugalucina vietnamica
GTGATATAGAGTTGTCAATTTTCTGGCACAGGGCTGACACCGGTTTAGGCAGGTTAACACGCTGATAGAGTGTGACACTGAATGTCACGGTGTCGACCCCAAACTGTCACTGGTCTGGCACAGGGCCGACACGAGTTGACACAGATCTTTGACAGGACATCACAGGTATGGAACAGCTTTACACACTGAAATACCGTGCGGACTCAGGTTTTCACTGGTCTGACACAGGGCTGACAAAGGGTAACACGGTGACTGAGTGTGACACGGAATGTCACGGTGTCGAACCCGAATTGTCACGGGTCTGGCACAGGGCCGACACCAGCAGACACAGGTCTTTGACAGTGCACTACGGCTGCGATACAACGAGGAATTGTATTTAGTGCAGAAGGTAGCCACTGACTGGGTCTCCTAGTACTTGCTAACCGGATGGCTCTAGTGTACATTGTTCCTTCGATATATCCCTTCAAAGAAGGACCATCAGCCCTCGTCTTGCAATGCACCTTGATTGAAGTTCGAAGGCTTACCCTAGGTTAAGCGATTAGATTAGGTTCAACGTTTCCTAATGATGCTCTAGCCAGAAACACAGGCTACGCGTGGACACAAACACTTTTATTTTGTGCTGAGGAAATTTAGTTTTATAGACGCCCAAAGTGTCTGTTTTCGGGATTTTTCTTGGGTGCTGTGCACAAACCCCAAGTTTGGTCAGTCATAGAATAGTTAACGCTCTAGAGCGATTCAATACACTTAGTGCAGAATGTAGCCACTTTCTGGGCCTCCAACCACGTGCAAACCAGAAGGTTCTCGCACGCCTAGTTCCTCGGCTGTGTTCCTTCACAACTGGAGCATCAGACCAGTTTTCAAGCTTCTTGGAAATTTACGAAGTCCGATGTTCAAAATAACGCCGAGAGGAAAGTTTGCGTGCTGACTACCGAGTCACCATCCATGTTCGGACTTCAAATAACGCACTGAGCGTGTCGTTAGTAAGACATATAAGTGGCCTGACGCTTGATTCGGAGAGTAAACCTTCAAGCAATAGGATTAAACCTCTCTGCTTGAGTGCCTTGTCAAGTGCCTTGTCAACTCCCATACCTTTATCCGAGCTTTCCATCTCTAGTTAAAAAATCGAGGGAAACCATTTTGCTCACTGGCGCGGCATTTACACCATTCTCTTAGGCGCTAAATTTGGCTGCTGTCTGGGCCCCAAAGCGCATGCAAACCAGAGTGTTCTAGCACACATAGTTACCTGGATAAAGTCCCAAAAACTTTGAGTCTCGCCATTTTTTTTCAACCAAGGTCCGAACTTCAAAATAAGCTCGAAACGAAAGTTTGCGTGGTAGCTAACGATAGCATATCTGTGTCAGAACTTCCGTAACGTGCCTAGCGTGTGACCCGTAAGGCGTCTCGGACATAAATCTAAACGGCAAGGCCCTCGCTTATACCCTCACCGGCATAGAAAACCACAAAGTGACACTTCCTTACGTTCCACTATCAACACAAAATTAATGCTGCGTCGTAGTCGAGATTCGACGCCGTCTTCGCATTGCAGCACGCTCAATAGGGGCACATTGAGTCATTGGCAACCTAGGCAATACTCAGACGATTCAAGGCATACCAAGACTTTGTTCATACGTCGAGTCTTTCCAGAGTTATGACCGTTTGAAGCTAGGTAATTAGCGATTCCATGGCCCATATACGTACTTAAAACGTTTAAATTGACGAACAGCCCGTCCTCTCATCGTACATCTAAGGGCCCTAATAACTTGCTACGCGTGTAGCCATTGAAGCGCATGATAAACAGGTCGAAACCGGAGGGTCCTAGGACTATCCGTTCCCGAGTAGTTCAAAGATTTTCCCTATCTGCACGCATAGCACATGTACGTATTATATACGTTTACTGAAAACCAATATTCAAAACCTTGATACATAGCCTCAATCCACATCTTACACACCAGAGCCTCGACTACTTGCTACGTGTGTAGCCACCTCAACACATGACATACAGGTCAAAACCGGACGGTTCCTGGGACTATGCTTTACGGAGAAACTGTACCTCAAACTTTTTCTCTATCTCTCCCACATACTTATAAATTGCGTTTGAAAAAAGAAGTTCGGCTTACGCTGGGGGTCGCTAAACAGGCAACCCTAACCAAATAACGTCCTAACCCTACCCTAACGCTGGCCCACACCCTAACCGTAGGCCAGACATTGTCGACAAAAACTATTCAAACACTGTTGTCCACAATAAGGGAGACTTTAGCCACAAACTACCACTGGTCAAAACGTTAGAAAATTGCTTAGTGGTGGATTACAAAATGCGCACCCTACAGTGCGCAAACTTCGTTTCTTTCTTATACCCTAACCCTCTCCCTAACCCTAACCCTAACCCTAACCCATACTGACTGTTATGTCATGATAAATATGCGTCATAGCTTCCCAGCGTGTGATAAAGAATACCTATCAAATATTATCACAGAGTTTGATATAATTCTAGTTATTGCTACGATGATGATCGATCATTTTGATGATCAATGATGATGATCGATCGTGATGATGATGATCGATCATGATGAGGATTAATCATGATGATGATCGATCATAATGATGATCGATCATAATGATGATCAATCATGATGATGATGATGATTGGTCGATCATGATGGCGATGATGATGATCGATAATGATGATGATGATGATCAATCATGATGATGATCGATCGTGATGTTGATTATTGATCATGATGATCGTTATTGATAACGATGATGATCGATCGTAATGACGATGATTATGATCAATTATGATTATGACGATGATCGATAATGGTGATGATCGATTGATAATGATGATCGATCAGGTTGACGATGATGAATATCGATGATGATGGTCGATCGTGATGATGATTATGATAGATGATGATGATGATAATGATCGATCATTATGGTGATGATCGATCATAATGATGATCGATCATGATTATGATCGATTGTGATGATGATCGATCATGATGATGATGATGGAGATCGGTCATGATGATAATCGATGATGGCGATAATGATGATGATGATGATGATGATGATGATGATGATGATGATGATGATGATGATGATGATAGATGATCATGGTGGGGATCGATCATGATAATGATGATCGACATGATGATCGATCATGATGGCGAATGATCCTGATGACCGACCACGATGATAATGATCGATCGTGATGATATTGATCGATCATGATGATGATGGTGATGATGACCGTAACGGTGTACTGAACCGAAATCACCTTTGACTCGACAGTAAACATTGCAAAAATTATATTTGAACAAAAACTGCTCTACCCGTACCCGTACCCGTACACGTACATTTTTCTCAACCTCTCTAATGTTCATAAGAGCGAAAGGAAATAAACAATTCGCTACCTCTATTTCTAACTCAATCCTGATTTACTGTATTTAAGAGGATGAAGAACATTGTAACCAAGACGGGCCGGTGCAAGCCTTTGCTTGTTTTACAAAGTTTTTCATTGCTTAGTTGCCGTACACCTCTCGAAGTATGTGCAGTATTCGAACAGAATATCACGGTACTGATATTCCATGACCTTCAGGCAGGTCTACACATCAAAGGACTACTACAAATACGCATTATCCCCCCCTTTCCGCGAGGGCGTATGGCTGCATAAAGAGATAGATAGATAATATTCATTTCACAGGCTTGCTAGCTTCGTGATCGGCATCTGAATCTGAATCTGCATCCTCTTTCATATCGTCGAATCCATACAACCACCCGTTATTATTATCAATACTCTTTTTTTTTCTCTAGATAGATACAGAGACTAAAATTCACCCATCCTTGCCCTGCGTGGTGAGGTGATGTTTGCGTGTTCAGATTGAGATTCATATGCTGTCTTGGAGCGAAGTGACTTGATATACTAACACGGTTATCATGCTAATAGCTTTATTTACATCCTTTTCAAGTAGCGCCAATTTTACGTAAAGCAGTGGAAATTGTCTTATTTTTTGTGTTTTTTCGCGAAAAATTGTTAATAAGAGGTAGGTAAAACAGTATATGTCCCCCAGCCTGACGAAGTTGTGCTTGTAGAATGAATGCAAAACATAAATGTGGAAGATTTTGCGAAAAATCATGTTGGAATGGAAGAAATTGCACTGAAATAAAACAGCAGATTTCTCTTTCTGAAAGAGATTTGACCTTAAACCTTAAATGGTAGACCATGCGCTTGGGAAGTGTGAGCGTGTGTTCGATCCTTACCTGCCAGGCAGACTAGCTCAGTTGGTAACGTATCGACTTTAGGCCGACAGGTCCCTGGTGCGATCCTCGTCAGAGGTGTTGTCTGTTGTGAGCACGACACATTTGTCTGTCTGTCTGCCTTTACTCCCTACAATCGATTTCTTATGAACAAAGGTAGGTGTACATTGTACACTCCAGGATGTATGCAGAATTAGCCTACTGATACTCGCAGTAGGCATATATTGAATATACGGAGACGGCCAGGTGCATGCAGTACTTAGAAAAATTTTAACATAGTCACCGAGACAGCTCAGCGTATATTCTGTGCTATACCGCATACATTATAAAGGGAATTTTTGAAATTGTCAATGCCACATCTCAGACTTTATGCGGTGTTATGTCGGTCAGCATTAAGAAAATTTTAGAAAGCGTCACCGCGACAGCACAGAGTATATTCTGTATTATACCTGTCACGCGCTTACATTATTATGGAAATTTTAGAAATAGTCAGCGCGACATTTTAGACTATATGCTGTTTTATGTCAGTCAGGCGCATGCAGCATTAAGAAAATTTTAGAAATAGTCAGCGTGACAGCACAGAGTATATTCTGTATTATACCGGTCACACGCTTACATTATTATGGAAATTTTAGAAATAGTCTGCGCGACATCTTAGACTATATGCTGTTTTATGTCGGTCAGGCACATGCAGTATTTAGAAATTTTAGATATAGTCGCTGCGACAGCACAGAGTATATCTTAAAAGTAAATTTCATGCTTGACTCAGCCAGGATCAGTTTTTGGACCAGCTTCTCATACAAATAAAAGGTGAATTCCATGCTTGGCTCAGCCAGCTTTTGATTAGCCTCAAATATATCTTGAAAGTAAATTTCGTGCTTGACTCAGCCAGGATCAGTGTTGGATCAGCCTCACATATAGATTAAAAGTAAAGATTATGATTGGCTCAGCCAGGATCAGCTTCGGTTCAGCATCACACATAGATTTAAAGTAAATTTCATGGTTGGCTCAGCCAGGATCAGCTTCGGGTCAGCCTCACATAAAGATTTAAACTTAATTTCATCCTTGGCTCAGCCAGGATCAGCTTTTTATTAACCTCATGTATATATTAAAAGTAAATTTCATGCTTGACTCAGCCAGGACCAGCTTTTGATTAGCCTAATAAATAACATAAAAGTAAATTTCATGCTTCACTCAGTAAGGATCAGTTTTGGATCAGCCTCATATATTGATTAAATGTAAAATTCATGGTTGGCTCAGCCAGGATCAGCTTCAGATCTGCCTCACATATAGATTTAAAATAAAATTTATGCTTGGCTTAGCCAGGATCAGATTTTGATTAGCTTCATATGTATCTTAAAAGTAAATTTCATACTTGGTTCAGCCTGGATCAGGCTTTTGATTAGCTTCATGTATATCTTAAAAGTAAATTCCACGCTTGACTCAGCCGGGATCAGTTTTGGATCAGCTTCACATATAGATGAAAAGTAAAGCTCATGGTTGGCTCAGCCAGTGTCTGCTTTTGATTAGCCTCATGTATATCTTAAAAGTAAATTCCATGCTTGACTCAGCCGGGATCAGTTTTGGATCAGCTTCACATATAGATGAAAAGTAAAGTTCATGGTTGCCTCAGTCAGGATCAGCTTCGGATAATCTTTACATATATCTTTAAAGTAAATTTCATGTTTGGCTAAGCCAGGATCAGCTTTTGATTAGCCTCATGTATATCGTTAAAGTAAACATTCCATGCTTGACTCAACCGATATCAGTTTTGGATCAGCCGCACATACAGATTTATACTAAATGACATGCTTGGCTCAGCCAGGATCAGCTTTTGATTAGCCTCATATATATCTTCGAAGTAAATTTCATCCTTCACTCAGCCAGGATCAGTTTTGGATCAGCCTCACATTTAGATTAAATGTAAAGTTCATGGTAGGCTCAGCCAGGATCAGCTTTAGATCAACCTCACATATAGATTTGAAAAAAATTTATGCTTGGCTCAGCCAGGATCAGATTTTGATTAGCCTCGTATTTATCTTAAGTGTAAATTTCATTCTTGGTTCAGCGGGGATCAGCTTTTGATTTGCCCCCATATATATCTTCAAAGTAAATTTCTTGCTCAGCCGGGATCATATTTGGATCACGCTCACATATAGATTAAAAGTAAATGTCATGCTTGGCTCAACCAGTATCAGATTCGGATTTTAGCTTTTGATTCATCTTTAAAGTAAATTTCAAGCTTGGCTCAGCCAGGGACAGCTTTTGATAAGCCTCATGTATATCTTAAAAGTAATTTTCATGCTTGGCTCAGCCGGGATCAGTTTTGGATCAGCTTTCATTTAGATGAAAAGTGAAGTTCATAGTTGGCTCAGCCTGGATCAGCTTCGGATCATCTTTGTATTTATCTAAAAAGTAAATTTCAGGCTTGGCTCAGCCAGGATCAGCTTTTGATTAGCCTCATGTATATCTCAAAAGCAAAATTTCATGCTTGACTCAGCCAAGCTCAGGTTTGTATCAGCCGCACATATAGATTTAAAGGAAATTTCATGCTTGGCTCAGCCAGGATCAGATTTTGATTAGCATCATATATATCGTAAAAGTTGATTTCATGCTTGACTCAGCCAGGATCAGTATTGGATCAGCCTCTCATACAGATTAAAAGTAAATGTCATGATTGTCTCAGCCAGGATCAGCTTCGATTAGCCTCATATATATCTTTAAAGTAAATTTCACTCAGCCAAGATCAGTTTTGAATCAGCCACACATATAGATTTAAAGTAAATTTCATGCTTTGCTCAGCGAGGATCAGCTTTTGATAAGCCTCATGTGTATCTTAAAAATTAATTTCATGTTCTACTCACCCTGGATCATTTCTGGATCAGCCTCAAATATAGATTAAATGTAAAGTTCATGGCTGGCTCAGCCAGGATCAGCTTCAGAAAAGCCTCACATATAGATTTAAAGTAAATTGCATGCTTGGCTCAGCCAGGATCAGATTTTTATTTGCCTCAAATATATCGTTTAAGTAAATTTCGTACTTAGCCTCAAATACATCTTAAGATTAATGTTGTGCTTGAATCGGTCAGGATCAGCTTAGGATCAGCCTCACATATATCCTAAAAGTGCATTTTATGCTTTGCTCAGCTAGGATCAGCTTCCGATCAGCCTCATATAAATCTTAAAAGTAGGTTTTGTTCTTGACTGGACAGGATCAGCTTTGGACCAGCCTCATATATATCTTAAAAGTAAATCTTATACTTGACTTTGCCAGGATGAGCTTTGGATCAGCCTCACATATATCGTAAAAGTAAAGTTCATAGATGAATCAGCCAAGATCAGCTTGGAATCAAAACTCAATCTTCTCTTAAATGTAAATACCATGTTTTAATCGGCCAGGATTAGCTTTGGTTCAGCCTCTTATATATCGTAAAAGTAAATCGAAATCAACCTCATATACATTTGAAAAGCTGACTTCAACCTTGGCACAGCCTTAAACAGCTTTGGATTAGCATTATAGATATATATCTTTTAGCAATTTTCTCGCTTGGCTGAGAATGGATGAGCTTCGGCTAAGCATCATATATATTTTAAATGTAAATTTTATGCTTGACTCAGCGAGGATGACCTTGGAATCAGCCTCATACATAGACTAAAATAAATCACATGCTTGGCTCAGCCAGGATTAGCCTTGACACGGTGTCGACACAGGTTGTCACGGTGCCGACACCCAGTTGTCACAGGTCTGACACAGGACTGACACGGGTTGACACGGTGTAACACGGTGACAGAGTGTGACACAGGGTGTCCCGGTGCCGACACAGGTTGTCATGGGTCTGGCGAAGGGCTGAAACGGTGTAACACGGTGATAGAGTGTGCCACAGGGTGTGACTGTGTCGACACAGGTTGTCACGGTGCCGACTACCAGGTTTTCATGGGTCTGCCACAGGGCTAACGCGGATTGACACGTTGTAACACGGTGATAGAGTGTGACACAGGGTGTCAAGGTGCCGACACAGGTTGTCGTCACGGGTCAGGCACAGGGCTGACACGGTGTAACACGGTGACGGAGTGTCACACAGAGTGTCATGGTGCCGACACATGTTGTCACGGGTCTGGCACAGAGCTGACACGGTGTAACACGATGACAGAGTTTGACACAGAGTGTCATGGTGCCGACACAGGTTGTCACGGGCCTGGCACAGAGCTGACACGGTGTAACACGGTGACAGAGTTTGACACAGATTGTCACGGTGCCGACACAGGCTGAGACGGGTTAACACGCCGTAACACAGTGACAGAGTGTGACACAGGGTGTCACGGTGCCAACACAGTTTGTCACGGGTCTGGCATAGGGCTGAGACGGTGTAACACGGTGACAGAGTTTGACGCAGGTTGTCACGGGTCTGACACAGGGCTGACACGGTGTAACACGGTATAACACGGTGACAGAGTTTGACACAGGTTGTCACGGTGCCGACAGGGGCTGACACGGATTGACACAGTGTAACACGGTAACAGAGTGTGACACAGGGTGTGACTGCGTCGACACAGGTTGCCACGGGTTTGGCACAGGGCTGACACGGTGAAACACGGTGACAGAGTGTGACACAGGGCTGTCACAGTGCCGACACTGTGCCGACACAGGTTGTCACAGTGCCGACACCAGGTTGTCACAGGTCTGACACAGGACTGACACGGGTTGACACGATGTAACACGGTGACAGTGTGACACAGGGTGTCACGGTGCCTACACATGTTGTCACGGGTCTGGCACAGAGCTGACACGGTGTAACACGGTGACAGAGTTTGACACAGATTGTCACGGTGCCGACACAGGCTGAAACGGGTTGACACGGCGTAACACGGTGACAGAGTGTGACACAGGGTGTCACGGTGCCCACACACTTTGTCACGGGTCTGGCATAGGGCTGACACGGTATAACACGGTGACAGAGTTTGACACAGGTTGTCACGGGTCTGACACAGGGCTGACACGGTGTAACACGGTATAACACGGTGACAGAGTTTGACACAGGTTGTCACGGTGCCGACAGAGGCTGACACGGATTGACACAGTGTAACACGGTAACAGAGTGTGACACAGGGTGTGACTGCGTCGACACAGGTTGCCACGGGTTTGGCACAGGGCTGACACGGTGAAACACGGTGACAGAGTGTGACACAGGGTGTAACGGTGCCGACACTGTGCCGACACAGGTTGTCACGGTGCCGACACCAGGTTATCACAGGTCTGACACAGGACTGACACGGGTTGACACGATGTAACACGGTGACAGAGTGTGACACAGGGTGTCACGGCGCCGACACATGTTGTCACGGGTCTGGCACAGAGCTGACACGGTGAAACACGGTGACAGAGTTTGACACAGATTGTCTCGGTGCCGACACAGGCTGAAGCGGGTTGACACGGCGTAACACGGTGACAGAGTGTGACACAGGGTGTCACGGTGCCCACACAGTTTGTCACGGGTCTGGCATAGGGCTGACACGGTGTAACACGGTGACAGAGTTTGACACAGGTTGTCACGGGTCTGACACAGGGCTGACACGGTGTAACACGGTATAACACGGTGACAGAGTTTGACACAGGTTGTCACGGTGCCGACAGAGGCTGACACTGATTGACACAGTATAACACGGTAACAGAGTGTGACACAGGGTGTGACTGCGTCGACACAGGTTGCCACAGGTTTCGCACAGGACTGACGCGAATAGACACCGTGTAACACGGTGACAGAGTTTGACACAGGGCTGACACAGTGTCGACAAAGGCTGTCACGGGGTCTGGCTGAGAGCTGGCACCGCTTGACATACTCCTGTACCAGATTTGCACAACTCTGACACAAGTTAGCCTCTGACTATCAGGGTCATTACCCAGGGTCACATAGTGGCACAGGGTGTCACGGTGCTGATAAAGGTTGTCACGGGTCTGGCACGGGGGTGGCACTAAAACCAAATAAAATCACAAATAGGCACTGATACTAATTCAAACATAGGTTAAGCCGTGCCCAGCATCATATTACCAATAATAGGTGCAAACAGTACAAAACCTCGACATCAACCTATGAAACAAAGAGAACTTCAGCAGGGGAAAACCTGTTTTAAGCATATTTCAGATAAACTGCGTAGTAACCACACAGCTGATCTCCGCCATTTGTTTTCGCTTCATTCATTTTCATACACATTTCGTGCTTTCTGTAAGCACAAGACACCTAATCACTTCGAAGGTTCTTGGTGAAAAGCAGAAAACCTGTTATGCAAGCACAAATAAGCCGTGACATCGAAATTAATTTATTTTGCGTTTGAATGAGGGTGAGCGGTTTCTCAGTGGTAGACTCCCGGACCTAGAAATCCTTTTTTCCAACCTTAAGAGCGTCGAGAGATTTCCTTGGGCAAGACACTTAAAGCTCCTCAAAACACCGGTTCTCTACCCAAAAAAGGGGGTGGGTCCGTTCTTAAATGACTGAAAAATTGTCTACTTGGACGCAAAGCATCAGCCAAACCAAACGTTTGAATGGAATGAGACATATAATTACACACCTTTACTGCAACAACAAAGCAACAAAGGCGCAGATCAGATGCATAGTAAATAACGTGGCTCATTGTCACTGTTTTTGATTCGTTGGGTGTACAGTTTCTTGTTTCTATTACTCCTGTTTCTGCGTTACATATGACGGTACTCTGAGAACATGATATGAAACTCTTTTCAGATGCTGCAGGAATCCATTGAGGGGTCTTTCCCCGAGGAACTAACCATGAAACTCGAAGACATGGAAGATGATATTGCTGTGGTAAAGGACTTCGTCCTGGAGCACGTGAGAGACTTTGACGAGAGACTGGAGACTATTGAGCGCATGCTTAACGAATCATCGAAAGAGGAGAGCACGGAGAGAGAATTGGTGGCCCAATTGACGTCAACCCCTAAGATGAGGTTCCCAACTCCGATGATGCTGGGACTCGGCGCTCCATCTGGTTTCGTACCGACAACCATTGAGGAGGTCCCAGACGTAAACCTACGGGAGGGTCTCCAGCAGTACATGCCAGACAAGCTGGACCCCAAAGAGCTCATGAACAAAGTCCAGGTGGCCTTCTTTCGCCACTGGGTGGCAAACAATTCCCAGCAAGGTTGGTTTCGATCGTGATACATCTGAATTCAATTGATTAACTTTGAAATATCAAACGGGCTAAGCGTGATTATGGTACTATCTGATTTAAGGAAACAAAAAAGAAAACTATCCAAACAAAATGATAACAGTAATAATTATAACGATAATAATAATAATGATAATAATAAACGGATATATGGCAATTACATATAAAGCAGTATTGCATGTTTCTTGTGCGACTGGAGTAGATGTTAAATTTAATTTGTTCGCTTCCATAAAAAGGTGACTGTTTTAGGGAATAGCTTTCTTTTGTTTTATTTTTTCAGGACGTGTCGAAGATGCTAGGCAGATTCGCAGTGATGGGGAGAAGGCCGGGCTTTGGTATCCGGGCTGGAAACCAGAGGGCTCCAATGACTTTTTGGGCTTTCTCTATCAAAAACTAAGAGGACAAACAAGGAAAGAAAAGCGAGGCGACAAGAAGAAGAAAATAGATGAGGAGTACAACAGCAAGAAAAAGAGGAAGACCAGCGCTGATTGAGATTAACAGAGGAAAGCACAGCCACAGAGAAAGCAGCCGAATCCCAGACGGCTCGAAACAAAATTGTAGGTGAAACCCAGAAGAGACAAGAATGAGAATGAATAGCAAAGAAAAGTGAATGAAAAGTTAAAATAGACTAGCAAGTAGGCATTAGATCTGTTTTTGTTGTTGTTTTATTTTGTAGGATAGTGTTTTGAAATTCGTATTTTTTGCAAACGCCAACACAAGCAAAGAAGAAAGAAAAAAGTGAACCAGGCGCCTATGCACAATATTGTGATCTTACAATCTTCAATAAAAACTACAGTTGCACTGTGGATAAAACTACATATCGATATTATGTTCATAAGTTATTGCATACCACTTCCAGTATTTGATGCCTTACAAACATTTATCAGGACTATGCAGATATCAAGCGTTTGTGCTAAAACAATCAAGGTGCATAGAAATATTCATTGAACGTAATATTTTAGTATTTGAAATATGACAGGTGAAATTACATAACTTCTTCGACACAAATGTGGATTTTAACTCTGATTTCACTCTCTACCAGAAAGTTTGAACGTAAAAATAATTATATCGTTAACTGAACGTATAAATCGGTGGAATATATCTTACATAAGATTTGGTTTACCGTTTGCACAGTGGTGGTTATCGAACCTTGAAATATTGGACCCTTATACACCCTGTGAACCATGTTATTCAACCAGTCGTCCAGATGCCTCAATGAGGGGCTTCTACGGCATAAATACCGTACATGAAACTTTTTGATCCATTTTTCTTGCAACTATCACCGTGTATACAGAGATTGTAAAAAAAAAAACCGACTGGTTGTATAAAGTGGTGCAGGAGGAGTACGGGGTGCAAGATTTCAAGCTTCGATAGCAGCCACTGTACAAAGATATTACGCGCAGTCTACTGATTTATGCATAAAGGTAGCATTATAAATTGTCTGGTAAGGAGTAAAATCAGAGTTACCGTTAATAGTTAGAGTTCAAGAAGTTATGCAATTTCGCCTATGATATTACAGGTGTTATATTTCATGTAAACTTAAAGTCAAATCCTAAAATATTACAAGCAATGCATATATCTATGCATCATGTTTGACTTAGCACAATCGGTTAATATCTGCATGCACATTAAGAAGTATGATCGGCTTCAAGTTCTGGAACTGGTATGTAATAACTTATGAAAATAATTGATATGTAGTTAACTTATGAAACGGTCCTGTACACACTAAGCATCAGTGTTTTACTAGTTGCACATGTGCAATTTACGATTTTTCCTGCAAACACTTTTCCATCGATTTGCACTGAATACCGTATAATGGAATATTTTCGCGTCGCCAAATTTTCGCGGATTTGTCCTTCAAACATGAAGATTGATATTTGCGTTTTTTAATTTTCACGGTCCTATATACCGGCGAAAATAACTCTGTGAAATCTTGACCACGAGTATTTCGTCAAAAAGATGAGTTGCAGTGATCAATTCACAGCTTTGAAGCAACTGATAGAATGGATATCAGTATGCTTTATAGTGATATTAAATTGAATAATACTGAAAACAATTAAACAACCATTGTTTAGTTTAATTTAATAATTAGTGCTCAAACAATTTAATTGGCCGTGTCTTTTTTTTTTTAAAGAGTTGCCATGGACAGTTAACAGTAATTATCAATAACACTATTAAGTACCAGTCTTGTAGATCGCTACAAGTGAAAACATAGATATCTAGATCTGGTCAGACAATTGTAGAGTTTTGTTGATGCTTCTCAAAACCTTGCAAAATATTTCGCGGATTTTAATTTTCGCGAATCCAGACCGAACCACGAAATCCCGCGAAAATTGGACGACGCGAAAATTTCCCATTATACGGTAGCTATGGTAATACTCACAAGAATAAAGATTCGATTCTTCCATTGAATGTTGTTATTTGTGTCCCAAATTTACAATTTCGCTTTCTCTACATTTACATTACTTCTTCTTTTGGAATTAATGCAGAACAAGCTCGATCTATAAGTACAAATTCAAAATAAAAGATACTTGTGATGCAAACAATATTGGATGTAAAAGGTAAGCAATGATCAGGAATTGATGCAGTTAGAACAAGAGTCCCAGATGGGAAACAACAAGTCTTAGCAATAGGTTCTTATGCAAAGAGAGGTTTACAGTAAGCTGGGCGAACAGCTATTTCCCAATGGGTAGCACCCCGTTATATTTACTTAAACCGATATAGTACGATGCAAATGAAGGTACAAACAGCGTCACCTGAGTAACGGTATAGCATGAATATGTGAATAGGTAACTCCTTTATCACTTTAAAGGAATGTGCCCACAAAGATTTTCTTCAATTGCAATAAGACAATAGATCTGCAACAAATTTCATGAAGATCGGTCTAGCGGTTTGGCGACTATGGCCTCTTGTACCTTTTACAATGGCTGACAATGGCGGCGGCCATTTTGTTTTGCTAGTCACGTGGCCAAAATTGAAAAATGCTTATTTACAGCATTCGGCTTAGGCTTTACACCTGAAAACTGGAGAATTCCATTGTAATTGTTGAAGGGAACATAAATTATGCAGTTACTCATATTATTTCACATAGAAAGGTAAAAATAGGCAACGATCAGGAAAATGCGCAATCAGAAAGCAAGTCCCACCCCAAAAACCCGAGGTGCGAAAAAAACAAATTGAAACTCTAGTACTTCGAAAACATTTAGTAAGCCGAGTGAGCGGCTATTTCCCACTAGGCGGCCACTCAGTTACCTGAACTTAACTAAAATATGAAAAGTTAAAAATAAGCAACGAATAGAAAACGCACAGAAGGTTAAAAAAAGCAGAAAAAATCAACTAGACAATAGCTGATATTTAAAATTTATGATTGTGACATCAAACCCTCGCAGCCCTGTTCTGGACCCTAACCATCAAAAAGTTAAAACCTCTATAACTTTCTTATAATCTGACTAATTGTCAAGAAATGTGTTGCAAAATGTTCAGCTACCTAAAGGCTTGCATACAGAGTACATGTAGAAGTTTGTGATCCTATTCCTCTATTTGGGAATGAAAATAAAAAAAAAAAAACAAACAACTGAGTTCCTTTAAAAGCAGTGGAAATACGAAGAGGAAGTATATGGGCAATACCTGGGTTTCGGCAGTTGAAGCCTCATCAGTGACACTATATTTCTGGCAAAAAGAAGCTAGATGATATTTTATAAATTTGTACGTTTTAGCCATTAGAGTCAATATAAAGACTGGAAATGATCCAAATGGGGCCAAATAATGAAAACACTGTTTAGAAAAGGAATCTAAACGATCATAAACTTTTGACATCTCAGAATACTCCTACTGATCCCAGAGGACCAAAAGGAAAATATAATTTGTACTATGGATGATGTAGGGGGAGACTTTTTAGGGCCGCCACACGGCACAGCACCAGTTGCAGTAATAGCGAATACAAGTTAAAAACTGAGTTCCTTTAAGAGCAGTGGAAATATTAAGAGGATGTGAATGGGCCAGTACCTAGGTTTCGGCTATGGAAAGGTAAAATCAAGCAATGATCAGGAACTGGTGCAATCAGAATCAAATCCCCACCCTAAAAACCATAGTGAAAAACAACCAAAATAACAAATAGGTACGTATACATTTGGTAAACCTAGGGAGCAGCTTATTCCCAAAAGGTGGCCACTCAATTATCTTAATTCAACTAAACAAAATTGATAATGCACATAAGACGCCAACAGTTCAAAAAATGGAACACCAGAACATGAAACAAAGAGAGCCTCAACGTATGTACCGCCTTGGACCGGTCAGCAATAGAAAATCACGACTGTAATTCACTTATAAGCAAAGCGATCGTTAAAATGTATATACTGTTTGAACGCAAAGTTCCTCGGATTAACGTATCGATGTTTTATATTTCCAAACACAGGTCTAAGCTACTGAAATATGTTCCATCAAACACAAACACCCAGTTCCTAGGATCCATTAAGATTGAAATAGGGTTGCTGTTATCAAAGAGTCACAATGTGTATGGAACAGTGTCTAAAGGATGATGTTAATTCAAAATTGTCTGAATTTCCATTTTCCTTTCTTTCAGACAATGAGTAGCGATAGCGATACTGACGAGGAGGAGTACCTTCTGACGGATACAGGAATGGATAATGCAGAGGCATTCAAATCAGCATGGCACGGAAATGTTGGACAGTTTCTGAAACGTGATGACTATATAGCGGTTAGAGGCACAGCTGTTTCGAAAGAAGAATTAGAGTTTCTGGATCTAAAGTATGATATAGATGGAATAAGCATTCGGTGGAAGGACATTGGAAAAGGGCTTTCATTGGAATACACGCATCTGACCATAGCACCACGAATGAATTTGGATATCAGACCGATTTATTCTGTTATAAAGAAACATATTAATTTGCGCGAATATGGCCGCGCTGGGTTGTCGAATCTAAAGAACGCTTGTGGATTTCAGATAATGTATTATGGAGGCTGGGATACTTGGTTAGCGTTCGTTCCCAAGACTTCCGATCGTTCTACATACACGAGTAAAACGCTTCGTGATTTAACTGGTGTATATATTGAGCGATTCAAGGCTGAATTTCAGAGACAATTGAAAATTTTACTGGACAAAGGCGTGGCTACTGATACTTTATCTAAAAACAATCTCGAAAACTTGAGAAAGGTGTTCGTATTGCCTGGAGACAGACAAATAATATTGAGTGCTATTCAACGTTCCATAGAAGACACTAAGGTGCTTGCAGCTGGATTACAGCCAATGATATACACATTTCGTTTTGGTGAAAAATGCAGAACGCCAGTTCTGTTACCTGTACTGCATGAAAGTGGAGTCGAAGACATATGTGTTCATCTTGGAATTAACATCAGTAATAATTCCAATGACATTCTTTGGTGTAGAGAAGGTGTAAATAACATGGTAGGAAGACGAGGAAAAATTGTGTCCAGTCTATCTTTCTTTGAGTGTGTAAATTTTCAATCTAATTTAGACGAAAGGGAAATTGATGTTAGTAGGAAACTGCTAGAAATCTGCCAATTTCCAGATAGTGTACGCTTCGTCCAGCTATACTCAGACACACCACATCGCCGTCCTCAGACAGTAGTTCATCCTGTATCGGCCTCTGTGATTTTGGCAGAAGGCATATTTCGCGAAACAAGCCAGGCAAAGTTGCGCCAAGATGCTTTAGAGTACTTGTCTGAAATTCGTAACAATTTCAACCAAATACGTGAAGCCACTTGTCGCATGGAGTTTGTAGTGGCGTTGCCAACGCCGTGCTGCATCTTGGATGCTTCAAAATTGGTCAAAGAAGAAAATGTCCTGGGCTTATTAAAGGAAGAACCGATGATCGTACCATTTGAACACTGCGAGGGCGTCATGGGATGCATACGAGAAGTTGGACTTTATATTTCCGAGCAGCTGGATACTTTGTTCAGAACCCGCCGAGGCACGAGTGATAGTGTTGCTGTCTGGGAGGCATATCAATATGAGTGTGCAGTAGAAAGACTGCTGTGGGGAAATCCGTTTTGTATGACTTCATGCATATATGCTATCAACTTAGGGGTTGGGCTGGGTTATCCGACACGTTGTTTGACAGACCAAAAAGGATTCTTGTGCCTGGAAGATAGTGCAGCATGCTGCGTTGATGAGAGAAGTACGCCACCATTGACTATTTATACTCACAACATGACTGTTCAACGGCAAATTACACGCGTATTTGGCATTTACGACCATATTGAATCCAGCTCTATCGTGACAGGTACTCGTGTTATAATGTGCCTAATAAAAGACCTACATGAAACGGGTAAAGTGTTTAGCCGGTTCGAGGACTTTCTTATTTCCCTTAAACGGTATACGGGAAACGAGAGTAAGAGAATTGTTGGCGGTGTATCTGTCAAGGGCTTAGCAGAGAGACTTGCTCGGTGTAGAAAGGTCAAATGGCCAATGGTGTTTGGCACTGTGATGCGACTGCTTGGCAATGACGCAGAGAAAATTGCTAGAGTGTGTGTTGAAGGTATAAATGCCTTGGAACTTGGGTATTTTCCAGCCGTTCGTGACAGCGATGAAAACAGAAACGAAGGACTGAACTGGAGGTTCACCTACGGTCTCTGGGTATTGACGGATGACGAAGGAAAATGTGCCACCTTTGAAGCCGAAGCTGCAAGTTTGCATATGCTTGTCTTAGGCGAGCTGGAGAAATACAAAGTGTGCCATACATCTCATTATCAAACAAGTGTGTTTCCTTGGCTGAAGCCTGTTCTTCAGAAAATAGCTGAGAAGAAACTTAACGCTGAAGACAAAGTTCTTGTCCTGGCTTTTGTTTCAGGTGTAGCTTTATTGATGAATGGTTGCTACGTCGACTATTTAAACATGAGCAGACTAGAGAGAAAGCTACCTATCACACAAGTGATGCTAAGGATGCTTGAGATTCAGTCTAAGTTCAAATTGGGGAATATTAATACACTCCCTTTGTGGAGACTTCATCCATCAATTCCTTACAAACTTATTGTGAAGAAGACATTGTCATCGCAGACGACCAACCGGCAAGAACAGCAGCAAGACGTAGCAGAACATATTCGGGATTCTGATGAAATAAGAAATATGGAAACAACGCTTCATGAAAGCGAGACTTCGGATGAAGTGGCCACAGTGAAAAGCAGGCACATGCCCACTAATGTATGTTGTCGTAGGGTAGCATGGAGTCCTGGAGAAATGACCATTCTCCAGGAAGTTGCAAACGAATCAACAACTGGGACAGGAGTACAAAAGTACAGAGTCTATCAAGAAAAATGCCGCAGGAAAGGTATTCCAGATCGTTCGCTGAAAGCATTCCTACGCAAAATTGGAAGGATTAATCCGAGACCGTCTTAGCCCTAGAAATAATGTTGAAAGCACAACATTAATTATGGAAATGCCTCAAATATTGTGTTTACAGTCACATTTGGAAAATGAACAATCTAAGTGCCTTTTTCCGTCAAATGCTAGTATGTGCCTTTGCATAGAAACACACGCTCATTTCAAAATTCTAATCATCGAATAAATGCTTTTGCTAAAATTTGCTTATATATACATATATGTATCAACCAATAATAGACAGTAAGGGTTGATCGAATTATGCCAATTTGTCCGTGCAATCTATAACCATCATGCCCCACTTTTGTGTCACAAAACTTGGATGTTTGGAGGTTAACATTCTTGTACTATTTGCGTTCTGAAAAACAGATGATGTGACTTGACACAAAAAGGGATACCCGGTTACACTCTTGGCTTCAATTTATCACCACGACCTTGGCAGTGGTTCCTGGTGTAAGTCTGCATAAGTCTGCCGTACTGTACGGTATAGTTTCTGCCTTAAGTCTGGTCTGCTTCCTTATGTAGGCACTAGACTATATCTGGCCTACAGTCTATTGCTAGTTTCTGTACTAAGTTTGGTCTACAGTCAAGTGGCGGTACCCGACCTAGGTCCGTCCGTCTGGCGAACAGACTATTGTAGTTGCTAGACAGAGTCTGGCCCTAAAGTCTAGCTGTAGTGCCTGACCTACGTTTGGCCTTAGATATAGTCTACTTTATGGCCCTATACTGTAGTCAAACTGACAGACTACAAGCCGGGCTCCGATCAGAAACTAAACTCAAGTGTAGGTCAGACTTAGGCAGACGTAGACCAGAAAACAACACAAGAAAGTAGGTTAGACATTGTCGACAAAACTATCAAAACACTGCTGTCCACAACAAGGGAGACTAAAGCCAGAAACAACCACTAGGCTTTAGGCCACTCTGAATCCTGAAATTACACTTGATAATCAGCCAGACTTAGATAATTTTAGTCCAGGAACTACCACTGGATAATACGCCAGACTTATGCTGATTTAGACCAGACAATGTCCCTATAATGTAGGCCCGACATATGCAAAAAAACTGAAGCACATAGTTCTATTCAGACAGATTTTGGTCAGAAAACACGGCTAGAAAATAAGCCAGACGTTGTCCAGTATCTACCCATAGAATATTGTATTATGCATGCGGACGTTTTCCAGCCACTTCCAGCAATGATAAGTAAATTATCTATTGCATGAGTCTTACAAAGTCGGTGCTTCTTTTTCTTACTTTAAAGTAAAATAAAAACAAAAAGTCCTTTAAGCCAGGTAAACTAGCAATCTAACGATGTATCAACATAAAGTATACGCTTGAGGATAAGTGAGATACAGGATTTCAAAAACGTTTGAAAATTGCTTAGTGGTTGATTACAAAATGCGCATCCTACAGTGCGCAAACTTCGTTTCTTCCTTATACCCTAACCCGACTCTGTCCCAAGTCTAACCTAACCCGACTCTGTCCCAAGTCTAACCCAGGGTAACACGATTCTGTCCCAATTCATTCCAGAATCACCCGTCTCTATCCCAAATCTGTCCAAAGGTTACCCGACTCTGTCCCAGGGTAACCCGGTTCTATCCCAAGTCTGTCCCAGGGTAACCCGACTCTGTCCCATGTCTGTCCCAGGTTTACCCGACTCTGTCCTAGGGTTATCCGACCCTGTCCCAGGGTTTCCCAGGTTCTCTCCCAAGTCTGTCCGAGGGTAAACCGATTCTGTTCCATGTCTGTACCAGGGTTACCCGACTCTGTCCCAGGGTTACCCGACTCTGTCCCAGGCTTACCCCGGTTCTGTCCAAATCCTGTCCCAGGGTAACCCGACCCTGTCCCAAGTCTGTCCCAGGGTAACCCGACTCTGTCCCATGTCTGTCCTAGGGTTACCCGACTCTGTCCCAGGGTTACCCCGGTTCTGTCCCAATACTGTCACAGTGTAACCCGACTCTGTCCCAAGTCTGTCCCAGGGTAACCCGACTCTGTCCCATGTCTGTCCCAGGGTTACCCGACTCTGTCCCAGGGATACCCGACTCTGTCCCATGGAAACACGGTTCTGTCCCAAGTCTGTCCCAGGGTAAACCGACTCTGTCCCAGGGATACCCGACTCTGTCCCAGGGAAACCCGGTTCTGTCCCAAGTCTGTCCCAGGGTAACACGACTCTGTCCCAAGTCTGTCCCAGGGTAAACCGACTCTGTCCCAGGGATACCCGACTCTGTCCCAGGGAAACCCGGTTCTGTCCCAAGTCTGTCCCAGGGTAACCCGACTCTGTCCCAAGTCTGTCCCAGGGTAACCCGACTCTGTCCCAGGGATACCCGACTCTGTCCCAGGGAAACCCGGTTGTGTCCCAAGTCTGTCCCAGGGTAACCCGACTCTGTCCCAAGTCTGTCCCAGGGTAACCCGACTCTGTCCCAAGTCTGTCCCAGGGTTACCCGACTCTGTCCCAGGGATACCCGACTCTGTCCCAGGGAAACCCGGTTCTGTCCCAAGTCTGTCCCAGGGTAAACCGACTCTGTCCCAGGGATACCCGACTCTGTCCCAGGGAAACCCGGTTCCGTCCCAAGTCTGTCCCAGGGTAACCCGACTCTGTCCCAAGTCTGACCCAGGGTAATCCGACTCTGTCCCATGTCTGTCCTAGGGTTACCCGACTCTGTCCCAGGGTTACCCGACTCTGTCCCAGGGTAACCCGACTCTGTCCCAAGTCTTTCCCAGGGTAACCCGACTCTGTCCCATGTCTGTCCCAGGGTTACACGACTCAGTCCCAGGGTTACCCGACTCTGTCCCAGGGTAACCCGGTTCTGTCCCAAGTCCATCCCAGTGTAACCCGACTAGGCCCCAAGTCTCACCCAGGGTAACCCGATTCTGTCCCAAGTCCATCCCAGGGTTTCCAGTCTCTGTCCCAAGTCTGTCCCAGGGTAACCCGACTCTGTCCAAGGGAAACCCGGTTCTATCCCAATTCTGTCCCAGGGTAACCCGACTCTGTCCCAGGATAACCCGGTTCTGTCCCAAGTCTGTCCCAGGGTTACCCGACTATGTCCCAAGTCTGTCTCAAGAATCCCGATTCTGTCCCAAGTTTGTCCCAGGGTAACCCGACTCCGTCCCAGGGTAACTCGGTTCTGTCCCAAGTATGTCCAAGGGTAACCCGACTCTGTCCCAAGTCTGTCCCAGGGTAACCCGGTTCTGTCCCAAGTTTGCCCCAGGGTAACCCAACTTCGTCCCAGGGTAACCCGATTCTGTCTCAAGTCTGTCCCAGGGTAACCCGACTCTGTCCTAGGCTAACCCGGTTCCCATATTACTTTTTTCAAGAGAATTCACATAGTCGCAACTAATTCATTTGTCAACCGATTTTAACAAACTTTGCAGGGTTGGAAAGCCTATTTCCTTGCCATTTTGAATCTGTAAAACATTTAGGTAAGCAACGTCTACTTTTTGTTGCGCATGCCAACAAACATGTACACCTCCTGCTATGGCATAGTTTCCAGAAATTGGTCTACGTCTTTGACCATTAATAACTCTGCAAAAAAGAAGGTATATGCAAGCCAAACATACCGAAGCAAAGGTGAGACATTAATCTTTAATTTGATTGGTGTAATTTTGGGCGGCACATAGATTTGGCAAGGGGAGACAGTCCCAAACATTGTCAAAATCGGCCTCTATAGTGCATTTACGATAAGGCCCGTATAGTCCACTTATCGTTGTACCAATGGACTGTAGGGGCCTTAGTGGACTATATTGGCCGGTAGTACTTTCTCAATTAGGTACTTATGTTTAACCATGAATAATTCTGCCGAAAATAAAGATATTCGTAAAACAAACATACCAATGCATAGGCAACACTATGGTATTTAATTCAATAGAAATAACTTTGGGTATAATTGAGATTGAGAAACAATCGACCCTTGTAGTCCATTACAATAGCCTATGGAGAATAAAAATACCATAGCCTACTATTTTTCACTTTATTTCCAGTGCGGTTTTTTTAAAGTGTATTTTAGGGTTGTATTGCTACTCTAAATTTTAATTCTGTAGCTGTACTTATGAATAAATTTCAATAAATTAATGCAGTGAACGATAATGCCGAATATAGTCCATGCACTATGTAAAGCAGTAAAACCAGTTTTCGCAATGTACGATATATCCCCATATAGTCCATTGCACTACTCTTTTGTCAATTGTCAAAATGTTTTGTCACCAGCCCCTAACTATAAGAAACTCATTGACTTAACCCTTCAAATCTCTATTTATAAAGTAAAATGGAAGCTTGAGCGGAAAAGCCAAAAAATCTCTTGTCTAAGTATGTCTTTTTTCTGGACCATATTCAAAGTTAAATGAAAAACCCAAGAATGGATGAAAATTACATTTTGAAAATTCCAACCCATGTAAGTTTTGACAGAGCTCTGTGCTCAATTCATGTTTGGCTTAGGCTTAAGCTTCAGCCTAGCTTAATTGCGATTCCTACTTCTAAATTACCTACTGAGAAAAAGACTTGGGTATGATACAAATATAGATTTAAGATTAAGACTGAGATAAAAACAGATATAAGACGGACTATATAAATTATAATATCTCTGATCAAGATGATACAGTATTTCTTGATCTACGTCTGGTCTTTATCCGGTTGTTTCTGGCAAGAGTATTAGTGTGGCATAATCTCTGTAGCTGGTTTGAAGCCTAAGTCTGCATAAGTGGCATACAGTCTAGGAGTAGCTTCTGGCCTTCAGTTTAATACAGATTTCGGCGCCGTCTGACCTTCATATCCTGAAGTTTTCCAATTGATCTTTCCAACATTTAACGGTGGGTTCTAGCGTAAGAATGTCTGCCAAACAATCTAATATGATTTATTGCTTCGATTTTGCCTTTATTCCAGTGGTAGTTCCTTGTCTACGTCTGCACACTATTAGATAGCAGTGTTGTTTCTGGCCAATGTCTAAGGTTGCAAACAAAGAATTTTTGTGATCAAATTCCCTAAGCCTCACATATACTTTTAATGCTTGGGACGCGTCACAAGAAAGCTTGCCTTTACTCACCTTAAAATCAAGAAATGTAGGGCTTCAGACGTGTCACAAAAACTTGCATTTTCTTACACTAAGCCTGCGCAGTACTTGTTACGAAATCTGGGTTGTGTGCCGAGGTATTCATCAAGCAATCAATACTATTTTGGCCACGTCACGAAAAAATACAAACTACCCTTAATGAAGCAATAAATTAGTGTATGGCCACGTCACGACAAAACGCACACTAAAGTTCCGTAGTATTTGTAACGGCTCTTGGAATTTGTGACTTGTGTTAATAAAGCAAATTAACAATGATTTGGCCACCTCACGAGAAAATGCGCATTACCTTTAACGAAGCAGTGTATTGGCCTTTGGCCGAGTCACGAAGTATGGCTTCGCTACGTTCTTCTATGAGCATAAATACTGCTCCGTAGCTTGGGTTCGATGTCGTTTTCCCATGCACACTATGGACACACTTAGTCATTGGTTATGTAGCCTATAGTCCGACAATTCCAGACATACCAAGATTTTGCTAATATGTCCATCCATTCCTGAGTAATGACCGTTTAAAGCCACGTAATGTGCAATTGCATGGCCGATATACGTATATTCTGTATAAGGAAATAAGTCCGACAAACTAACGAAAATGCGCACCAAGCAGTGCGCAACATTCGTTTCTTCCTTATACCCTAACCCTAACCCTAACCCTAACCCTAACCCTAACCCTAACCCTAACCCAACCCTAACCCTAACCCTAACCCTAACCCTAACCCTAACCCTAACCCTAACTCTAAATCCTAACCCTAACCCTAACCCTAACCCTAACCCTAACCCTAACCCTAACCCTAACCCTAACCCCTACCCCTAACCCCTAACCCTAACCCTAACCCTAACCCTAACCCTAACCCTAACCCTAACCCTAACCCTAACCCTCTTCGTAAAGACCCTATACCCTAACCCTAACCCTAACCCTAACCCTAACCCTTAACCCTAACCCTAACCCTAACCCTAACCCTAACCCTAACCCTAACCCTAACCCCTAACCCTAACCCTAACCCTAACCCTAACCCTAACCCTAACCCTAACCCTAACCCTAACCCTAACCCTAACATCAACCAGAGATGGTCCTAATCGGGACCATCTTCGTAAAGACCCTATACCCTAACCCTAACCCTAACCCTAACCCTAACCCTAACCCTAACCCTAACCCTAACCCTAACCCAATCCTTATCCTGATCCTAAGGGCGAATCCTAAGAAAATATGTATTAATCTGATAATTTTTACTACATTAAATCGGGCTGTCGAAATAAAAGACGTTATTTCAAAGGATATCCTGATTAAATTTGCCTTATATTAGGGGGAAAATTTTGTATCTTTCAACCCCATGTGGTGGGAGAACCCTTAGGGATTTTTATTGATCAAATAAATATTAACGAGGTTTAATAAGGATTTTCGATATAAAATACATTGCTCTACAGAAGATCCTGATTAAGTTTTCCTAATCCTTACCCTAATCCGAAAACTAATCCGTACCCCAATCCTAATCCCAATTCTAAGGGCGAACCCTAAGGGATTTGCATTAATCTAATATTTTTTACCACATTAAATCGGGCTTTCGAAATAAAAGACGTTATATCAAAGGAAATCCTGATTTAATTTGCCTTATCTAAGGGGGGAAATTTTGAATCTTTCAACCCCATGTGGTGGACGAACCCTTAGAAATTTGTTATTGATCCAATAAATATTTACGAGATTTAATTAGGATTTTCAATATGAAATACATTGCTTTACAGAAAATCCTGATGAAGATTTCTTAATCCTAACCCTGATCCTAACCCTAATCCTTATCCTAATCCTAAACCTAATCCTTAACCTAATCCGTAACCTTATTCTAATCCTAATCCTGGTCCTTTAGGCGAACCCTAAGGAATTTGTATTAATCTAATAATTTTTACTACATTAAATCGGGCTTTCGAAATAAAATACGTTATTTCAAAGACAATCCTGATTTAATTTGCCTTATCTAAGGGGGGAATTTTGAATCTTTCAACCCCATGTGGTGGACGATCCCTTAGAATTTGTTATTGATTCAATAAATATTTACGAGGTTTAATTAGGATTTTCAATATGAAATACATTGCTTTACAGAAAATCCTGATGAAGTTTTCCTAATCCTAACCCTAATCCTAACCCTAAGCCTTATCCTAAACCTATCCCTAATCCTTAACCTAATCCGTAACCTTATTCTAATCCTAATCCTGGTACTTTAGGCGAACCCTTAAGGATTTGTATTAATCTAATAATTTCTACTACATTAAATCGGGCTTTCGAAATAAAAGACGTTATTTCAAAGGAAATCCTGATTAAATTTGCCTTATATGTACACTTAGGGATTTTTATTGATCCAATAAATATTTACGAGGTTTAATTAGGATTTTCGACATGAAACACATTGCTTTCCAGAAAATCCTGATTAAGTTTTCCTAATCCTAATCCAAATCCTAATCCTAACCCTAAACCTAAACCTAATCCGTACCCTAATCCTAATCCTTATCCTGATCCTAAGGGCGAACCCTAAGAAAATATGTATCAATCTGATAATTTCTACTACATTAAATCGGACTGTCGAAATAAAAGACGTTATTTCAACGGATATCCTGATTAAATTTGCCTTGTCTTAGGGGGAAAATTTTGAATCTTTCAACCCCATGTCGTGGACGAACCCTTAGGGATTTTTATTGATCAAATAAATATTAACGAGGTTTAATAAGGATTTTCGATATAAAATACATTGCTTTACAGAAGATCCTAATTAAGTTTTCCTAATCCTAACCCTAATCCTAAAACTAATCCGTACCCTAATCCTTATCCCAATTCTAAGGGCGAACCCTAAGGGATTTGCATTAATCTAATATTTTTACTACATTAAATCGGGCTTTCGTTATATGAAAGGAAGTCCTGATTTAATTTGCCTTATCTAAGGGGGAAATTTTGAATCTTTCAACCCCATGTGGTGAACGAACCCTTAGAATTTGTTTTTGATCCAATAAATATTTACGAGGTTTAATTAGAGTTTTCAATATAAAATACATTGCTTTACAGAAAATCCTGATGAAGTTTTCCTAATCCTAACCCTAATCCTAACCCTAATCCTTATCCTAATCCTAACCCTAATCCTTAACCTAATCCGTAACCTTATTCTAATCCTAACCCTGGTCCTTTAGGCGAACTCTAAGGGATTTGTATTAATCTAATAATTTTTACTACATTAAATCGGGCTTTCGAAATAAAAGACGTTATTTCAAAGGAAATCCTGATTAAATTTGCCTTATCTTAGGGGGAAAATTTTGAATCTTTCCACCCCATATTGATCCAATAAATATTTACGAGGTTTAATTAGGATTATTTGATACAAAATACATTCGTTTGCATAAAATCTTAATTGAGATTATCTGAATCGCACATAGTCGAATCCCACAGCGGCATAGGAGGAGATACCCTTAGGGATTTGCTTTAATCCAGTAGCTATTTACTAGGTTAAATCGAGCTTTGCGACATAAAGAACGTTCTTTCAAAGATAATCCTGATTAAATTTGTCTTTTCTTAGGTGAGCTTATTTGAATCCTTCAACGCCCATGGTGGATGAACCCTTCGCGATATCATTGATCCAAAAGGAATTTACTATATTTAAGTAAGATTTTCGATACGAAAAACATTGCTTTTGAGAAAATCTTGATTAGGTTTTGGTAATATGAATTGCATACAGTCGAATCCAAATAAAAAGGCAGTGGAGGGCGAATCCTAAGGGATTGGCATTAATCTAATAACGATTTACTACATTAAATAGGGCTTTCGAAATAAAGACGTTATTTCAATGGAAATCCTGATCAAGTTTGCCTTATCTTAGGGGGTGGCAAAATTTGAATACTTCAATCCCATGTGGTGGGCGAACCCTCAGGGATTTTCATTGATCCAATAAATATCCACAAGGCTTAATTAGGATTTTCGATATAAAATACATTGCTTTACAGAAAATCCTGATTAAGTTTTCCAAACCTGAATCGCATATAGTCGAATCCCCCAAAGACAAATGGAGGACTTACCCTAAGGGACTTGCATCAATTCGGCTGCTATTTATTAGGTTTAATCGAGTTTTACGATATTGAAGACGTTTTTTGTTTCGGAATAAGAATCATGATTACATTTACCTCATCTTAGTTGAGCAAATTGGAATCCTTCAACGCCAATGGTGGAAGAACCCTTAGTACTTTCTATTGATGCAAAACGTATTTATCAGGTTATTAAACTGTGATTTTCGTTTTGAAATATATTGCTTTAAAGAAAAGTCTGATAAAGTGTTCCAAATCTGAATGGCATATAGTCGAGTCCCCCAACGGCAGCGGAGAACGAGGTTAAATCGGGATTTTCTATCTGAAATGCATTGCTTTAAAGAAATACTGATTGCATTAATCCAGTAGCTATGTAATAGGTTAAATCGGAATTTGCGATATTAAAGACGTTATTTCAGATGAACAATCCTGATTGCATTTGTCATATAGAAGGTGCACGAATTTGAATCCTTCAACACCAATGGTGGATGAACCCTCCTTGTGGATTTTCATTGATCCAAAAGGTATTGAACAGGTTAAACTGCGATTTTTGATTTTAAAACTTTGCGTTTCAGAAGGTCTTGATCAAGTGTCCATAATCTGAATGACATAAAGTCGAATCCCGAAAGGCAGTATGGGAATAACCAGAAGAAATTTTCATTGGTCCTATTGGTATTAACAAGGTTTAACTGGTATTATCAATATAAAATACATTTCTTAATAGAAATTCACGATCATGTTTTTCTAATCTGAATCGCATGAAGTCGACCCCCTAAGGGATTTGTATTAATCCAGTAGCTATTTACTATGTTGAATCGGACTTTGCAATATAAAAGACGTTCTTTAAAAGAAAATCCTTGTAAAATTTGCATTATCTCAGGTGAACAAATTTGAATCCATCAACGCAAATAGTGGGCAAATCCTCAGAGATTTTCATTGATCAAAAGGCATTAACTAAATTAGACTGAGATTTTAGAAAAGCATTGCTTTCGAGAAAATCCTGATTTAGAGTTCCTATTATTAATTGCATCTAGTTGGATCGCAAAAAGGCAGTGGAGGAAGAACTTCAAGGGATTTGCATTAATAAATTAACAATTTACTTGGTCAAATCGGGCTTTGGGATATAGATACGCTATTTCATTGGGAATCCTCATTAAGTTTGCCATATCTTAGATGGACAAATTTTAAATCTTTCAATCCTATGTGAAGGACGAACCCTTAGGGATTTGTATTGATACAATAGGTATTGTCTGGGTTAATTTGGGATTTTCGATATAAAGTGCTTCGCTTTACAGAAAATCCTGATTAAGTTTTCCATAATCTGAATAGCATGTAGTCAAATCCCAAAAAGGCAGTGAAAGACTTACCTTAAGGGACATGCATAAATTCTGCAGCTATTCACTAGATTTAATTGGGCTTTGCGATATTAAAGACAGTATTTCAAAAAACAAAATCCTGATTGCATTTACCTAATTTTCTGTGCGCAAATCTGAATCCTTCAACGCCAATGGTGGCCGAACCCTTAGAGACTGTCATTGTTTCTACAGGTATTTACTAAGTAAGACCTCGATTTTCGATCAAAAATACATTGCTTTCTCGAGGGCGTTCGAAAAGTTCGAATAATTGTCTGATCATTCACATAATATTTATAGTAAAACAAAAAGAAACAAACCTATTTTAACTTCAACATGTCCTCTATAAAAGCCGTGAAAACCAAGGTGATGCACTGAGACATAATAAAAATACGTTCATTACAAAAAGGTGAGGTATGGGTACCCGGAGCACGCAAACGTCAAAATGACGTTGCAAAAACGTCAAACGTTATTTTTATCCAGTTGGCGATGATCGCACTTTCTCAGCATAAACACCAACAATATCTACGCATTTCATGTGTCTGACCATTCTTTTGCAATAAGTTTTCGTAACCAGTATCAGTATGTGGTTATACATCTCCCTGAGTCTACTTTGCTAATATTTTCCGCTGAATCATCCAATTTTTCGCAATACTTAATGGAACAGAATTCCAAGTGCCGTTTGCTTACTTCTAAAGTCGCCATCATTTGCTTTTGTTCCACTCTGAAAACATGAGAATCATTT
>OZ024876.1:47500-55000 GCA_964017185.1 Rugalucina vietnamica
GCCGAGAAACGTTAAACAGAATCGAGAAAACCACGAGATTTAAGTGACGTTTTAAATGCCTTTGATAAAGGGGTTTGAGCTTTTATGTATGGGTTTATGAAGCCACAAGGTCTAAAGTGCCTCAAAGTAAACCTTTCATCCATAAACCCTTTCAAACCCACCTCAGAAATATCAAACCCAGCCGAGAAACGTCAAAACGAATCGAGCAATCCACGACGTTTAAGTGACGTTTTAAATGCCTTTGATAAAGAGGTTTTAGATTTTTTTGTATGGGTTTATGAAGCCACAAGGTCTAAAGTGTTTCGGAGTAAATCTTCCATCCATAAACCCTTTCAAACCCAGCCCAGAAATATCAAACCCAGCCGAGAAGCGTTAAACAGAATCGAGAAAACCACGACGTTTAAGTGACGTTTTAAATGCCTTTGATAATGGGGTTTGAGCTTTTATGTATGAGTTTATGAAGCCACAAGGTCTAAAGTGCCTCAGAGTAGACCTTCCATCCATAAACCCTTTCAAACCCACCTCAGAAATATCAAACCCAGCCGAGAAACGTCAAAACGAATCGAGCAATCCACGACGTTTAAGTGACGTTTTAAATGCCTTTGATAAAGGGGTTTGAGCTTTTATGTATGGGTTTATGAAGCCACAAGGTCTAAAGAGCCTCAGAGTAAACCTTTCATCCATAAACCCTTTCAAACCCACGTAAGAAATATCAAACCCAGCCGAGAAACGTCAAACTGAATCGATAAAAACCACGACGTTTCAATGACGTTTTGAATGCCTTTGATAAAGGGGTTTGAGCATTTGTGTATGGGTTTATGAAGCCAGGGTTTATAAAGTGTCTCGGAGTACACCTTCAACCCATAAACCCTTTCAAACCCACCTCAGAAATATCAAACCCAGCCGAGAAACGTCAAACAGAATCGAGAAAACCACGACGTTTATGTGACGTTACAAATGCCCTTGATAAAGAGGTTTGAGCTTTTATGTATGGGTTTATACAGCCACAAGGTCTAGAGTGTTTCAGAGTAAACCTTCCATCCATAAACCCTTTCAAACCCACCTCAGAAATATCAAACCCAGCCGAGAAACGTCAAACAGAATCGAGAAAACCCCGACGTTAAGGTGACGTTTTAAATGCCTTTGATAAAGGGGTTTGAGATTTTGTATATGGGTTTATAAAGCCACAAGGTCTAAAGTGTTTCAGAGTAAATCTTCCACCCATAAACCCTTTCAAACCCACCTCAGAAATATCAAACCCAGCCGAGAAACGACAAACAGAATCGAGAAAACCACGGCGTTTCAGTGACGCTTTATATGCCCTTGAAAAAGGTGTTTTAGGATTTATCTACGGGTTTATCAAGCCACAAGGTCTAAAGTGTTTCACAGTAAACCTTTCAACCATAAACCCTTTCAAACCCAGCTCAGAAATATCAAACCCAGCCGAGAAACGTTAAACAGAATCGAGAAAACCACGAGATTTAAGTGACGTTTTAAATGCCTTTGATAAAGGGGTTTGAGCTTTTATGTATGGGTTTATGAAGCCACAAGGTCTAAAGTGCCTCAAAGTAAACCTTTCATCCATAAACCCTTTCAAACCCACCTCAGAAATATCAAACCCAGCCGAGAAACGTCAAAACGAATCGAGCAATCCACGACGTTTAAGTGACGTTTTAAATGCCTTTGATAAAGAGGTTTTAGATTTTTTTGTATGGGTTTATGAAGCCACAAGGTCTAAAGTGTTTCGGAGTAAATCTTCCATCCATAAACCCTTTCAAACCCAGCCCAGAAATATCAAACCCAGCCGAGAAGCGTTAAACAGAATCGAGAAAACCACGACGTTTAAGTGACGTTTTAAATGCCTTTGATAATGGGGTTTGAGCTTTTATGTATGAGTTTATGAAGCCACAAGGTCTAAAGTGCCTCAGAGTAGACCTTCCATCCATAAACCCTTTCAAACCCACCTCAGAAATATCAAACCCAGCCGAGAAACGTCAAAACGAATCGAGCAATCCACGACGTTTAAGTGACGTTTTAAATGCCTTTGATAAAGGGGATTGAGCTTTTATGTATGGGTTTATGAAGCCACAAGGTCTAAAGTGCCTCAAAGTAAACCTTTCATCCATAAACCCTTTCAAACCCACCTCAGAAATATCAAACCCAGCCGAGAAACGTCAAAACGAATCGAGCAATCCACGACGTTTAAGTGACGTTTTAAATGCCTTTGATAAAGAGGTTTTAGATTTTTTGTATGGGTTTATGAAGCCACAAGGTCTAAAGTGTTTCGGAGTAAATCTTCCATCCATAAACCCTTTCAAACCCAGCCCAGAAATATCAAACCCAGCCGAGAAACGTTAAACAGAATCGAGAAAACCACGACGTTTAAGTGACGTTTTAAATGCCTTTGATAATGGGGTTTGAGCTTTTATGTATGAGTTTATGAAGCCACAAGGTCTAAAGTGCCTCAGAGTAGACCTTCCATCCATAAACCCTTTCAAACCCACCTCAGAAATATCAAACCCAGCCGAGAAACGTCAAAACGAATCGAGCAATCCACGACGTTTAAGTGACGTTTTAAATGCCTTTGATAAAGGGGTTTGAGGTTTATGTATGGGTTCATGTAGCCACAAGGTCCTAAGTGTTTCAGAGCAAACCTTTCACCCATAAACCCTTTCAAACCCACCTCAGAAATATCACACCCAGCCGAGAAGCGTCAAACACAATCGAGAAAAACACGACGTTTAAGTGACGTTTTAAATGCCTTTGATAAAGGTGTTTTAGGTTTTATGTATGGGTTTATAAAGCCACAAGGTCTAAAGTGTTTCAGAGTAAAACTTCCATCCATAAACCCTTTCAAACCCAGCTCAGAAATATCAAACCCAGCCGAGAAACGTTAAACAGAATCGAGAAAACCACGACGTTTAAGTGACGTTTTCAATGCCTTTGAGAAAGGGGTTTGAGCTTTGGTGTATGGGTTTATGAAGCCACAAGGTCTAAAGTGTTTCACAGTAAACCTTCCATCCATAAACCCTTTCAAACCCACTTCAGAAATCTCAAACCCAGCCGAGAAACGTCAAACAGAATCGAGAAAACCACAACGTTTAAGTGACGTTTTAAATGCCCTTGATCAAAGGGTTTGAGCTTTTATGTATGGGGTTATAAAGCCACAAGGTCTAAAGTGCCTCAGAGTAAACCTTTCATCCATAAACCCTTTAAAACCCACCTCAGAAATATCAAACCCAGCCGAGAAATGTTAAACAGAATCGAGAAAACCGCGACGTTTAAGTGACGCCTTAAATGCCTTTGATAAAGGGGTTTGAGCTTTTATGTATGGGTTTATAAAGCCACAAGGTCTAAAGTGTTTCAGAGTAAACCTTCCACCCATAAACCCTTTCAAACCCACCTCAGAAATATCAAACCCAGCCGAGAAACGTCAGATAGATTCGAGAAAACCACGACGTTTAAGTGACGTTTTAAATGCCTTTGATAAAGGGGTTTGAGCTTTCATGTATGGGTTTACGAAGCCACAAGGTCTAAAGTGCCTCAGAGTAAACCTTACATCCATAAACCGTTTCGAATCATCCTCAGAAATATCAAACCCAGCCAAGAAACGTCAAGAAGAATCGAGGAAAACCACGACGTTTAAGTGACGTTTTAAATGTCTTTCAAAGGGGAGCGCAACCCAGGAAAACAGTAGTGCACTTAGAACTGTGGTTTTTTTTCAAGCCGTGAAAATCGGATGGAAAATTAAGAAGTAATTGGTATATGAATATTTTCCAATAGGCATCTATGGATGCCGCCATACTGAGGCATAGCCCAAATGTAAAAAGCAAGATCAAGAAGACCGCCACTATTTATAAGCGCTCAAAGCACGGCGCGTTACTCGCGTTATATTTTCCAAAATGCACGTGTGTAAGGTTAGGAACCTGTACCGCCGGTATGCAAGGAATGATAATCGCCGCCCTGTCACGTTGGCCGATAGGCTCGAAAACAAATTTCGAGACTAGCGTTACCGGTCGGCACGAACGGGGACGTGTGACTAGGGCTTATGTCAGAAGAAAGGAAAACTGGAAAACTAAACAACCATATATATTGCAGTCGGACCGGTTGTTTCATGCATTGAATATTCGGCTGTTTGTTTTCTTTTCTTTTCTCCTGACACCATTTGCCAACCATTTTTTTTTCTTTATTATAAACATGTTTCTACAATAAAAGAACAGAAATTTCAAAATCTCAAACGCGTTCTTTCTTTTTTTTTTCTTCCAACTCTCCTTCAGCCGTCCAGCTTGGCCCGCTTCTCCTTCAAGTACTCCTCGTATCTGGACTCCATCTTCTCGTCTTCCTTCTCTCGTTTTCTCATGTTCTTGAGTTTCTCCTTCAGGTACGAGTACAAATCAGATTTGCGCCCATAAAATTGGTATCAATGGAAAGGTCTTGAAACGGGCTTTCCACTGGTGCTCCTAATTTCTTCCGCAGCACTTAAGCAAGCATGTACTTGACGGTTGTTTCGTAGAGTTACACCTCAACATCCAACCGCGGTACCTTTGGAGGTACCAAAATGTTTGACAGCCTAAATTATTGACAAAAGTTGCAGCTAGAGACTTCTAGTTTTCACCATTCGCTTAGCAGGGAAAAGTTGTTTCCAAAACATATACACACCACTATGCTGTGACGTACACAACGGAAGATACGTAAGTCGTGACGTCAGAATATACAGAATGAAAGATTTGGTGACAGTTTTTGGCCCTTGTTTCTGGCCTTTAATGCGTTATTTATTGCATAATTCCGATTATGTTATATATCAAAATGGAGCTCACGCCAAGCGCTTTCAGCTGATGTACGCCATTGGTATACCCAGACACACAAGAATTGGAATATACATGAAAGAATGTCTTCGAAATACCTTGAATAATTAAGCTTTTGGAAGGTGGTGGGGTTTCAGTTTTTAAAATCTCAGGCAGTCGCAGGCATTTCGCCAACACCTTATGCATACCAGATTAAAGGCTATTGATCGAGCTTTAATGTGGTGTAAATTGCTTTGTTAGGAGTTTTATTTGTAAGAAGAAAACGCAGATCATCCTTTGGATGACGCTGCCTACTTTGGATGTTGGACAGTAGGGGGTATGGTTGTAGCTTTAAGTTTTTCAAAGACTCACTCTCATTTCTCAGGAACGATATTTGTATCAAAATAAAGGCAATTGAACGTCCTTTAACGTGGTGTACATTGCTTTATTGGAAGTAACATCTGTAGGGAGAAACCGTCGATATTCCCGTGGGTGACGTTGCCGATTTTTGAGTTCGGTCAGTAGGGGGTCGGCTGTAGTTGTTTGCTTTCCAAGGACATAGTCTCATTTCCTATGACTGATATGTATATCAATGTAAAGGCAATTGAGCGGGCTATAATCTGGCACACAAGTATTTCTTGGGAGACTTATCGGTTAGAAGAAAACGCCGACCCTCCCATGGATGACGTTGCCGAAACAACCTAACAGCACGTGTTTTCAATGCGTTTTTTATTTATATTTCAAAAACGGTTAGTCTGACTATAGCAAAAGTATATATCGACTTAAAGCCCGTAACGAGAGCTTCAGTTTGATGTATATATTGTCTATAAAACACGAACGAGTTAGGAGATATCGCGAAAAAACAAGCATTTTGGTTGTGCTACATCTTAAAAGCATCGAAGCAAACTTCGGCGTCGTGTCGGTGTTGGGAACATTTATCCAAAGCCTGTGTAGTATCTGATTGACGCTCATTCAATTGCCTTTAAAATGATATATAAGTCATTTATAAGAAAGAAGACCCACGCTGTTTATAAGCGCTCAAAGAACGGAGCCCCCATCGGAAAACAACACACAAAAACACCCACTGTCGCATGTTTTCAACCAAAATGAAACTGTCATTGGCATTTCAAGAGCATCATATATCCGTCAAGTTAGAGATGATTCAACAAGCTTTACTCTGACATACACTGCACTACCGGCAGTCTTCGCAGCTGCAAGAAATTATAAAGAATCCCTCGGATGACCAGTGTCGATTTGGTTGAATTTCGCAACATTTCCATAGAGGCTGGGGGCTGTTAACCTGCGAATTTACAGACGGCGGCTCACTTCTGATGAATGATGTCTATGTCAAACCAAAGGCAATCGAAAGGGCTTTCATCTGATGTACATTGCTGTGTTGAGAGTTTTGTCTGCAAGGATAAAACGTCGACCCTTCCCATGGATGGCGTTGCCCAAACAGCCTAACAACCTGTTTTTCAATGCGTTTTTTATCTATAGTTCCTAAACGGTTAGTCTGACAATAGCAAAAGTATACATCAGCTTAAAGCCCGTAACGAGTGCTTTAATTTGGTGTACGCTATTGCTATAAAGCATGAAACAGCAGGGAGATATTGCGACAAAACAAGCAGTTTGCCTGTGCTACATATTAGAAACATCAAAGCGAAATTCGGTGTCGTGTTTGGTGTTGTGAACTGTTTTCCCGATCATGTGTGGCATCTAATTGAAGCCCATTCAATTGCCTTTAATATGATGTGTAAACGATTCATAAGAAAGGAGACCGCCGCTGTTTATATGCGCTCAAAGAACGGCACCTCTATCGGAAAAAAAAGAAAACAGAAACGAAAACAAACTCTTGTTATTCCACCCGTTATTACTATGAAATTACGATTACCATGCACGTGTTCAGCGCATGTGCCTAGTCCCAGCTAACTGTATCGCCTTCAGCTTGAAGGCGACCGAGGTTCTTGCTGGAACTCCACCTTCAAAACACAACCTCTCGTACACCCGGTACTTCTCTTTGTACGACTTTGAACTATCCTTCAGGGCCTCGTTCAGGAGGCCGAGCTCTTGTGATGACCAGGGTCGTTTCCACCTTGCCGGCAGGTGCCTCCTTTGAGGAACAGGAGGCACTTCTTGCGTGTCTTCCAGCTCCACAGGGTGTTGCTCCTCGACAACCTGCTCGCGAACGTGTAGGTCAACCCATTTCTTTCTCCGTTCTACAGACGTATCCGCAGCCACTTTGGTAGGCGAACGCTTTAGTGGAATTTTCTCGTGAAGTCGCCAGACCTTCGGATGATTCAGTCCAGGATACAGAAAGCGCGACAAAACTTCCATCCTTTGCAGCCGTTGTTGCGAGACCGGCAAATCGAGTTCAAGGTTATTTAGAGCATTATAATCGATAAATACCCCGTTCTGTAGGAGCGCAACAGAAGTCACAAATGTGCACACGTGCACAAGGGATTCACGCTGCAACTGGAGCTCCTCAAGGCGGCGGAACACGGGCTCCATCCATGGCATTCCCTCTTCTCTGTAGGAGTCTAAGTTTCGCGAGAATGTGAGTTTCCTGCTTATGAGACTCACAATGACGTCTCCGGTTAGCGTAGCGACTCGTGCACAGAATGAAGCCGGTTTATCAGGAAGTATCAAGTTCCAAAAGTCTTTGCCATTCCAAGAAGCTTTCTCGTTCCTCGACTGATCTACGAACTTTAATGCAGGA
>OZ024876.1:1860000-2186417 GCA_964017185.1 Rugalucina vietnamica
CCAAAACAAAAACAATTATAACCACTACAGACGTATCGCCTTTGAACGATCAGTAAATAATACCGGGGAGTGTTAAACTTATTTTACATGTGCCTAACCTCACCCTCAGTTTCTGCAGTGGTTCACAACATTTAGTTAGTTGTTCGGTCACCGTGGTGAACCTGTAACTAGTCAATGAATGATCATGGAAAAACAAATAACCACCGAGATGAATGAAAAAGGCGGACTCACAGATACAATATGTTGCCTAGCGAAGGCGATTCCTGGGCGCAAAACAACTTCTTGAAATCTGTAGCAAACGAAAAACACCAGTTGACCCTCGGTGGGCCAAGCAAGTGAAGAAGAAGCTCCGGTCCCAACCACATAAAATGAATAGCTTTAAGAGAGTCTGACGCCCGACCCACCGGCGTGTGATGAAAGAAGGCAATATATATAGCTATCTACCATGACTGGATAAAAAAAAAAAGCATGCAGACTGTCGCATCACATTTGTTATATACTATACATGTACGTTTAAGATATATACTGGCTAAATTTGGTAAACACTTTGTCAAAGGTGTTGCCCAACCAATTTCCAGGTGTATGTTTACAAAACAGTTGTTACTAGAGGTAAAGTGGCACGTTCAAAGCAATTACATTGCACGTAGAGCAGTGAAGGTGTTCTTAAGACAACAATATTAAATTGACTTACACGCCTAAGTAACATTTTACGTTTCTTATGTTCGTCACTTTATAAATCATGAGCATAGGGTGACTTCAACAGTTTGTTTCACCCAGGTCAACTAACTACATGTCATGTGAACGTTTCATTATTTTATTTCTTTTTTTCCATTCCTTAAGACTTTGAGTGCGCTTTTACATAAAACACGTGTTTACCATCTCGGCTTTTAGAGCGGGACTTTCGTTACGATTGTGTTTCCTGGTCATTCTATACTTTTACATCTTCAGTGTTTCCAAGAAAATCCCAGTTAACTCATACATGCTTACTGATCGTTCCAAGTCGATACTTCTGTGGTGGTTCTTTTTGTTTTATGCCTTGGTATTTAAAATATTTTTGTGCTGTTGGCGCCTTATGTATGTTTTCATATTTTTATATAAGTTAAGGTAACTGAGTGGCCACCTATTGGGAAAATAGCTGCTCATTCGGCTTACGATATGTTTTCATGGTGTAAGTACCTGATTGTTAGTTTGGTTTTTCCCACCTCGGTTTTTGGAGTGGGAATCTTTTTCTGATTGCGCCTTTTCCTGATCTTTGCCTACTTGTACCTTTTTAGTGTCATGTTTGACAGGACATAGGCAAGCAGTTTAGCCCCAGGTGAGACGCAACAGAACGCGGCGTCCCGTCTTGGGTTGTTCTGTTTGCTTAAAGAAAACGCATCAAAGATGGAATAAAACCTTAAAATCGCTCCCATCGCCCCTGCAATTGAAAAGCAGCTCATGCAGTTGATAATCATGCCTACGTGTATGTCAATTCGTCATAAATTGGTTAACCAATGAGCGTACAGAGATAATACTGATCGATCTTGACTGTAGCAGACTGATGTGCGTTATCCACGTGATCTATATGCGTAATGCCCTAATTTTGATTTGTAAGCGTGACTTTACTTCCTTATAACATAATCCGTGACAAGTTAATACTTCGCATAATGAGTGTCTCTGACAGCTCACGTTAGTTAAATGATACTTCAACAGAAGTCAAGGATTCCTAGCTGTTTTAGAATGTCTTTTGACTACTAAAGTTTTAACTCGAGAGTATTCTCATTTTCACTCCAAATGGGGGTTCGGTCCTTAAGGAAAGCATAAACCTATGACTCAGAATCATCGAAAATACATGGCACAGTGGATTTCAGTGTGATTTTAACGTTTAAATCCTAAACGTATTCCACAAATATATTTCAGCAATTAAGCATATGCTCAGAAATGACCCATGATCATGATATAAACTATGGTTAACTGTTCCTTTTAAGACGACACTGTCTCGTCTTAACTTTAACAAAGACAACAAACACAGTTTGCATGTTGGCGCGCTTTATTTTGTAAGACAATGTGAGCAGCGTGACAAGGAAGGACGTTGTTTATTTTGACATTAAATGTTTATGAAATTAATATTTTCAAGCAATTGTATAAAATTGAATAAACTTGGATTCGAAACTTATTGTTTTTGAAAGTTCTTGCCAGTAACACAGCTTACTTAACCTTGGGATCATATCATTGCCGAAGTAGTACCCGCCGTTCAGCCCACAAAACCAAAACCGCCGAGGCGGTTCTAACGTGTACCCACAATCTATGTTTTGAGCAAAAATAAGAAAAATATAAAAAATTTCTACTGAAAATTTACATTTTGTACAACTTTAAAAATCTCTGTATAATGCATGGGCATGTTTTCGTAATGTGAAATTCATTGCGAATCAAGAAGCCAGTCATGATCTTGCATCTGAGCAAACAACCTTACTTTTGATCTACGGTATTGGGTGATAGAGGATAGAACCTTTAGAAAGATCCAAGATGTCAGAGACACTGTGTCGTGTTTTTTTTTTTTTTTTTTTTTTTTTTTTTTTTTTTTTTTTTTTGCTTTAGAGCAAAACAGTTTGGGTTCGGCCTGAGCGAAATGTCTGTATCCATTTTAAGCTCGGACCTCCAATTCCATAGTTATGCAATTTCAGCTGAGTTTCTTATGGCTGACCTTGAGCAATGCTTTCGTGAAATCAAGCAGGACTATGTCTGATTGGCCGCCTGAAAAGGCAAAGAAGTAGATAAATGAATATATATTTTGCACATTACTTGTACATTTGTATTATGTAAGGTATGGATGTCATTTTGGTAAAGAGCTGTTCACAAGCTTTACCGATCTTCATCTAAGAACATATTTGCAGCGTTGTTTTAAGAATGGCTGTTGATCCGAGTTACGTCGCTTGTTTTTAACCCACATTTGACGAATGGATTTTCCCATCATTATCATTTGGATGAGTCCACTTCAATTCTTAGGGGCATCAGATGTGATTTTTAAATTTTATTCAATTTTTCGATGAAAATTCTCAGAAATCAGAATAGCCCCAGACGGGACGCCGCATTCTGCGGCGTCACATCTGGGGTTATTCTCTTTGCCTATGTCCCATAAAAGGGAAACGCCGGGCTTAAATGAGTTAATGTAAAGATCCCATATCTCTCCAAGAGGGCAGAAATATTAATTCAACTGTCGCTTCATGAATTGATCCGCGTCATGAAAAAATAAGACTTGTACTCATGCGAAAATAAAGGCACAGACCAGCTGTGCAGTAATTGCACAGCGACCAGCTGTGCAGTAATTACACAGCTGACCAGCGTCTTTGTTTTCGCTACACAGATAGTATAATTCATTTTAAAATCCGAAGTCTCAAGCTTCTAACCCTCGTCTGTGACTGTACATGCCGGTTTGTGTCGGACTTGGACGGCTATATTGCCTAATAACAGGAGTGGCAAGTGTCAATATTGCATGTGTTACATGTGCGTACCGTTAGAAAAAGTGTTTCTGAGGGTTCAGACCAGACCTGTCGTACACCAGGTTTTGAAAGCATAAACATGACTTACGATTTGAAATTTAATTTAGGACGTACAGCGATCGTACCAGAATAGAAACCGAATCAAATGTGCTGATCAGATTAAGGAGACACACAACAATGTTTAACATAGCTCGACTTGCAAAAGATCATGTCTTTCAGCCACACACTGCGTTATTAATTAAGAGTGTATGGAAATTTTAATTAAAATTGAAATAGGAGTTTGACATCATGGCAAAAACCTCAACATAAATACTGAATGTCTCATGTGGCGACGCATTTCAAGTTTTGTATTTCCTGTAAACATACCTGTACCGTTTCCTTTCAAAATGACGGTGAATCATTTGACTACAGGTTATGCGTAGGTCACACTAGCAGTTACGTACGCTGCGGACGCTGCGGATAGGTCTTCCGTATTTATCCGTCCTATCCGTAACGATCGTATCTTATCCGTAATGTCCGTACCTGTACGTGTATTATTCACAGGGCCCGGAAGATCTGCAGCCAAGCTTTGATAATTGTCAAAATAACAGGCACGGATGAAAAATCCGTAATGATAGGTAATAGTATTCGAATCTGTCCGTACCAAAACCGTTTCTGTTCCGTAACTAAACGCATCTTTCCGCATGCAATTGTTGCGGATCGATACTGTTTTTATATGTATTGTTTCGTTCGGTTACTATCTTTGTCGGCGTACAGTTACATGTATGTACTGAAAAACTCCGTATTCACCGTAAACCGCTTACTCACTGAATCGCCCATGCGTCCAATGCTCACAAATATGCAAGTGTTTTCAATGCGTACCTTTCGTGAGTATGAAAATATGTATTGCTCATTTTGCATTGCTTTTACTAGCTGAAGAGGCTGCAATACCTAAGAAAAACAGGAAAACAAATAAACAAACACACAAACAAACAAATGTTGCTAATATTATAGTATTATGAGAAGTGATTTCCGTTGCTATACGACTATCACTCGATTGACCAATCACTCGATGGATCAGTCAAGAGATCAATCAATCGATCGATCAATCACTCGATCGATCGCCATCGATGAATCACTTTACATATCAATCTACCGATCGATCATTCAATCACTCAGTCGATTATTGACTCGATCGATCAAATCACTTGATCAATCAATTGATCATTTTATCGATCATCGATCAATCACTCGATCGATCACCCGAGATCATACGATCGAGCAATTAATCGACCGATTGATCAATCAATCAATCAATAAAAGCATTTTTTCACGTGCAGATACGGATGTTTCGTCCGTATCGATTTTTTTTCTTTTTTTATTATTATTATTATTATTATTATTATTATTATTATTATTATTATTATTATTATTTTAAATTTTGGCGCGGATTCTACGGACCCTGTGGATATAACACGTACAGCTACGGTCATATACGGATAAAATACGAATTGTTACGGGTAGAACGGATAGGTACGGAAGACTTGTCCGCAGCGTACGTCGCATTCGTATATGCTAGTGTGACTGTACTTTTACAATAAACAGCGATTGCTTACATCACATTGCACCGTTTTATACGCAAGAGAGCGTAACAAATGCGTATCTGAAGGTGTTTGTCCGTATCTAAACGAAAGGTATGTAGACAAGTACCTTTCCGTATGTATCCGATTATATACGTAACTATTCCGCATGTATTCGTATAGCAACGGAAATCACTTCTCATAATACTATAATACGTAAATTCATTAAGAACAGTTAGCCCCGCCCACAGATTTCTGCGGATTGCTACATATAGTATCCGCATTTATCCGCAGCGTACGTAAGTGCTAGTGTGACCTAGGCATAACACAATGCGGATTGAATATGTTGGTTGGGCCTGCTGCTTGGTCCACAGGGGGCTCGACTTTTCCTCGTCTTCTTCTTCTTCTTTTTCTTCTTCTTCTTCTTTTTCTTCTTCTTCTTCTTCTTCTTTTCCTTTGCTCCAGATTTTCAGTGATGCTGCTTGGCGCCAAGGCATAGCCGGTCAACTTATTATATCTGGACCACAACGTGAGAAAATGTACATCCGGACAATTTTTTGAGAATTGGAAAAACAATGTTAGGTTGAATGTATAATGTTTCTAGAGTTAGTTTTTATTTGGCTAGACTATTCAAGTTATTTTGTGACTAATAACCAAATTACTATGACGTCGCGTCAGATGTTGCCGTCATACGGAAAAGTCGACATAACGATTTATGAATGTACGTGTAACATGCTTATTTGTGGATGCATTCTGTTCAAATTTCAACAAAGTACTCCTTTTGAAATGCGCAATCCGATAAATGTTGAATTTATATTTTGCTGCGTCGCATTTCAGCGTGGTACCGATTTTCGCGGCGATTTTGTCTAAAAACCGGACTGTAAACTTGTAACAACGGTCTGCACTACCACGCATTCAATTAAACATAGCTCGGTAATTATTCCGTCGAATTTAACGCGGAAGCATTCTGCATTTTAACAAATGATTTTTGGATGTGGCATACATTTGCATTCTTAAATGCGTTGACTAGAACGACCTTAGATAAAGCGTTTAACGTATGTCATAACCTGTAAACTTAGCGTTTTAAGAACATTTAACTGTGATAATCTCAGTTTCCACGGCAATTTATTTAGTTTATGTTGCGCATCGCACCATTTTAATTTATAGTTATATAAACAAATACATCTTGAGTTGACTAATATTATTTTTTTAGTTCTTAACTTTATATTTTTCGGAATATGAGCAATTATTTTAAAACGGAAAATATGTCACAATTTTCTAAAACGGCAAATCACGTCTGCATACAAGAAATATAATCGTAGCTTGCATATTCTGACGTGTTTGGACACTATTATTACACAACTCGTATGCACTGGTAAAACGTTTGGCGCATTTTATTAAACTTTCAAGCCAATTGACGTTAAGGAAACTACACATTGCCAGTACTTTTTGCGTTTGGTGGATATGTCACAAAATTAGAAAGTGACGTTTTTTTCTTAATATTTTGATCATCACACGGGTTATAAATGCAGAATTGCAAAGGTACTTTAGTTGCTTTTATTAATCCTCATACATTGATCAAGTGCTAACACAATGACTAATATTTAAACAAATTTTCATTTGATTATTTGTACATGTTACAAAGTAGAGGTGCAATGTTAAGCCGTATGTTCATTTGTAGCAATTTTCAAAAATCGGCAAATTTTGTGAACTATTGAAACTAGCTATGGTATTTGCAAACACAGGACGTACATGTAGCTATATGTATGCATATCAAATAAATAAATTGATGACAATAATCCGCACATTATAAAGTCGTAGTGTTTGAAATTTTGTCCTAAACCTGCAACTATTAAATTGTTGGCGAATTTTTAAAAGTGCGTTTACAGTTTGTAACACAGACGAAAAATGACGTACTTTAAACGTCGCGTTATATTTGCGTTCAATACTGTCTTCGAACAAGCTTTCGTAAATAAAGGTATCTTTATTTTTATGTGATATATGAAGAGCAATTGTTAGTTAATATCTGAAGAATGAACACAAAATACTGATAATCTGCCTCAAGTATGCATGCCATAGGACAGTGTGGTTAGCATGACTGAGCTTCCTAACACGACTGGATCCTGCTTATTGTGGAAGTAAAAGCGTTTGCTGTCGTTACATAAATCACTCTACTGTCTTTTTCGTCCATCGCTGTTACCACGCGTTTCATGTACATGACGTACTATGGCATTTGGTGAGTACCTTGAAGAAATTATGTACTCTTCGGAACGAAACCATAGCATTCACGTTCAACTATGAAACGCCGTAATTTACGTCGATTTTGACGTTACAAACATGAAGGCAATTCCTGACGCGACGTCTATATGACCGCAACGGACGTCATTCTCCTGAAATGTGTCGTCAAAGTTGCGAAATGCATTTCTGCAAGTTAGTATAGCCTAAAAACTCGATGCATTTGCTTAAAACTGGTTAAGCACTGGTTAGAACCTATTGTTAGGATAGATATGCGTCATCTGTCGAAATTATTTTGTCTATTTTCATGACGATGCGGTTGCTATTGATACCGTCTAACGATAGATATATGAAAATTTAGTATATTATGGGCTAAAACAAGGGCAGATAACTCCAAATATTGAAAATAAATATGTTATAAAACTCATTCACTTGGTAGCCAAGTGTTCAAAGATAACAAATACAGTGTTGTTTCCAAGACATATATATATCATGATTTTTTCCGCTATTTTGCCGCGTTCCACTTATAATGCCAGAATGTCCGAAGGTACATTTTGTCGCGTTGAGGTTCATCTATGAGTTCTCCTTTTTGATTCACCATGGTGGTTATAATGATTTATTTGTTTGTCCTTGATGATTCATTGACTAGATAGAGATTCACCACGAGGACCGAACAACTAGCTAAATGTTGGGCCGAACAACTAGCTACATGTTGTGAATTTTTGCAGAAGTTGAGGGTGAGGTTAGGCGCCTGTATAAATTTTAATACACGATTACTATATAGTATATACGAGGATGATCCAATAATGATTGAGACTTTTCTCTTATTATATAAACCCTTTTGATTGGCCCAAGTTAACTACTTTTGTTTACTAAATACACATTTGATCTCTCTACGGAGCATGTTTTATCAAATTTGGTGAACAACTTTGGTTGCTATGGTTATTTGAGAACTACTCGTGCAGTACATCTGGCCACCATCTGCCCTTTGAACAAATATAATCTTTATAAATCTAGCTATGTCACAAATTTTAAAAGCTATATCTTATAGTAATTGAGTATTGTCTGTGTGAACATTCATCTCTGAAATATTTTGCTTCGGTCGATTCGAGTTTTGCGCTAGTGATCGAGAGGTGGTTGCCTAGCAACCATTTTCCTCTATGAATTCTGGCTTATTGCATTTTCCAGGTTCTATTGTTGCTAGGCAACACAAAATGAAAGGGACAGATGTACCTTTTGAAATTCTTTTGATATATTTACCCTATGATTGATCATTTCAAGATTTAAAACAATAAATTGTCTCGTGTATACTCAAATTATAAGATATTTCTCACCCCTACCCCCAATATCACTGAATTTTTTCGCAACTAAAACCAACTTTTCTCGCAAAAATTCTCAGCCTACTTGAATAATGAGCTGTATGTTAGTGATATTTACAAATCATAAAGCCAGTTATCAACGCTATAAACAATTGTGTGCCATGATTGGAAATTTTATCACCAGTTGCTATGGCAACCCATATCATATGCATATATACCACGTGGCCAAGGACATTTGACTAACATTCTCTTGTTGCTAAGCAACCAAAGGTAGTTGTCTACATGTGAATTTTACCCAGTGTTTCCTGTGCACATAACATGGAGCAATGTTAACAAGATAATCATAATAAGCCAAGTTTATTTACTTACGAATAATTCAAAAAGTCTCAATCATTATTGGATCATCCTCGTATATATAGTAATCGTGTATTACTAGGAAGCGGTGGTTTCCATCACCGACGGCATGAATTAAGAATGATTAACTGTAACCAAAAATCATAAAACCAGCAACACACTTTATTTACTATACTTATAGCAAACACGGTGTCCGGTAAATATTTGTGAATCACGAATAACCGATTCACCGACAGATGGAAACAGCGATAAAGAGGCGTTTGGAATTTGATATTTTGTAATCGTCCATCATTATTGATAGAAGTGATTATTGTAGTAACCCGGCAAAATACTTGTAAAAACTACTTGCAATAAAACAATAAAAAAAAAACAAAAAAAAAACGGACAAGCATATTTCCGCACAGATCTAGAAAGCGGTTGAAAGCCTATGTTGGTGAATTAGGGAAAATACTGGCTTAATTCATAAAATCTGGATGAGATTTTTTTCATACGCCGGCACATGTGTGTGTCGGACCTTGGAAAAAGGTTCTTTGACTGAAGCCAATAAAAGAAGGTCATTTGTAAAAGAAACGATACTATTTCTCTTGAAACTTTTGGGTATAAGAAGGAGAGGACATGTACTATCCGTTAAGCGAAAACAAAGACGCTGATCAGCTGTGCAGTTACTGCACAGCTGATCTGCGTCTTTGTTTTCGCATATGTCAGAACCCGTTCTTCTCCTATCATGACTACTATGTGAGCTGCATCGTGAGAAAACTAGATTTTTGCCTGTGCAAAAATAAATGCGCCTCGCCTCACAGATAGTACACTTTCTCTTCTTTTAAAATCCGAAGTTTCAAGCTACTAGCCATCCTCTGTCCCTGTACTGACCGGTTAGTGTCGGACCTGGTCGGAAACCCCGAAATCCGGTTTCCTCACGTCGCGGCTCGTGTGATGTTGTGTCTGATGGTGTGTGATATGATCAGCTCGGACTGCCATGATGGTGTGTGATATGATCAGCTCGGACTGCCAGAAGACACCAGGAGTTTATACTGTCACTGATTAACCTGCAAGAAGTGCAGTACAAAGAGGCATGGCAGAGAAAATGGTTCCTGAAGTCTTGGCATCAACGAGTATACAGTGTATTCTGAGAAAATGAGAAATTATTATCGGTTTAGATTCATTTTTCTGAACAACGCAAAATTGAATATACAGTATTTGGCTCATTTGGATAAAATTGGTCTTTGGCTCCAAACGGTCACTAACTAGGCTTTAAGTAGCTGAATCCGCGGTATGGCCCGTTCCCTTTCTAATGAATTTGTTCGCTGCTCTTAAAGGATCTCAGTTTAATTTTTTATTTTAACGAGAATACTCGCTAACTTTAACATCTACAGGTATTTTGTTCACATAAAGACAAGATCGAAGACTTAAACGATGTTTTTCATATCTTGTCAGAACATACAAACATACATATACACTTTATTTACACTCAGGTCTTACAAAGACATAAGAGGAACATACATGTACACTACAAAACAAAGCAAACAGTTATGATGGCAGGATTTTTGTAAATTAATGTAGTAAGTCTTAACATTCACGCACGCACACACACACTCACGCACACACACACTTGAAACATGTCTAGTTTGTTTGGGGTGTTTTAGACTGTTTTATACAATTTTGTCAAAATACATTCAGTTTACATCATGAAAATTAACTTTATTGTCAGAACTGAGTAAGGCATGTGAACAAACAGAGCGACGTTGTTTTCATATATATAGTTTATTTTATGTCTCCTTACGAAGCGGCGCAACAGCTAGGCAACCTTAAATAGGAAACGTCAAGTTTTATTTATTTATTTATTTATTTATTTATTTATTTATTTATTTATTTATCTAATTTCGAACGATTTCCTGTGCCCATTGAAAATTAAGATTTACCTAATGCTATAAATTTATTTTTATTCATCTTATTTTTCTGTTTTTGAGATTACGATCACTAGATGTAGTTCCCATTTACAGAACCAATTCTACGGTATTTAAGCGCAATTAGGAAAACATGTCCATGAAAAGTATTCTCCCTTAACCCCAACTTTTATATGGTAAATCTGGGGTTTGCAGGTTTTTGGTCCAAAACATAGTCTACATTGTGAATACTCGTTAGAACCGCCTCGCCGGGGCAGTTCTAAACGTGTACCCACACTGTTTTTATTTTTTTTTTTTATTTTATTTTTTTTTTTTTTTTTCTGAAAAAAAAAAAAAACAACAAACATCTCTGTATATTGCATGGGCAAGTTTTCCTGATGTTTAAGCGCATGTTTCTAGATATGTTTTCTCTTGCTATCGGGTCAGCTTAGAATCCGATAGAGTTCCAGGCTTTTAGCAATGAGCTACTTATCGAGAAAACGTGATTCCTATTAAATGCCAAGAATAAGGAATTGAACAGCCAACGTTTCAGAGCAATATTTGTAGACCAAATGTCGTAGTTCCCTGCCTGGATATGTATCGTTTCTAAGCTGCAATTTCTTAGTAGTTTTCGTGATTGTACAGAATTTAGAATAGACCAAGATGACCATACCGTCATACGAACACTGTTTCACGTGTCATGGCACATGATCTGATAGGCTGAGCGTTCCAAAACATTTACTGTCATGCGTTCAATCAAAATGGACGAAAGAAGTGGAGTTAAAATTCAAAATTAAAATGGAATTTAAACGCTTTCACCAAAGATGGAACGTCTAGCCTATTAAAAAAGATTTCTATTGATTGTGATTTTGTTTTGAGCATTCAACGGTAAGAAATACGTTTCTTTATATATATACTGATTGTCGAATTTATTTATTTATTTACTTATTTATTTATTTATTTATTTATTTATTTTCAGTTGAAAGTATTTGTTGTGTAATTGCTGCAATTAATCAATTAATATAATTACGAAAACTTGCCCATGCAAAATTATATATTATAGAGATTTTTCGAGTTGTAAAAAAAAAAAAAGAAAATTCCATTGGAAAAAAGCGGCTGCTCTAACGAGTACCCACAATCCATATTTTGGATCAAAAATAAGGAAAATAGGAATACCCCAGTATACCCCAGTTTTACTATATAAAAGTGGGGTATAACAGACTATACATAACACGGACATGTATTCATGATGTGAAAGAAACTTAAGTCATTTGCTCTTGTTTCATTACGAAAATTTGCTAATGTTATAAAACAATATTGTTTTGATACAATATACAGAGATATTTTTCAGCTGTAAAAATTGAAATTTGCATTGGACAAAAATGATTTATTTATTTTTAATTTTTACTCAAAACATTGATTGTGTGTGCACGGTATAACCGCCTCGTACTCCTGTATACCACAGGTTTACTTTTAAAAATGGGGTTAAAGGGTGTATGCATTTTATGGACATGTTTTTATCCTGCCCAAGCGCCACGCTGTATTTCCTTCATATTGAAAGCCACTATATGTTTTGACAAAGTAAGACAATATTTTTGTAACCCAATAAAAACTTTTATCAATCTCAAAATAACTTACTTTAGTTTCATCGGTTTAATACACTTTTCAATGTTTTGATAATACAAATCCGCTTAAGGCTTCCGAGGCTCTACATTAAAACCAATACCAAAGGACAATGGCCAGTTTCTTGAAATAAAAACTAAAAAGACAACATCACAAAAACAACCATCAGGATAGAATGTCCGTGAAATGTTTACCTCCGTGTAACCTACTATTTTACAGTAAAACTAGGGTGTATAGTTCCCGGATGGTCAGTGTAGACTTACGTCACATGTTCACCGTTATACATATAAATGAAATGAATGTATTCGACCAATAGGATACGGGGTGTAATTAATATTTATAACGATAAATCTGTTTATAACGATAAATAAATCTGTTTATAACGATAAATCTGTTTATAACGATAAATCTGTTTATATCGATAAATCTGTGATGAAAGAAGTCTACTACCGTAACGATCGTCCGGGATCTATACAGGGATATACCTAATTTTTCTTTTTTTTTTTTTTTTTTTTTTTTTTTTTTTTTTTTTTTTTTTGTCCAAAACATTGATTTTTGGTACTCATAAGAACCGCCTCGCAGAGCAATATTGAAAATATCATATTTTTTCCAATGAAAATTTCAATTTTTACTGCTGAAAAATCTTTTTATATTGCATGGCTAAGTTTTCGTAATGACCAAACATCAAACCTTGTGCGGCGACTGTATATCAGTAGGCCATTACTTTTAAGATTGTCTAGCTACCCATCGTCTGATTGAAGTTAGGCACCAGCAATAAAGGCTAGCAGCTGCGTGTGGCAAAATAAATGAAGAGCCAAAAGAGAGGGTAAAAAAAAGAAATAAACATGTTCATAATTTAGTTCCATGGTTTATTCAAATCCTAAGTAGGCAATATATCCTTTCGATGGTACTTCTAAACGAAGTGTGAAGGGCGACAAAGCCGTCAACAGATAATATGGCGCCGAGCAAACTTCGATGAGCTGAAGGATTCGAGTGGCTAATGTTTTCCTGTTTTAAGAATTTCAGTAAAAACTTGAATCCTAAAGAAAACTTGAATTTTAGAGAAAACCTGAATCCTAGTAAGTTTCATATCATAACCTGATGAAAAAATGAAAAAGTCCGAATTGTCAACTGTCAACTGTCCACTGTCAACTAACTTTACGTTCATAGTAAAACTTGATAATGGGAACACTGGATTATAGAAATGATGTACAGTAGATGTTTATGACCTTGTAAACCACAATATTTTGCATGGTACAATTATCCACGAGTCCTGAAACCTGAATCCAGCCATCACGAAAACAAAGACGAAATTGAAAAGTAATGAGGTTTTAAATACTTCTGCTCAAAACATTAATTGTGGGTATACATTAGAACCGCCTCGCCGAGTTTATAATTCAGAAATAATTTTACTTTATGGTGAATTATCGTGATTAAGGCGGGATGCTGTAAGGCAGATTGCGATGTATTAATTCACGACGGCGCAGCCGGAGTGAACCAAATATCGCATCTGCCCGACATAATTTTTACGATAAAATAAAACTATGTTGATTCTAACACGACTAATAAATAAATGATGCTGACATTTCAAAATATTTTCCAGTGGACATGAATGTTTATGTGCGATGTCACAAAAACGCCACCTTAAGCGCGTAATTTTATGTACAGTGTGCAAACGGTGACATAAACATTAGGTTTAATTGGAAAGACGATAACGTCTTGTTAGAAATGTTAATTATTTTACTTTTAATAACAATTCAATGTCATTATTCGAAAACAAGACCATTCTGATTGACCGACAGGTATCGTAGAGTGATCAGATTGTGCAACAGAAAACATTTCGAAAACACGCCCATACAATATACAGAGATTTTTTCAGCTGTAAAAATGGAAAATTTTATCAGAAAAATGTTGATATTTTTCTTATTTTTGCTCAAAACCTTTTGGTTGTGGGTACACGTTAGAACCGCCTCGGCTACATACCACAGTTTTACTTTATAAAAATGCGGTTCGATTTCAAGGGGATATACTTTATATGGACTCGTTTGCATGATGACATGTTCATTGAATGTATACCCCTGGTAGGGCCCCTATAATACGTCTCCAAATACACATGAAGCTATGATTTTCCGCGTTATAAAAATGTACAAGTAGGCAACGATCAGGAAAATGCGCAATCAGAAAAAGATTCCCACTCCAAAAACCGAGGCGGGAAAAAACCAAACTAACAATAAGGTACTTATACCATGAAAACTTTTCGTAAGAGTCGTCATTCTGCAGAAATAATTTAGCATTATTTACAAAATGAAATAGATTTCAAACGTTTTTTACCGATGGGCGTATTTACGATCAGATTAACTTTTCTTTTTCTTTTAATGATGAAAGTATGATTTCCACCATACTATCAGTTACCTGATGATTTGCTAATTGCTCAGCATGCTTAACTGCACAGCTGTAACTTGATGAGTATACTTCTTAGAACTGAGCACCTTCGTAAGAAAATCTGCCTTTTGTATTTGTATAAACAAAGGCAGGGACATTCTGAATAATGATGAAGAAGCTCATCTACCCATTTGTTTCATATTACTTTTCTTTAATAATTGGAAATTTCAAACCGTCTTCAGCAAATTTAAGCTATCTTTTGTGGGTTCAAAGAGCTATTTATAATGAACATGGTCAGACCGAAAAAGATTAGCTCGCGTCGCAACTCAGATACACGCTGTGTAAACCTGCTTTATGTCTCTACAAATGCAACACTTCTTCATAATTAATATTGCTGACGCTTACTGATATTTCTGTATCTAAACGTTTATAATTCTAGCATAATAGACGCACGAAACTACAAATGCTTCGAAAGTTGGGTTTGTTTTTCACTTGTTTTAAAACGCAAAGACATTTTCGCGTTCGGGCTATCTATAGAGGCACGTATTATTATGTAAAATAGACGTTTTATGTTTCATTAACATTCGAAGAGAAATCTCAAATATTTCAGCTTTATTGGAAACAGGTTCTTCGGAAATCGGTTTGGATTGTTATCATATTTTACATCAAAGGTGTTTCTTCGACTGTCTGCGTGGTGATGAAAACATGTAAGCCACTGCTATCTGCCAGTGTTCTCACCTGATATTGTCATAACCGATCAATAAAACGTCCCGTCATAATTATATAATTTCGCAAACAAAAGTCGTGTCAGCCTCACCTTTGCAATCTGAACATATTCACCACGCAATTCATAAGAATCTCCGTGTAATGTAAATGATTTTTAAATATTCATCGTACATGCACACATGTGAAACAAACACAGTTTATGTACAGCTGTATGTGATTCAGAATACTTTGATTTGGATAAAGACTAGAACAATATCGCCATTGACAACAGCAACAACAGCAGCACCAACAACAGTGTAAGAAGAATTTTCAAAGAGGTTAGGCAGTCCAAAAATTAGGAACATGGTCAATGGCACATGCCTCATGTCTAAGAATGTTAAGATATAATACAATAAACTTTTATAACTGATTATTTTAAGTTCTTGTCTGGCGGTTTGGTAAACGCATGAAGAATTTTATAGAAGCAGAACAGGCCAAAACGAATAACTTCATACAAATGATAACCAAACACATACGTATCAGCTTCGAGACACGAAAACGACCAGTATTAACAAGGCCACCTTATGAAAACATGTCTGTCAAATGAACAGCGATTGTTTTAGTTTAAATCTTGATAATTTTCAGTTCAGTCTTCACCGTGGACGAGGTGGTTCTAACCTGAACACAAAATAAATGTTTTGGAACATTAATAAGAAAAAATAGTGTACCCATGCATTACTTTGTATAAACTATGTTAAAGTGGGGTGTGAGGGGTGAGAGTTTAACTTAAATTGACATGTTATCCTGGTGCAGCATCGAACCAAGCCCGCAAATACGACTTCGACCAAGCAATGGTCAGGTTAGCCTGGCCCCAGGCTTTGAGTTATAGCAAAGGTGAACACTTACTTGACACTTTTCCTGATAATATAACCCCCCTACTAGCCAGAAACTCAAAGCCGTCACTGTTGGGCCAGTTAGAAAGTTCTTGCCCCTTAGTTATTTTTTCTTTTTATGTAGGTGAAAAAAAAGTAACGACCGAAGCCAGTCTATGGTCAGGTATATGAGAAACATTTTTGGGAGCGTATGAAGTTCTGATGATTTATTCTAAATAAGTTGGTTAAGTGCCTACATAAGCAATATCTGGTTTTGTAACTCAAATGATTATTAACCTGCCAGAATTAAATAATAAATAAAAGCTGGCTTCGAATAATCAGCTCACTGGGTAGTTTGGTATGATCAACCCCTTCGTAAGTACGTCAAAAGATAAACCACTGAACAAACTTTACGCGCGCTAATGGTTTGCAATAGTATCCTGCATGGCGAACCCAATGAATGACAATTCAGGAGATTGATGTTTTTTTTCTGTCCACATTAAATGTTTATCCTTCGCTCTTCTTTAGATAAGCGGGTACCAAATGTATTTTATTCAGTTTAACGAGGTCCGCCTGTTTTGCTTTGTATCCATTGTCCATAGATTGCTGCATCTGCAAGTAACGTTACAACGTTTGATTAATACCATTTCGCAGTGAAAACATTTTTCACTTGTTGGTTGCCTCATAAGTTAAGGTTATTATTCACGGATAGAATTAGTAGACTAATAGAAAAAGCTGAAATATATTTCAAGGAAATGAAGTAGGGTTCCAGTCAATTTAAAATTGGTTTGACCTAGGAAGAAAAGTTCTTATAGGTAAAACACCTTTCATGTATGGTACAAGTTCTTAGGGAAGTTCTAGTGACAAGTGTTTTAGAATATACATGCAATTACTTGATTAACGTTTTTTTGTGTTTTTTTTTAATATTTCTTACTCCTATCGCATGTTATAATGACATTAACGTGTCCTTTCTTTGGCGTTATAACGTTACTTGTATGAAAGACTACTAAGTTGACGCGAGCAACTTTCATATGAATTTAAATTGTTTTCTCAGAACACTGCTAAATAGTTATTGAAATTAATATTTCCTGTTCTAACGGAAGGAATAATTGCTTGATGAATCTGATAAAAGAAATAACCTGTTGATCGCAGCAACATATTCCAGTAAGCAAGTCAAAATTTGTTCAATAGTTTCTATTCTTTCCGACATTAATTGCTTCATTGTCAAAGTTTAGTTATCTGTTTAAAATACCTAACAATGATTGAAAACTCGACCAAACTTAAGATTAAGAACAAAATTTTCAGTACACGGCAGTAAATGGATTGGTCAACCAGCTTCTGAACGACCTTAGCGACATCGGCTTTAAAACATTCGCGATATCCTGCATCTTATACGACACATTTCTTAATAGTTAACCGTCCCTTGACAAGCAGTTTCAGGGGGTAATTCGCCTCTGTCGATGATTTGATCTGTCATATTTTGAAACTTCCCCGGAAGGTCAGATAAGTAACGGGTACTGACCAGGATTAACCGATAAAATAACTAAAACCAAGCTTTAAATTCAGCTGTACTGCCAAGTAAAATAGCCGCTTCGAAAGATCTCGCTGTCTAGTAAAGTTCAATGCTTTCTAGCAAATTTAATGGGAAGAAGCGAAACAGATCAGTACTACGGAAGTGATACAGATCAGTACTTAAGTGGCCGTGTGAGCCTGGCGGGCATCAAATGAGACATGACGCAAGAAACCCGGTCTTCGGTGTTTCCGACAAGGTCATACACAAACTGGTCTGTGTAGTCACAGAAGTAGGCTGGAAGCTGGAAGTTACGGATTTATGTAGAAGAGGGATTGTACCGTCCGAGTAGCGACAACCGGTTGTGCAGTTATTGCACAGCCGATCTGAATCTTGGTTTTTGCATAGGTTTTCTCATGCCGCGGCTCAAATGTTTCCTTGTGGTATACATTGTACATGTACATGTACTTTATCTTAGCCTTTCACGAACTGCTCAAAAAAAGAAGAAAACGACTGTCAAATGTCAGGCGCGTCCATAAAGTAGCACGTGATAGGAAAATCAGGACGAAATGTCGTTTTCCGTTACACTTCGGTTACACACACAGTATGTATACTTAAACAATTAAAATACGCAACACAAAAAATTGAACTGTAACGTATGTATTTGAAGTTGCAGTAAAATATACTTTGCATATGTCTTGCAGACTGCTTATGGCGTGTGATGAAATGAGAAAACGTCATTTTATTGACAAAATTGACGTAAAATCATCAAAAACCATTAATAAAGCAAAATGTGACGTAAACATTTGTGAGAAGATGAAGATGCCAAATATTATGCAAGCTGTGTAATCTGACTTCGACTTGATAATCTGCAATAAAATTTGCGTATTTGCAAACTTGCGTGGCATCCCATGTTGCTTAAAACGTGGTACCTACACAGAATGCAAAAATGCACTATAATGAAAAATGAGTCAGTTACGTCATTTAGATTATTTAATAAGCGTCTCTTGTGCTTATTGACGTTTTTGACGTTAAACGTCCCGAAACATATGCGATATTCACGGAACCAAGAGACGACACGACATGCTTTTCAAGCGACAGTGACCTCACAAGTACCGTAGAAATGGGGCACCTAGCGTTCGTTTTGTCATTGACGTTTTTGACGTTAAACGTCTAGAAACATAACAAAATGCTACCAGCTAGTCAATGAATACATTTGCATTTCACTTTTAACAGTTTTGAAATAAATAAAACTGTTTTGTTTCAAATTTGAATTTCATTGATCGTGTTTCTAGGGTGTGCAACTGTGGGTCAGTGAGGTTATGCGCACGCCATTAATATCATACATTACCGACATAGCGGCTTAAGCTGCTGTATTTTGACGTTTAGATACTGTTGTTATGTAACAAGATCGGATATACCACATGCTTGCATTACAAAGCCAGCCTATAATACACCAAAGTGTTTGTTGCGTTTTTTTATCTCTGTATCTTTTCGCGTACTACTTCATATCAATAACTTCATGTGCGAGACAAATACATGTAACAAATTTGGATTGATCAACCAGCTACTGAGCGACCTCAGCGCCATCGACATTAGAAAAATTGCGATATTATACATCTTTTCCTTGACTTTTGTAATTATTTTCAGCTTACTTATTCTATACGTAAATAATTGTTTTAACTTATGAGACAACCAACAAGAGGCAGGCGTTTTCACCGCGACAGAGTATTGTTCTAACGTTGTAGCGTTACTTGTAGTTGTCTTACGTAGGTCCCAGTGGAGGCAGCAAAAATATACGTCGTAGCTTCATAAATTACTTTGAGACAGTCCCCAAGAACGTGATTGACAATCATTTCATTATCTCACCTGTGCCTGATATGAGCCGCGACGCGCGAAAACCAGTCTTCGGGGTTTCCGACAAGGTCCGATACAAACCAGCCTGTGCAGCTAGAGAAGATAGATAGACGCTTGAAATATCGGACTTAAGAAGACGAAGAATTGCACTGGCCGTGTAACGAAAACAAAGGCGCTGATCCGCTTCCCAATTACTGCGAAGCTGATCGGCGCCTTTTTTTTTTTTTTTTTTTTTTTTTTTTTTTTTTTTTTTTTTTTTTTTTGCAATGACAAAAACCCGGTTTTCTCATGACGCGGCTCATATGTTTGTGTTTGGGTCCAACACGGAACGCAGTGAAACAAGCCAAAGTCTGCTAACGGAGCACATATGAAATAACCCAAGTTATGCTTGCGGGTGTACCAGGTGTTTTTCTCGGGATTCTCCCGTTTTCGCACGACTCACTGATTGCCGGGCTTCATATGAAATAATCTTGGAATAGACATGAAACTGAATAAAATACTTTTGATACCCACTTATCTAAAGAAGAGCAAACGATAAACATTTAATGTGGACAGAAAAGCACGTCAGTCTCCTGAATTGTCATTCATTGGGTTCGACGCGCTGGATACTATTGCAAGCCCTTAGCGTGTATCATTACGAAATCATATCATATCCATGGGATATACAGAAATTTTTTCTGTTGTAAAAAAAAATAAAAATTTCATCAGCAAAATTTTGATATTTTTCTTATTTTTGCTCGAAACAAAGATTGTGGGTACACGTTAGAACCGCCTCGCCGAGGCGGTTCTAACGAGTACCCACAATCTATGTTTTGGAGCAAAAATAAGAAAAATAGGTATACCCCTGCAAACCCCAGTTTTACTATATAAAAGTGGGGTTAAAGGGGGTATTAATTGCACGGACATGTTTTCCTGATGTAAAGTTTGTTCAGTGGTTTATCTTTTGACGTTCTTACGTATGGATTGACCATACCAAAGTACTCAGCAAACTGATGATTCCAAGCCAGCTTTTATTTATTATTTAATTCTGGCATGTTAATAATCAATTGAGTTACAAACCAGATATTGCTTATGTAGGCACTTAACCAACTGATTTTGAATAAATCATCAGAACTAGGTACATACGCGCCCGACAAATATTCACATAAACCTGAACAATGCTTGGCCAGAGTTGTATTTGGTGTTTGATTCCATGCTGTATGCAGCAAGAGTAAATTCAAAGACATCAGGATAACATGTCAATGTAATCTTCACACCCCGCTTTAATATAGTTAAACATGGTAATACAGTGATAAACTATATATGAGCCGCTGCATAAGAAAATAAACAAAATGCTTAGGCGAAAACAAAGGCGCAGATCAGTTTCGCGGTAACCGCGAAGCTGATCAGCACATTTGTTTTCGTTACACAGATAGTACAATACTTTTCTTCTTAAATCCAAAATCTCAACCGACCAGGTCTGACAAAAACCAAGCTGTACACAAGTACAGAAGATGACTTTGGATTTAGTAAGTAGAGGAATTGTACTATCCTTGTAGCGAAAACAAAGGCGCTGATCAGCTTCGCGAAGCTGATCTGCGTCTTTGTTTTCGCCTTAGCATTTTGTTGGTTTTCTAATGCAGCGGCATATACCATTGTAGAAAGGTATTCATTTTGGCCTGTTCTGCTTCTATAGAATTCTTTATATGTTTACCAAACCACCAAACAACAACGTAAGAAAATAATCAGTTATAAATTTTATTGCATTACATCTTTACATTCCATTGAACTTGTTCCTAATTTTCGGACTGCCTTACCTCTTTGTAGATGTTCCTGTCGCTGTTATTATGGCTGTTGTTCTTGCTGTTGTCACTTTATGAAAACACGCCATGTTATATATAGATTTTTCTGAAGTTATTAACATTGAAAATTTTCACACAATCTGTGTTTTGGAGCAGAAATAAGAAAAATAGGTAAACACCCGCATACTCAAGTTTTGCTATATAAAGTGGGCTATAAGGGAGTAAACATTAAGCTCTGTTCTCACTGTCCAGGTTTAGCTCCCCGGTTCACCCCGGTTTGACAAACCGGGGTTAACCGGGACGAACCATGGCGAACCGGGGAAGAACCGTAGCGGCACCGTGGACAACCGGGGTGAACCGTGGTCAACCGGTTTGCCTTGCCGGTCGTTTTAAAATGTTTAATAGAACCGGGGCGAACCGGGACAAGTGTCAAAAACCGTGACAAATCGGGGCGACACCGGGGCAAACCGTATCTCCACCGGGGCGAACCGTGGCGACACCGTGATAAACCGGGGTAAACCGGTGCGTTTATTTTACCTCGGTTCGTCCCGGTGCTGGGCCGGTATCGCCCCGGTTTGTGCCGGTGGAGATACGGTTTGACACGGTTTCGGCCCGGTTCGCCCTGGCAAGTGGCGGTGCTACTACGGTTTGTCCCGGTCGAGTCCCGGTTCAATACGGTGTGTGCCGGTTCACCACGGTACCGCTACGGTTTAGATGAAATTACACGCAGTTAGTTAAAATACACAGATTTAATCAGTTGTGTTCATGTTTTACACGAAATAGAATGAATTATCTACTAAACACCGATTGGAATAGACTACAATTTCTGCAGTACCAACTCCAGTTGACTAGTCAGCAAATGGCATGTGCCGTGGCAATGGCAAGAGCTCAGCCACTGATCAACAGGTGACAAAGAAGGAATCATCAGAAAAAGATGGTTTGGGTAAGACCATGGTTTCAGAGGAGACTTGAACTTGGCCACTACTCAAGATTGCTAGAGGAATTGAGGCATGAAGATGAGGCTTCCTTCCGAAACTTCTTTCGAATGGATCCAATAATGTTTCATAATCTGCTTTAGAAAACAGAACAAACGTTGCTCTCGAGTGTTGGCATACATTATCAATATGACGCATTGCGGTTCTTTATGGTACTGTAGAAACGGCGAAAATAAACGCATTTTTCATAAATCTATATCAGCATAAACTTCAAGAATTAATTTCAACGTATATGGCCAAAACGTAAGATTTAGATTTTGTATTTTATCTTTTATTCAAATCCATCTGAACAACAGTTACATGCAAATGACAATATCTGTTTAAACGGTTCAATGCTTAGTTCATAGACAATACTGTCAAATCATGTAATTTTTGTTGAGGTTTGAATAAGTATACTTATTGCAGTGCGAAATCTAGCGACGATGTCACAAAGCGCAAAGCACGCGTAAATGTAAAAATTGCTAACTGTCGCCCGATAACCTTCAGAAATTCACTTTATGAAGTTCATCCATCTGCCAATGCTTTTCGGCAAATTAGTTCGTGAATCTAGCGGAAATGTCACACTGCCGAAAAAGCGCGACGTCTGCCTGATGTTAAGCGAAAGGGTTCAATACACATTGATGTTGGCTTATTATAAACTCCGAATCGAGAGGTCCCGGGTTCGATCTCCATTGGTGGCACCGCATTGTGTCCTTGGCAGGACATATTAACTCTCCCAGAGTGCTGGTTTAGCGGTGGCTCCGTCCCGACATGAACGAAAAATTGTTGACTGGAAAGTTAAACCTCAATACAAATAAAGCATTTCTGTTGTATTGAATTTACCTTACGTGTTATCCTCCTGCAGTGGTATTATTTATTCATATTATAAACTTGCCATTCTATTGAAGTGTTACCTCTGTTACGAAAGTACCAAAATGCAAGCTCGTATTCACGAACATGCACTATGTATTTTTGTTTTCATGTGTGTAGAGCCATCGTAGCAGCATTGGCTGATGAGGTAATTGACTGCCCTACAAACCCGGGTAAACCGGGACGAACCATGGCGAACCGGGGTAGAACCGGGACGCCACCGGCGCATACCGTAACGCGACCGGTAGTCACCGGGACAGCACCGTGGACAACCGGGGCAACACCGGGCCTTACCGTAGTGGAACCGGGGCTAACCGGCATGCACAGGGATGAATCCGGGGTAAAACCGGGAAGAACCGTGGCTCTATCGGGGTTCTTAGTTTCTAAAACCGTAGCTACACCGGGGTAACACCAGGACTGTGATAACAAAATCATTTTGTTTAGAAAATGTTCCCCAGTTTACCCCGGTAAGCCGGCTTGCCTTCACCGGGGCAAACCGAGGTAGAACCGGGACAGTGAGAACGGGGCTTTACACGGACATGTTTTCCTGATGTGTTGTCAATAGCGATGTATACTGAACTTCAAATCGTGTATTTGTTTCACCTGTGTGCATGTACGTGGAATATTCGAAAATCATTTATATTTATACGAAAGTTCTTGTGAATTGCCTGGTGAATTATGCTTAGATTGCAAAGGTGAGGCTGACACGACTTTTGTTTGCGAAATTATATAATTATGACGGGGCGTTTTATTGACCGGTTATGACAATATCAGGTCAGACAACTGGCAGATAGCAATAGCCAACATGTTTTCATCACCACGCACACAGTCGAAGAAACACCTTTGATGTAAAATATGATAACAATCCAAACCGATTTCCGAAGAACCTGTTTCCAATAAAGCTGCAATATTTGAGATTTCTCTTTTAATAGCTAACGAATGTTAATGAAATATTAAACGTCTATTTTACATAATAACACGTGCCTTTGTAGATAAGTGTCTTTGCGTTGAGTCAAAAACAAACCCAACTCTCGACACATCTCGTGGTAGCTACAGGAACGAGATACATGTATATAAATGAGCCGTTACACGAAGAAACTAACATTTTTTTATTTCCTACCAGGTGCGACACAAACCAGCCAGTGTAGTCACAGAAGAAGGCTAGGAACTTGAAATTTCGGATTTAAGAAGAAGAGGAATTGTACTGTCTGTATACTGAAAACAAATGCGCTGATAAGGTGTTACTGCACAGCTGATCTGCACATTTGTTTTCGCACATGCAGAGTGTTGGTTTTCCGATGCGGCGGCCCAAATAATATTGTATCAGAAGGCGTCAGCATTAATGGTTGAGATGTGTTGCATTTGAAGAGACATAAAGCAGGTTTACACAGTAGTAATTGAGTCGCGACGCGAGCTAATCTTTTTCTATCTGACCAGGTTCTGTACATAGCGCTTTGAACCGAAAGTAAATGGTTGGTTTGAAATCTCGAAAAATTTAGGAAAGGTAATATTAATCATCTACGTACGATACAAATGAACAGATCAGCTGCGCCATCATCATTCAGGATGTCCGCGCTTTTGTTTATACAAAGACATAAGGTAGATTTTCTAACGAATGTTCTCATTAGTTCTAAGAAATAGACTCATCCATATTTACAGCTGTGCAGTTAAGCATGCGATTTCTGAGCAATTAGCAAATCATCAGGTAACTGATAGTAAGGTGGAAATCATACTTTCATCATTAAAAGAAAAAGAAATGTTAAAGGCGTTTGAAATCTTTTTCATTTTGTAAGTAATACTAAATTAATTCTGCAGAATGATGACTTTGAAACGCGGCAATAATAGCTTCATGTGTATATGAAGATGTATTTTAGGGCCTTACCAGGGGTTGGGTAGCCTGGCATTCAGGCCATGTATTTAGATATTTGACTCAACCAGATATTCTTCTTACTGAAAGGTACATAACCAATGAAGAGCTATTACCATGGTACTTTATTACTTCCCCATTAACTGGGGGTTGGGGGGGGGCTTGGTAGAGGAGACATTTATTTTTAGGGAGCTGGTGAGCATTAGAAAATAATTTAAGGGTGCTGGCGGGGTAAGCATAAACTTTGAATTTTAGAGAGCATGGAGTATGTAGCTTATAACCCGTAATGTTAGTACGCTCGTACTTCTTAAAATTGGGCTAAGATACCAAATTTCTGGTGACGTCTTCAGTGTTTGTTTGTTTTCACTCTGCAAATATTAGTCCTTTTCATGTAGGCATTAATATATTTTTCAATATGTTGCAAATAATTTGAATCTTTACGGACTTTCCGAGCTTGCGAATACTCTGGTCCCCTACAGATGCCCATGAAGGTCATAATAAATTCCGTTTATGTTATTTGACGAACGCCTGTGTCCATTTCCCATTGAATGCAGATTATTACCACTTACGACTAACCATGCTTTGTTGCTTGTCTTGACGATGATTTCACCAACCTTGACACTCAATCTCTAATTCTGTATGAGCCTGTGCGTGAGAAATCCAACAATTTGGTTTTCCGACCAGGTCCGACACAAACCGGGCTGTACAGTGACAGAAGATGGTAAGAGGCTGGAAATTTTGGATTTAGAAAGTAGAGGACGTACATTCGTGTAGCGAAACCAAATCGCAGTTACTGCGAAGCTGATCTGCGGGTTTGTTTTCGCATAAGCAAATTGCTGGTTTTCTGATGCGGTGGCTCGTATATAATTTTATCTTCACAATAGCCTATAGTATCTATGTTTGCCTCTCTGGTAGCTTCAGAATCCTACTCCAGTCGAAAGGAGAAAAAATGTCACACGAATTTATAAAATATAAAAGGTCAGAAAAAGTACCAATAAAGTATAATAAGTATGAGCCTTGTAAAATGCTGTGTTTCACATCAGGATAACATTTCCATGTAGATTATATAGTAAAACTGGGGTATGCAGGGGTATACCTATTTTTCTTATTTTTGCTCCAAAACATAGATTGTGGGTACTCGTTAGAACCGCCTCGGCGAGGCGGTTCTAACGTGTGCCCACAATCTATGTTTTGAGCAAAAATAAGAAAAATATCAATTTTTTTTCAATAAAACTTTCATTTTTTAAAGCTGAAATTTTTTTCTGTATATTGCATGGGCAAGTTTTCGTAATGCCAGACTGGGTTTCTGGCTGTCGTCGCCGTCTATGAAGGGTCGCTGGTGGGGGTTCAGTGTCCGATATTGCGCTGTGTGGCCCATACTGCATTCCTTTGGATCCAATGGATCAATTCTTTATGTTTTATTCACCTGTTAAGAACAAATCGTGTCATTAGCTAACGTTAAAAGTGCAGTGATGGTGATGTATTCGTATGTGCGAAGTCGGCATGGTCGAGAATGACTTGTGGTGTTTGTGCTCCGAAAGCGTTTTATGGTCTCAGCTCGAAATATAATCTATTACAAGTATAAGCTTTAACAAAAAGCTTGGTCTACGCTTCGCATATATAAACTAGAATGTCAGAGAATCTGACCGTACTCCCATTTCATCGTGGTGCATTTGACTGAACAGAAATAAAACGCTGCGCGGTGAAATCATTCATACCTGACAATCGACCGTCACAATACTGTCGGTTCATTTCATTCCATTGTGGCTTGGATAGAATGTAATTGGCTACACGGCTGGTGGGGCGCGGTCAAAGCTTTTATACCGGACCATATAGCGTCACAATACCGTCGGTTCATTTCATTATGTTGTTGCTTAGATAGAATGCAATCATGCACCAGTTCCACGAATTTAACAATTTGCCCCCATTTTTGGTACCTATTGCACCATTGGTACAAATGTTACCAACCAAAGGGAGGTTTGCATGGGTGTTTGGGGGGTGTTTACACGGTCCTTGGCGAAACGACCCGGAATCCTACTAACACGATGATCAAGCCACTAGACTCAAACGTGCAGTTGCAGTTGTAGAGAGGTGTATGAGTTGTCTTGTAAGTAGGTCAATCTCAAACCTTAGAGTAGTCTACGCGCTGGCGCGTAGACAATAAGTAAATTCTTATCAGAATGTACTAAACAGATATTAATTGGCATAAAGAAAATATTTCAATACGTAGTATTACATCGGGACTAGTCAAGTGTTTGCCCAGCAGACCTAATTAATAGATTTCTTTATCTAATGGATAAATATACACTGATCATTTTCCGATCTGCATTGATGATGCCAGTTACATATCTTAATCTTATCACAACACACATATAGTCTCTGACAGTAGCTGTCTTAGATAGTGAATATGACATGAGCCCCGACGCGGGGAAAACCGGTCTTCGGGGTTTCCGATCAGGTCTGAAACAAACTGGCCTGTGCAGCTATAGATAATGACTAGACGCTTGAAATTTCGGATTTAAGGAGAAAAGGAATTGTGCTATCTGTATAGCGAAAACGAAGGCGCTGATCAGCTGTGCAGTTGCTGCACAGCTGATCTGCGGCTTTGTTTTCGCATAGGCAAAAATCCGAATTTCTCATGAAGCGGCTCGTATGCTCGTGCTACACGGAAGGCGTTAGTTGTAAACCGTTAAATGTATACTGTTCAATATGTTCTAAGGAACACTCTAACACCGACAAAGCTCGTTTTGTGTCGAACCTGTTCGAAAACCAAATTGTTTTGTTTTCTCATGACGCGACCCACAAAATGAATACATGAACCTGACGGCGTGGTTTCCGCATTTTTCGGCCTGTTCTAAAACACATGTTTCCTTTAACCTTCAACCCAAGAACTAAAATATGAGCCGCCTCGTGGGAAAACACACAATAAGGTTTCCGAACAGGTCTGACACAAACCGGCCTGTACAAGCACAGAAAAGAGCTAGAATCTTGAAATTTCGGATTTAGGTAGAAGAAGAATTGTACTATCCGAGTAGCGAAAACAAAGGCGCTGATCAGCTTCGCAGTTACTGCGAAGCTGATCTGCGCCTTTGTTTTCGCATATGCAGATTGTTGGTTTTCCCATGAGGCGGCTCATATGTGCCTGTTGTGCATAATCGGAAAATAAGCTGTAAATGAAGCATAAATTTCTGCATTTTAATGAAATTTATAGCACATATCAGTTACTTATATCAAACGGTTCGATAGGGCTTACAATTTATGTATCTGGCATGAGCCACGATTAAACGGGCTATGTATAAAGAAAAACACCTTTTTACTTTTATAAAAACCTAAAAACCCGAGCTGATAAGCGACTCATTGCCGATCCATTTTCGTCCACCGGAAATGTCAAGCGTCAAGATATTTTCAGTGACTGTTCAGTCTGTTAATTTGGTGTTGGAACTGCTTCGAAAATCTCTAAAGCATTCATGCACAGGTAGCGGCCAAAATGCGAAATATGTTTTTGAGGAAACGGTTTGATATGATATCGCCAAAGAATACAGATTCTGGTCGATAATTGATTGCTTTAATTGACACATCACGATTGTGCGGAAGACAGCATAAGGCAATATTTAGAAAAAAAAAGTTAAAAAGTAAAAGTAGGCAATGATCAGGAAATGAAGCAATAAGTCATTTTTAGAAAGACATTCCCACTCCAAAAACCGAGGTGGGACAAAACCAAACTAGCAATCAGGTACTAATACTAAGAAAACATACAGCAAGCCGAGTGAGCAGCTATTTTCCAACAGGTGGCCACTCAGTCACCCAAATTTAACTAAAATATGGACCACAACGTGAGAAAATGTACCTTCGGACAATTTGTTGAGTATAGGAAAAACAAAGTTACTTTGAATGTATGACGTTTCTAGAGTCTCTTAGTCTTTATTTGACCAGATTATTTCAGTTATATTGTGAGCTATGACCAATTTACTATATGAACCCTACAGACGTCATTGTCCTGAAAAATGACGTCAAAATTGCGTAATGCATTTCTGCATGCTAGTGGAGCTTACAAACCTCGATGCATTGCTTAAAACTGTTTAAGCGCTAACAGGTCAGAAACTATTGTTAAGATAGAAACATGCCATCTTTACAGGCAATATGTCGTAATTATTTTGTCTATTTTTATGATGATACGGTTGCTATGGTTACCGTTTATCGATAGTTATAGGAGAAATATGTGTATTTGGGGGCTTAAACAAGGGCAGATAACTAAAAAAAATGAAAAATGATATGTTTTAAAACTTATTCATTTGGTAGCCCAGTGTTCAAAGATTACAAATACTTTGTTATTTCTAAAACATATCGATATTACATCATTTGTTCGCTTTTTGCTGCTTTCTACTAGTAATGTCAGAATGTCCGAAGGTACATTTTGTCGCGTTGAGGTTCAATTATGAAAATATACATGAGGTGCAAACAGCACAAAAATCCTTACGTTACTCCATCTTAAAAATTTATTCTTTGATTTTAAAATTATATGTGGTTACAACAATTTTTCTATCAGATGCAACAGGTTATCTAGTAAGTATTTTCTGTACGGTTCCCATCTTCTAACTACTAATAGTTCACTACAAAATGTGTGAACTTTGATCTTCTTGTCCAACTTATCATTTCACAATATGAGCCGCGACGCGAGAAAACCGGTCTTCGGGGTTTCCGACCAGGTCCGACACAAACCGGCCTGTACAGGCTCAGAAAAGAGCTAGAAGCTTATAATTTCGGATTTAAGTAGAAGAGGAATTGTACTATCCGAGTAGCGAAAACAAAGGCGCTGATCAGCTTCGCGGTTACCGCGAAGCTGATCTGCGCCTTTGTTTTCGCCTAGGCAAAAATCCGGTTTTCTCACGATGCGGCTCAATTATGATTGACAATATAAAATAGACAAAATAAACTCATTTTAATTATCCATGAATTTCAAATAAAAATACTTTGTATTCAAATTCAAGAAGAAAATAAAAATTAAGATTGACATCCTTTAAGAGCACTGAACATATTATTGAGAAAGGGAATGGAACATACCGCGGTTTCGGCTACTTAAGCCTCTTCAGTGATCCTATTGATTTGGCAACATGGCGCCAAAGAGAATTACTGTTATTTTGCAACTTTCAAGAGGATAGTCGAAACAAAGACTTTTTATAATCCAAATGGGACCGAACATATAAAAGTTGGTTAGAAAATGAATCTAAGCTAATAATAACTTTCTGATTTCTCAGAGACATTCTAGAGAGAAACAGAAGTTGTTCCTTTTATCTTCAACATATTCCGGATTAGTCAATAATAATGTCAAAAACGTCTCGATGCGCCTCTCGTACGCAAAAATCGCGTCCGCAGCACGCCTTTAAAACATTCTGTATGGTTCGAAAAAGCAAGAAAAGCACTACAAGTCCAACAATTGCAATGTGTTTCGATTTCCATACGTCCGGCACATGCCTGACCCTTTCGACTATGGGTTACTGCCGTTTTACAGTTATATTTGTCCGAGAAGTCTTGATTATTGCTGCTGATAGGAAAATTGTTGTACGTGATGTACATGTATATGTGCTTAGATAATCTACACGTAATATATATGAGCTTAGATAATCTTCACGTGATGTATATGAGCTTAGATAATCTACACGTGGTGTATATGAGCTTAGATAATCTACACGTGATGTATATGAGCTTAGATCATCTACACGTGATGTATATGAGCTTAGATAATCTACACGTGATGTATATGAGCTTAGATAATCTACACATGATGTATATGAGCTTAGATAATCTACACGTAATGTATATGAGCTTAGATAATCTACACGTGATGTATATGAGCTTAGATAATCTACACGTGATGTATATGAGCTTAGATAATCTACACGTGATATATATGAGCTTAGATAATCTACACGTGATGTATTTGAGCTTAGATAATCTACACGTGATGTATATGAGCTTAGATAATCTACACGTGATGTATATGAGCTTAGATAATCTACACGTGATGTATATAAGCTTAGATAATCTACACGTGATGTATATGAGCTTAGATTATCTACACGTGATGTATATGAGCTTAGATAATCTACATGTGATGTATATGAGCTTAGATAATCTACACGAACACTTAAGATAACTTATTGCGACAATTATATAACAGAGATTTCCATTTCCAAAACAGCTAAAACTTTGTTGTGTATCTTACGATTAAACGTTTGTAAAATTATTTAATGTTTTTATGCTCCTCTGAGAAGATTATTATTACGAAATCAGCATTGATATATGACTGGCATTCCAATCGCAATTTAAGAGGTGTCTTAATTTTGACATAAAAACATAATTAAGCTCGAAAATCTGATTAGTTTTTGGATTTTATTTCAGGTAACTTGGCATAAGTTATTAAGCACTAAATACCATGAAATATATCTGGCATCTGCACTTTAATTTAAAGCACATGCAGTGCAGACATTCTAGATGAGCCATCGCGTGAGAAAACTAACAATCTGGGTTTCCGACCAGGTCCGACACAAACCGGTCTGTACTGTCACAGAAGAAAGCTAGAAGCTAGCAACTTTGGATGTAACTAGAAGAAGAAGTGTAGCGAAAACAATTGTGCAGTTTCTGCACAGCTGGTCTGCGTCTTTGTTTTCGCATTATGCAAATTGTTGGTTTTCTGAGGATTTATTGCGTCTTTTCCTGACAATTGCCTACTTGTACCTTTTTATACATATTTGTGATGAATGGCGTTGCCCACCATAACCATTCGGTTTGAACAAGTTCACTTTCATTTTCAGGGCATCAAGAATTATCATAGAATTTACATTTTTCGATGAAATTCATTATTTCGGATAAAATTTTAAAGCGATGTGAAATCTCCATATGACCTAAGCTGTTGCGTGGGCCATAGAACATGAAATCAACTAACCAGCCAGCGACAATTAATAGGCCGCCTGGCTTATATGAGATAATTAAATGAACAAATGAACTTTTATAGACCTTTAAAGGCTGGTTTAGCACCATGTCTGGCTAGAAGAGTAGATAGTGAACAGATGCAACCCAAAGTACAGCATTGGTTTTATCCTACACTGATCATAGGTGTTAGTGATTGCCCACGCTCGACCTTAATTTGCTCTGTGCTCTGCAATGCCGAGAACGGATTGTATTAGTTTTCAGCTTTTGCATTTGACGTTGCGCCAAACGGATTTTGAAGCGAAAATGGTCGTAAAAATTTTATGATATTAAATGAATGATCAGACATCAAATTTATATCACTGCTCTTATCTTTTAGTATAAATTAACTAATTTAAGCCTGGTGTCCCTTTTATAGGACATAGGCAAACAGTGTAGGCCCAGATGTGACGCCACAGAACGCGGCGTCCCATCTGGGGCTAGTCTGTTTGCTTAGAGGAATTTCATAGAAAAATTTAAAATTTTAAAATCACACCTGAAGCCCCTATTTATTTAAGTTGACTCGCACAAGTGAGAGAGATGGGCTAGTCAATTCGTCAAATATGGGTTAATACATTGACGATAAGATGGTATGGTTTCAATGTTCATTAAAGTATTTGTGCCTTTGTGGGCCTCCTAAATCTATTTTCAAAACCTTTGAATCTGCCAACTAGTTAAAGAATGGTACTCAAAATTCACTAGGACAAGCATATTATCAAAACCTTTGGATCTGCCAACATTTAAATAATGGTACATAAAATTCACTGGGACAAGCATATTATCAAAACCTTTGAATCTGTCAACTAATTAAAGAATGGTACTCAAAATTCACTGGGACAAGCATATTATCAAAACCTTTGAATCTGCCAACTAATTTAAAAAGAATGGTACACAAAATTCACTGGCACAAGCATATTATCAAAACCTTTGAATCTGTCAACTAATTAAAGAATGGTACACAAAATTCACTGGGACAAGCATATTATCAAAACCTTTGAATCTGTCAACTTATTAAAGAATGATTCTCAAAATGAGCCAAGTGTGGCGCTCCCTTTGGGGATAACTTTTTGGAAGCTTTATCGAAAAATTAAATACTAATGAAACTACAAAAAGGTACAAGTAGGCACAGTTCAGGAAAAGGCACAATCAGAAAAAGATTCCCACTCTAAAAACCGAGGTGGGAAAAAAACTAATTTAACAATCAGGTTCTTATATCATGAAAACATATTGTAAGCCGAATGAGCAGCAGTATTACAAAGACTTCTGAAATCCTTAAAAGAAAAATGGACGCATCCAATCAATTGATAATGATGGCCAGATCCATCCGCTGCAAATGGATAAAACTGTGACCAAACTGCGTGATACAGTGAATGTAAGCACACAGACATGGAACCCAAGAGGACATTTACTTGTATTTTATATGCAAATGTGTTTACAATATCTGTCAACAGACTTGATATAGAAGAATATTGGTATTACGTTTTTCCCGAATATGGAAATAACACCAAAAAATTGAACCCCGATTAAGAGTTCCAAAATTGATTTATTGCACATCTAAAACACGATAAATGGATTCTACTATCAAAGACGTCAAAATCCAATCTCTCCCCGTAGCAACTGGCGTTACATAAAAATACAGCGTTGCGTTATAGACGTTGTGCGCTATTTGCACAATGCAACGCTCTAATTGAATTTCCTTCTTTCCAAATATGAACCTTTTGGTACGAAAATGACGGCATCTTTTGCAACAAACATTAAGATGCTCGGTTGAATTGTTTCATTATTAAAATCTCTACTTCTTTTCATTGACCATAATCTGTGAAAGTTATTTTTCACACAATATCTCCTTTGAAGGGTACACAAATTTCCTTTACAAAGCATTTTGTCCCAGCATTTGAATCAGCCAACTGATTTAGGGATGGTAGTCAATATCCAAGCATATTGGTCCCAAATTTAAATCTGTCGGTTAACAAAACTTAACTCTGGCTGGGGTGTACCTTTGTACCATGCGTTTTCACTCAGGACTCAGGAGAACATTTCCATGTAAAGTATACCCCCTGATACTCCACTTTTATATAGCAAAACTAGGGTTTACAGGGGTATACCTATTTTCCTCGGCGAGGAGGTTCTAACGAGTACCCATAAATTATGTTTTGGAGCAAAAGTAAGAAAAATCGGGTATACCCCTGCAAACCCCAGTTCTTCTATATAAAATTGGGGTTTAAGGGGGTATTTATTTCACGGACATGTTTCCCTGATGGCTTCTCAAACATCAGTATTCAAAGATGTTTCCAGCCTAACCGTTTCATTCTAACATTAAACTGTCTGATACAGCGAATCTAAGCACAGACATAAGAACTGATAGGACATTTACTTGTATTTTATATGCAAATGTGTTTACAAGATCTGTCGAGGGACATGATACAGTAGAATATGAGCACATAATCATTCCTTTGAGTTCAAACACAGGATAACACACGCCTACACGTTTATGCTTTGACTTTCGAGTCATTAAAATGACACTGGTGTGGAACTTATGGCATCTCTTGTCCTTTGCTTCAGCATCAAACGTGGAAGTATACAAGCTGTACTTATCTCATTGTGGAACTTGCAACAGGTATAAGTAGTGGCCACAATGGGTGTATAAACATTCTCGAGCATGTTGGGCGATAAGCTTGTCGCGGTTTCAATGTTAAGTTTTTAAAGGTTGGGTATATCTCTACTTCTTATTTTCATCCAATGCTTTCTTTAAATGTTGCTCAACATTCACTTGGTCAAGTCAAATAGCTTATGAGGGGAGAGCTATCACCTCAAATTTCAGCTCAGCTCCGCAACTGCTGTACCATTGGAAGATTTTTATCAAACACATGGTATCCTTAGCTAGTCTTCGAATAAACATTTCTAAGGGGCAGGGGTGCTTAGCTCTTTTAAATGATCTTATCAACTAGTTTAGCAGGTTGTTATTACAAGAAATGGCTGTGTCCTTAGAAAAAAAAACACTTCCATTCACAAAAACAATAAGAGACAATCATTTATATGCAGAGTCAAAATCATTTAAGAACAGCACATTTTAATAGACTACATCTTAACTGAATTGCACATGAAACTGAATTGCACATGAAATCAAAACAATTTAATTTTGCTGATCAAGAGCTACTTGCTAATTGGAATTGTTATGCAGCTGTTGATAAAAATCAAAGTTTCACTACCAGCAAGAATACGTTAATGACTATTTAGCTCAAATATCTCTGAAACTCCTTAAGATTTCCAGCCAATCAGATTACAGATCTTCAATTCAGCGGATTCACGCTGAAATTTAGAGGTATATAGGAAGCTGGATGCTCTTGTCATGAGCTCTTGGTCAAGTATATTTGATCTCAAATTTTATCAGCAAATAGATAAACAAAACGATAACCGATTGTGGTGTACCCTTATAGGCAATAGATTCTTAAAATCGAAGATGTTTCCAGCCTAACCATTTCATTCTGACATTAAACTGTCTGATACAGCGAATCTAAGCACAGACATAAGAACTGATAGGACATTTACTTGTATTTTATATGCAAATATCTTTACAAGATCTGTCGAGGGATATGATACAGTAGAATATGAGCACTAAAAAGGTACAAGTAGGCAAAGATCAGGAAAAGGCATTCTTTTGAGTTCAAACACGGATAACACACGCCTACACGCTTAGGCTTCGACTTTCGAGTCATTAAAATGACACTGGTGTGGAACTAATGGCATCGCTTGTCCTTTGCTTCAGCGTCGAACATGAAAGTATACAAGCTTTTTTTTAAAGCTATTCATTTTAGTTGGTTGGGGCCGGAGCTTCTTGTATGTTGCTTGGCCAACCGGGGTCCAACTGATGTTTTTCTTTTGCTCCGGAGTTAGTAAGTAATTCGGCGCCCAGGGATCTCCATCGTCGGACAGCTTACTGAATCTATGAGTCCTGGTATTTGATTCATCAGGATGTTTATCATGATTTATTTGTTTGTTCTTGATGATTCATTGACTAGTTTGAGATTCACCACGAGGACCGAAGAACTAACTAAATGATATGAACCACTGCAGAAGCTGAGGGTGAGGTTATGGCCAGGTAAAATCGATTTAAACCCGCCAGTGACTTTGTGTTACTGATCGTTCCAAGTCGATACTTCTGTGGTGGTTCTTTTTGTTTCATGTCTTGGTGTTTAAAATATTTTGTGCTGTTGGCGCCTTATGTATGTTTTCATATTTATAGTTAAGTTAAGGTAATTTAGTGGCCACCTATTGGGAAAATAGCTGCTCGTTCGGCTTACGAAATGTTTTTTATGGTATAAGTACCTGATTGTTAGTTTGGTTTTTTCCCACCTCGGTTTTTGGAGTGGGAATCTTTCTCTGATTGCGCCTTTTCCTGATCTTTGCCTACTTGTACCTTTTTATTTATCTCATTGGGTATAAAAAGTGGCCACAATGGGTGTATAAACATTTTCGAGCATGTTGGGCGATAAGCTTGACGCGGTTTCAGTTTTAAGTCTTTAAGGGTTGAGTATATTTCTACTTCTTATTTTCATCCAATGTCTTCTTTAAATGTTGCTCAACATTCTTTTGGTCAAGCATGCATATTGATCTCAAAATTTAATCAGCAAATCGATAAACAAAAGGTTATCCGATTGTGGTGTACCCGTTTAGTATATTGATTCTTACAAATCAGTATTCAAATATGTTTCTAGTCTAAACATTTCATTCTGATATTAAACTGTCTGCAACTGCAAATCTAAGCACAAACATAATGCCAAATAGGACATTTACTTCTCAAACATCTCAAACATGGCTTCTCAAACATCAGTATTCAAAGATGTTTCCAGCCTAACCGTTTCATTCTAACATTAAACTGAGTTAAACACGGGATAGCACACGCCTACACGCTTATGCTTTGACTTTCGAGTCATTAAAATGACACTGGTCTGGAACTAATGGCATCTCTTGACCTTTGCTTCAGCATCAAACATGGAAGTATACAAGCTTTATTTATCTTTTATCTCATTGTGGAACTTGCAACAGGTATAAGTAGTGGCCACAATGGGTGTATAAACATTCTCGAGCATGTTAGGCGATAAGCTTGTCGCGGTTTCAATGTAAAGTTTTTAAAGGTTGAGTATATATCTACTACTCTTGAACCATATCCGCAAAAGCCATTTTCACCAATATCTTCTTTATGTTGCTCAACATTCTCTTGGTCAAGCATATTGACCTCAAAATTTAATCAGCAAATAGATAAACAAAACGTTATCCGATGGTGGTGTACCCTTATAGGCAATAGATTCTTAAAAATCAGTTTACAAATATGTTTCCAGTCTAAACATTTCTTTCCGATATAAAACTGTCTGATACAGCAAATCAAAGCACAAAACTAATGCCAAATTGGACATTTACTTGTATTTTATATGCAAATGTGTTTACAATATCTGTCGAGGGACTTGAAACAATAGAATTTTAGCATTACATCAGGAAAACATGTCCGTGAAATGTATACCCCCTTAAACCCCAGTTTTATATAGAAAAACTGGGGTATGCGGGGGTATACCTATTTTTTTTATTTTTGCTCCAAAACATAGATTGTGGGTACTCGTTAGAACCGCCTCGCCGAGTACCCACAATCTATGTTTTGAGCAAAAATAAGAAAAATATCAAAATTTTTCCAGTGAAATTTTTCATTTTTTACAACCAAAATTTTTTCTGTATATTGCATGGGCGTGTTTTCGTAATGTATGATTTTCATTCGGTTATTTCTTCACGACAAAACGACTACATAATATTGCTTTGCGTTTTGTATTTTTCTTATTGACTGTAATGTCATTTTGAATCGCCTAATTGTCAGCATCGATGCCACGTATACGAAGATGCCACAATGTTTGAACATGTTACCTTGGCATGGGATTGTATTCTTATTGTTTTATGTCTTGGTGTTTAAATTTATTTAATTATTTATTTGTTTGTTTATTTAAAAAAAAAATATTTTATTTTCATTTGATTTATTTATTTAGGTATCATGTTTATTATTATTATTATTTTATTTTTATTTATTTATTTATTTATTCATTTTATTTTATTTTATTTTATTTTATTTTATTTTTTTTACTATTATTATCATTATTTATTTTTTTATTTCATATAATTTTATTTATTTATTTATTTATTTATTTATTTATTTATTTATTTATTTATTTATTTATTTACCTATCAACTTGTTTGTTCATTCAGGTTTGAAAGTTATTCTTGTGCTCTTGATTGTCTGAGTGGCTTTGGCGGGAGATGACGTTACGTCGTTTGGTGTTACGCCAATTTTACGTTGCCTTAACAGGAAATGACGTAACGTCACCACTGACTACTGATATAATGCTTCAAAATGGATGCCACCTAGTTGCAAAAATTTAAAGTTACTTTCCTGATGAAGGCCTAGTGCCGAAAATTTGAAATAGAGTGAAAAATTACCCTAGTGTTTATCATCTATTCCCTCTGGAATATTTGAGAATATCTAAATTTTTTGTGCTGTTGGCGCCTTATGTTTGTTATCATATTTTTAGTTAGCTAAGTTTAGGTAACTGAGTGGTCACCTTTGGGAAAATAGCTGCTCATTCGGCTTACGATATGTTTTCATGGTATAAGTATCTGATTGTTAATTTAGTTTTTTCCCACCTAGCTTATTGGAGTGGGAATCTTTTTCTGATTGCGCATTTTCCTGATTGTTGCCTACTTGTACCTTTGTATACAGGCATGTTTATGAAAAAACAATTAAAATGTGCTGTGATCGAATATATGGATAGTACAGTTCCTCTACTTTCTGAATCAAAAATTAGAGATATTCTGTGTTTGTACAGCTTGGTTTGTGTCGGACAGTGTCGAAAACCCAAATTGTTGGTTTTCTCATGAGGCGACTCAATTAAAATGTGCTATTATCGAATATAGGGATCAAACATGGTTTTCCATGCATTATCACCTGCTGGGCCCAAATCAAATGCATGTGACACGATGACGTCAATGTTTACGACAGACCCTGTAACAAGCATAAATAAGAGCAGTGTATTTACAGCACGCGTCCACAAGAATTGCCTCATTTATACACGGCTTTCTCTTCGTTAAAACACCCCTGTTGATATCGTGTCGCGCGGGTATTTATGCAATAATACTGTTGCAACATCTTTAAATGAGCCACCTCGTAAGAAAAGCAACAATCTGCATAGGCGAAAACAAAGACGCAGATCAGCTTCGCGGTTACCGCGAAGCTGATCAGCGCCTTTGTTTTCGCTACTCGGATAGTACAATTCCTCTTCTACTTAAATCCGAAATTTCAAGCTTCTAGCTCTTCTCTGTGCTTGTACAGGCCGGTTTGTGTCGGACCTGTTCGGAAACCACATTGTTGGTTTTTCCACGAGACGGCTCAAATATCTTCCACTCCTTGTTTAACACATTTTAGATATGCAGACTACTCTGTGTGTTCGGGCGTCTGTGTTTAGGTAATCAATGCGTCGATCATGAATAACACAATACAAAATTTATGTCCTTTTTCTGAGATATGAGTCTGGCCCTGAGGTTATTATTTTCATCCTCAGCTCAGCGGAGACTAGAATTTATCCTACTCATAAATGATAAAATGCCAACAATCGTTGGCATTTAACATGTTTTAGCATGACAAGTATAAGCTTTTACAAAAAGCTTGGTCTACGCTTCGCATATATAAACTTGAATGTCAAAGAATCTGACCGTACTCCCATTTCATCGTGGTTCATGTGACTGAACAGAAATAAAACGCTGCGCGGTCAAAGCATTCATACCTGACAATCGACCGTCACAGTACTGTCGGTTCATTTCATTGTGGCTTTGGCTACACGGCAGGTGGGGTGCGGTCAAAGCTTTCAGGCCTGACCATATAGCGTCACAATACCGTCGGTTCATTTCATTCCGTTGTTGCTTAGATAGAATGCAGTCATGCACCAGTTCCACGAATTTAACAATTTGCCCCATTTTTGATACCTACTGCACCAAATGTTACCAACCAAAGGGAGGTTTGCCTGGGTGTTTTTGGTGTTTACACGGTCCTTGGCGAAACGACCCGGAATCCTACTAACACGATGGTCAAGCCACTAGACTCAAACGTGCAGTTGCAGTTGTAGAGAGGTGTACGAGTTGTCTTGTAATTTAATTAAAAGTACTTTAGAGTAGTCTACGCGCTGGCGCGTAGACAATAAATTACAGGCACTAGTGATCTAAACCCTTAAATTTCTATTTATTTTTGGGCTATTTTGTCATATATCAGCAGCTTAAAGTTTATGCTCAGCTAAGTTGACCATAAAAACGTTTTATAACCTCGGGCCCTGATCATTGTGTTCTGTTGTGGTGTATCCTTATTCTTCCTGTTAATTCTGTCTACGTTGTTGTTGAGCACACAAACTTTGTCAATAGTTGAAGCTACATTGCGAAAACATGTCCATGTGATATAGAGATTTTTTCAAAGTTATAGTTATTGAAAATTTTCGTTGAAAAAGTTTTGATATTTTTCTTATTTTTGCTCAAAATATAGATTGTGGGTACATGTTAGAACCGCCTCGGCGAGGCGGTTCTAACGAGTACCCACAATCTATGTTTTGGAGCAAAAATAAGAAAAATAGGTATACCCCTGCATACCCCAGTTTTGCTATATAAAAGTGGGGTTCAAGGGGGTATTTATATCACGGACATGTTTTCCTGATGAATTGGATAATGAGACGCACCTTTCTGGTTAAGAGCTACCCGTATCTTCATACATGGTGTCATATTTTATATGCCACTCATTTATTAGAGATTATCTGCCGTGCTCAGTGGTTATATAAGAATCTTACAAGAGTGTCAAATCTGTCCCGAGGGTCACATTTTGGCATCACCCGAACCCCCTGGTGAAATAATGTCATTTGGCGTGTCACCAGTAAACTATTCAGATTCAGATTCAGATTCAGATCACGAGGCTCGCGTGATGCCAAACTGTGACCCGAGGGACAGATTTGTCTATCCATACCTTACACGCATGTTGGATTCTTTTTCTTGCACGCCTTAATACGACGAAGCTTGATTTTCATACTATTTACCCAGAAAAATGCTACAATTGCGGCGTCCGCCATTTCGAATTTAAACGTTTTGACGCCATTGTGACGTGTGCGCTTAGCGACGAAATTACGTGACGTCCTTTACAACCATTGTTAAAGAACACTTGAACGCATCGTGCGAACGGAGTGAGATAACAAGGGTGAGATAAGAATTTCTCACATGGGGTAAAACGGGGGATTTCTCTATCTGGTGTGCAAGAATGTATTTTCTTCCAAGACTAGTGTCTTTGTTACAATTTTACAAGTTCACCGTATCAGTTCCTGGACTTTTCATTTTATTAGCGCCTTTGCATGAGAAAACCAACATTGTGGGTTCCGACCAAGTCCGACATAAACAAACACTGTCCTTACAGTCACAGAGGCTGGAAATTTCATAGTTATTAATAAAGTAGAAGAGGGATTGTAATATCCCTGTGGCGAAAACAAAGGCGCTGATCGGCACAGCTGATATTTGCCTTTGGTTTCGCGTATGCAAATTTATTGTCTACTGACGCGGCGGCTCAAACTTACTTTGCTATACTGCAAATGCTCTTATGTTTATTCGCCATGCAAATGAAAGAAATCAAAGAATACAGAAGCTCACCAAGAGAAAAATCACTTTGTCTCTTTAGCAGCAAACGCAAAGATCAGTTTTCGCCCATATGCCCATAGTTTTCATTGTTACATTGTTATATCAATAAAATTATAGATATATGTGTTCACATAGGAGCGAGCAATGTTACAGTTAAACGATACATTGTCATAGCAAATCTACAATAAATGACCACATGAGATCTGGATTCTAAAACAAGATGAATAAGATAGTAGCCTAAAAGGCTGGGATAGCTCGCATTACATCAGGAAAACAAGTCCGTGCAATATATACCCCCTTAAACCCCACTTTTATATAGCAAAACTGGGGTTTGTAGGGGTATACCTATTTTTCTTATTCTTGCTCCAAAACATAGATTGTGGGTACTCGTTAGAACCGCCTCGCCGAGGCGGTTCTAACGTGTACCCACAATCTATGTTTTGAGCAAAAATAAGAAAAATATTGAATATTTTCTGATGAATTTTTCATTCTTACAGGTGAAAAAAGATCTCTGTTTATTGCATGGGCAAGTTTTCGCATAAGAATTCAATTATTGGAAACTTCATTAAACATGTTTGTAAGTCGATTGTTTCTGATTTCACATAATATGCCCACAATTCTCAAAGGATCACAAGAAGAACATACTAGTATATTGTTTTATTGTAATTTTATTTACGTAAATCTGAATTACCAGTGAAAATATCGTATCTCGAATACGACTCTTTTTGTCAGAATGTTTAATCTCGATTAGCCATTACCACATGAAAATGTAAAAACACCCGATGTTTATACATTTTGTCTGACTTACATTTACCTTCATCGCGCAGAAAAAAATATTCGGATAAAACGAGACGATTCACCTCTTTTTCACATCGCGGATGAACGTATGTATAAACATGATTTTTATTCTCTTCCCAGGAGAAAAATATTAATGAAAATACGTAGAAAAAAGTAACGATTGCTTGTATTTAAGATACTCAGATTCGAAACCGCCAGATACTCTAATAAATATTCTTTCTGAATCAACGGTTGAGCATTCGAGCGTTTCATTACGAAAACTTGCCCATGCAATAAACAGAGATTTTTTAGCTTTACACCAAAAGAAGACAAACTATGGGCAAAGTAACTGAATGGTCTTTTATTATTTCTTAATCTTTAAATTGGTTAGGGTGGCCAAACTTAAATTTCCTACTTTTCCACAATCCAAATCAATTGCAAATTGCTCTGGTCAACCCTGAAGAGAACCAACAAAAGGTGGCCAAATCTGCTGATTTCAATTGTATACCAATCTAATTTGCTTTATAAATCAATCACCACATGAAGATTGTTAGGAAATTTATTTTTATGTTGGCAAGTTGATAGGGTAATCTCTTAACTACTTCTTAAAGAAGTCACCAGTTCATCAATGAATTTATATAGATTGTTTGCAACATTAGAAAGAACTTAGGTGTTATGTTGGCCATACTTAGAGTTCCCCAGCTGTAAAAGAATTGAACATTTTCAGCTGAATTTTTTTTTATATTTTTAAAAATTTTGCTTAAAACATCGATTGTGGGTACACGTTAGAACCTAACGAGTACCCACAATCTATGTTTTGGAACAAAACAAGAAAAATCGGCATACCCCTGCATACCCCAGTTTTGCTATATAAAAGTGTGGTTTATGTCACGGACATGTTTTCCTGATGTAATAGGACTCGTGTGTTAATTTTCCCCCGCCTTTTCGAAGAAAAGCGGAGGGACATAGTTTTTGGCTTTCCGTCATTCCGTCCGTCCTTCCGTCCTTCCGCCCTTCTGTCCTTCCGTCCTTCCGTCCTTCCGTCCTTCCGTCCCACTATAGGAGTATGTACATTGTGGGCGCAACTCCTCCTACAGTTTTATTCCAATTCTTTTGAAACTTTACAGATGTCTTGACCATGCTTTGAAGATGTGCATGTGATTTGGATATTATCCTCAGATAAATTTTTGACACTTTTTTTGCAATTTTAACTTAGTCAATATTTTGGACATCTTGACAATGCAAGTGAATGGATGGTGGCTACCTTGTGGGCGCAACTTCTCCTACAGTTTTATTCCGATTCTTTTGAAACTTTACAGATATCTTGACCATGCTTTGAAGATGTGCATGTGATTTGGATATAATCCTCAGATTAATTTTTGACACTTTTTCTGCAATTTTAACTTAGTCAATTTTTCGGACATTTTGACAATGCAAGTGAATGGATGATGACTACCTTGTGGGCGCAACTCCTCCTACAGTTTTATTTCGATTCTTTTGAAACTTTACAAATGTCTTGACCATGCTTTGAAGATGTGCATGTGATTTGGATATAATCCTCAGATAAATTTTTGACACTTTTTTTGCAATTTTAACTTAGTCAATTTTTCGGACATTTTGACAATGCAAGTGAATGGATGGTGGCTACCTTGTGGGCGCAACTCCTCCTACAGTTTTATTCTGATTCTTTTGAAACTTTACAGATGTCTTGACCATACTTTGAAGATGTGCATGTGATTTGGATATAATCCTCAGATAAATTTTTGATACTTTTTTCGCAATTTTAACTTAGTCAATTTTTCGGACATTTTGACAATGCAAGTGAATGGATGGTGACTACCTTGTGTGCGCAACTCGTCCTACAGTGTTATTCCGATTCCTTTGAAACTTTACAGATGTTTTGACCATGCTTTGAAGATGTGCATGTGATTTGGATATAATCCTCAGATTAATTTTTGACACTTTTTTTTGCAATTTTAACTTAGCCAATTTTTCGGACATTTTGACAATGCAAGTGAATGGATGGTGGCTACCTTGTGGGCGCAACTCCTCCTACAGTTTTATTCCGATTCTTTTGAAACTTTACAGATGTCTTGACCATGCTTTGAAGATGTGCATGTGATTTAGATATAATCCTCAGATTGATGTTTGACACTTTTTTGCAATTTTAACTTAGTCAATTTTTATGATATTTTGACAATGCAAGTGAATGGATGGTGGCTACCTTGTAGGCGCAACTCCTCCTACAGTTTTATTCTGATTCTTTTGAAACTTTACAGATGTCTTGACCATGCTTTGAAGATGTGCATGTGATTTGGATATAATCCTCAGATTAATTTTGACACCTTTTTCGCAATTTTGACTTAGTCAATTTTTCGGACATTTTGACAATGCAAGTGAATGGATGGTGGCTACCTTGTGTGTGCAACTCCTCCTTCAGTTTACATACATCCTGCAATTACAATTTTATTGCCACTATTATATTAACAAAAACACAGGCGGGGGACATAAATTCTTTGAATTTGCTTGTTTATCAATATTCTTTTTCTTTATTTTCAGATGGCGGCGTTGAATTTATCCTACTCGACGTTAGTGGTGACAGAGGAGGTCAATGTCACCACCCCATTTTATACAGAGAGTGACATCTATGATAAATATCTCCCGGGCATAAACTCATCCACCAAGTTTCTCAGAATCATCATGTACGCCTTTGGGTTTCCAGGAAACCTTATCGCCCTCTTGGTCTGGGTTCGCAGACCTATGTTACAAAGTTCGGGATGTTATCTAGCGGCATTGGCGCTTAATGATCTTATTTTCCTAACGCTTGATTTGCCGTACATTCTCCAAACAGAGTGGCAGACAAATGTTTTGAATGTACCGTTTATTTGTGAAGGATTCACCATATTGTATATGACATCACAATACAACGCTCCGTTGCTGACACTTGCGTTTACTACTGAAAGGTACATTGCCATAAAATTTCCATTGAAAAGGCGGATTTACTGTACTGTAAACAGAGCAGTTATAACTGTGTGTACAATATTCCTAATATCACTTGGACTTAACGGTATTCAGGGTTATTTCTGGACATATGACGCAATTTCCGGTGAATGTCTGCGCAGGCTTGACGCCGCGGGATTATGGGAATCTTGGACTTGGTCTACGGAGATGATAATGTTTTTATGTGTCCCACTCATGATCCTATCCTTAAACATTCTCGTGATTTGTGAGATCAGGAAATCACGTAAAATAGCATTAAAGCTGAACAGAGTGTTGTTTAAAACAATGGCGACGACCACAATGCTTCTCGCCGTGTCTTCATTCCTGATACTGACCACACTTCCGGTCAGCATTGTTTATGCGTTAAATGACAGTTTCAGTCCAGGTGAGAGATATTTTTTATGAGCATTGTACTATCGCTTTGTTTGCTAAAACAATAAAGCATGTAACCTCCTGTAAAATGCCTTTAACCTCGAATAATAATAATAATAATAATAATAATAATAATAATAATAATAATAATAATAATAATTAAATATCATTTTATGCAGAGGATACGTAACATAATTATTTCCAAATAAGATATTATATTTTGGTCATTCTCATTTTAAGTCTTAGATAGACACATGCCAAAGGAAATACACATATTAGACATAGCCAAATCAGGCCTAGCACGGCACATTTTTTTTTTTTTTTTTTTTTTTTTTTTTTTTTTTTTTTTTTTTTTACGTTGGCTTACAGGAGGACAAGATTGTCAAGTGGTGGGGAAAAGGCCAGGGAAGTTCTCGACTTTCGGTCGGGAAATATCCTGTGAAACCATCGCGCCCGGAAGGTGACAATCAAACTATTGATACATTCTAATGCAGGAACAATTTGATACAATGTAGATGTTTCAATAATCGAAATTTTTACTGGCGTCGCCAGTGAGATTCGAACCTGCACGACAGAGGTATACAGCTGGTTAGATTGGTTAGAAGCCAAACAATGTCAAGCTTTACTGTTCGTTGATTCTTTGCTACCGTTTGTCTGAGAAAGATGCTGTGAAAATTCAGCGACATGATCTGTCCATGCAATATATACCCCCTTATGCCCCACTTTTATATAGTAAAACTGGGGTTTACAGGGGTATACCTATTTTTCTTATTTTTGCTCCAAAACATAGATTGTGGGTACTCCCCCCCCCCCCCCCCCCCGAGGCGGTTCTAACGTGTACACACAATCTATGTTTTGAGCAAAAATAAGAAAAATATCACGAGGCGGTTCTAACGAGTACCCACAATCTATGTTTTGGAGCAAAAATAAGAAAAATATCATAAACTTTCCAAAAAAAAATTTCAATTTTTACAAATGAAAAAATCTCTGTATATTGCATGGGCGTGTTTTCGTAATGTAGATATAAGTGAAAATAGTTCATATAAACTGCCCTTGTAAAGGCTAAAATCAATGTCAACCATTTGTTTTCTCGGCAATATTTGCATCTTTATTGCTAGAGCTGTATCTAATGCGAATACAGGCGACATCAGTACTGGCCAGTCAATAGGTGATGCGAAAACGGAAGAACGCCGCGAAAAACCACCTGGCGCACTCGCATGCAGATCTTGACTTATCTCACGTGTTCCCCGCGCGGTGCATGAAAGGTTTTCTTCCGTGTAACCCGTACCTACTTGAAACTGGTTGTGTCTTTTATGTTTACATTCACTTTTATAGTTATTTGGGTAATCATTACGAAAACATACTCATGCAATAAATATGATTTTCTTTTTTCAGCTGTAAATATTGATTGTGGGTATACGTTAGAAGCGCCTCGCCGTGGCGATTCTCACAAGTACCCACACATTATGTTTTGGATAAAAATAAGTATACCCCTGTACACCCCAGTTTTACTACATGAAAGTGGAATTTAAAGGAACAAGTAGGCAAGGAGTATACATCACATCATCAGGAAAACATGTCCGTGAAATGTATACCCCTTAAACCCCACTTTTATGTAGTAAAACTGGGGTATGCAGGGATATAACTATTTTTCTTATTTTTGCTCTAAAACATAGATTGTGGGTACTCGTTAGAACCGCCTTGCCGAGGCGGTTCTCACGTGTACCCACAATCAATGTTTTGAGCAAAAATATTAAAAATATAGATTTTTTTCCAATGAAAATTACAATTTTTGCATGTGAAAAAAAAATCTCTGTGCATTGCATGGGCAAGATTTCGTAATGTAAAGGAGTAAACATTACATGGGCATGTTATCGTGATGCCGAGTTGCAACCTTAAGGGAAATAGTTGCTTGCTCGACTTATCGTATATTCTCTTTTTATCAGTACCTTTTTGTCATTTCGATTGTTTATCAACTGGGATTTTAGGGTTGGGCTTTAAATCTTATTGCCGTAGCTACTAACCGATGCTTGCTTTTAACTTTCCCCTTTTTTCTGGAAGACGTATCATACCTCTTGATTTCTGTATATTCCAGGTAACGATTTATCCACAGTGGACACAGACCCCGTGTGGCAAGCTCATTTTCAATACTACGAGGCCAGAACGATCATATACAACATCGGGCTGACACATTTTGTGTTAAATTTTTACATCTATCTTATTGCGGGTGACAGATTCAGGCGAGAAGTTATCAAGACGCTGAAATGTCGGGGTTCTGGTAGAAACCTGAGTAAGATCTACCGGTCTGAGACAACCAAGATGGAGTCGTTCTACAGCAGCGACACCATGTGACGGTTAGAAAGGGAGGGCACTCTGGACAGACATAAATTTCTGGAAAGGAAACTGACAACGGCGTTATATATGTTCTAGAACATAGCCGGTTCTAGAACACAGTGTTGAATCTAAAACAGAATCCGCGATGTTACAAATGTACAGAATGGTTAGGCTGTCAGTGGCGTTAAAATTGATATGTAACAGCGTTAAAATGCTATGGTTCACCGCATTATCAATGCTTGAATAGTGGTGTAACCGTCTATTTAATGTGGTTGTTTCAAACAGTGAGTATCGAAGGGTGTGATAGCAGTTCTAGAACGCAGTAATGTGCACATGTTACTCTGAAAGGCGTAATTACTTCGAGCATAATGATGAAAGTGTCCACGGCTTTTTAAATGATCTAGGTCACTGACATGTAAGGCGATTTTATTGCCAATGTTGAACATTGCTGAAACTGCCCTCTATACCATGATAAACATTCTAAAGTTTAAAAACTTGCCTCTGATAATGGTTTTTCGCAGAAAATTTTTGTGTGGAGGACAATAGGAAAGGTATTTTCATGATGAAATGTTGAGCTTAGTTTGTCCTTATAGGACCTGCAAAAATTTTGTAAATCGGGCAGCAGACAAAGTTTTAATAGCCAAAATGAATTTTGAAAAGGAATTTTGCATTGGCAAGGAATATAATTTCTGATCATGATGATTTTCGAAAATTTTTACTTGATCATGAACATTTTGTCTTAGGTAAATCATTTTTTCATTTTATATTGATTTTGCGCAATTATAATGGAACACCAAGAATTTTAAATTTTTGCAGGAAAATATGTATCCCCTTTCATGAAACTTTTTATAGACAAGCCCCTGGTGAAATAATGTCATTTGGCGTGTCACCAGTAAACTATTCAGATTCAGATTGGAAAAGGTTTTTGACCTGAACTTTTTTTTATTTGTCAACCAATCTTCAAAATAATTGCTGCGCATTTTGCGACAAACTAAGTGCTCAAATGTGCTAAGAAATAATTTCATCTAGATTTAAATAGTTGCAAAATATCTGCGAAAATCCATTAGCAGACACTAGGAAACACACTTTAGAACAGACGATTTTATTGTTGACGTCGCTATAGTGTTATACCGAACACAGTAATGAAGCTTAATTTGTTGTCCGGCAGTAAAAGTTTTAATTTATTATTCATTACTACTAGATGTTAAGTGTTGTATTTTAAAGTAAAATAGATGTAACTACAATTGACAAAATGACATTAAATGTATTATTTATTTTACATTGAATAAATCTGAAAGTAAGCAGCAGTCTGAACGTGACTTAACAGTGGACAAATTAGATACTTTTTAGTTTGATTACCATTCAATATAAAAATAATGTCCAATAACCATAACTTAACAGAACGAAGTCGATTATCAAGTCACTTCAAAATGGGATTGTTTTAAAAGTTTAAATTGTTTGTAAAATGTCTAACCTTTGGAAAATTTCAATTTGAGCCGCCGCACGGGAAAACCAACAGTCTGTTTAGGCGAAAACAAAGGCTAGGTTAATAATCAACACTGACGGAACATTTTACTTACCTTATGACCGCAATGTTAATCATGGGGAGTTATTTTTCATACCTTATTGTACGTGCAGTGTCAAGGGCAGTATAGAAAATACTTTCACACCTGTCTGGAGGTAAGGAAAGTGACTTTCCTTACCCCCCTAGACAAGTGTTGAAAGTGACGTTCCTAAATTCCGACAGCTGATAAAAGCTCCACTAAAGCGTGGCCATGCCATTTCGACTCGGACTTCCATCCCAATGTAACTGCTTTTAAATCCTTGTTTGAGTAGTATTGAATTAAGGATTTGCCCACTGCGCATGAATACCAATTGCAGTGCATTGATCGGACTGGGCAGTTGCATTGAGACGAGTGTCTTCTCGGGTTGGAAGTTGGTTTCTGATTCTCGTATTATTGTTAGTGTGTTATTGTTGTAAAAGTGCAAGACCAATGAATGAGAAACCAATTTCACACATTTTTGAATTGCGAATATCATAAACGACCAGCTGTATCCCTTAAATACAGCTAGGCATTTTACACTGGTCCCCTAACTTACTATGGGGATTTTAGAAAGTTTTCAAACCCTGCATTACAATTCTGCACACGCTATATATACTTATTTGAAACTCAAAACGAAATGGTGCTACGGTATACATATAAAAGAACAGATATTTTTTATTTGCTCGCCCAGTCTGTTAACTGTTTTGATAAAAGATAATTCCTATTGATTAGAAAATTTGAGAAAGAAATGCCGAATATTACAAAATAAAAATATGTTTCAACAAGTTTAAAACGTACAAGGGAAGATACTCCATTCCGATCTATTTTTGACAATAGCGAAGACAGATCGTTGAAAAGATTCCTCGTTTTGCACGTGCAGTGTTCGGTGAACAGGTACGTCGCGAGAAAAGATATTTTAATGGACAAATTTTTTCGGTAATTCGTTTATGTAATATTTCGTAAAAGCTCCGAGCAGATCTAAAGTAACCAGTGTTTGATTTGTCATTGTGTATGTAGGTCGGGCGGAAACTAAAATTTCACTCAGTGGTGTCATAAGGTAAGTTAATTACCCGCTTCGCGACAGGTGGGCATGATATTTTCCTGACCTGTCCCGCCAAAAGCATGCACCTCGAGCCCTTCGGGCTCTCGGTGCATGCTTTTGGCAGGACAGGTCAGGAAAATATCATACCCACCTGTCGCTCAGCGGGTAATTACTACATAGGTTATAATTTTAAAATTAAGCGTGTGTATAAAACTAATTATCACTTTTCCGCGTTACGAAGTTTAGCGGAAAAGTTATGTCTTTGAGAAGTGTATACACGGTAAAAGTTGTTAGTCGTCGTTATGGAATGTATCACATAGGGATGACCAATCAGGTGTCTCGCAGAGGCGAGCCTCGTGGTATGATAAGAGTAGCGAGTAGTATAATAAGGACCGTATTCGCCTTCGTTGTGGTTGTGGTTGATGACGTAATGTTGCATCATCTTTCGCGCCTTTTCTTTTGGCGCCAATTTTGTTATCTGATACGGATCCACCGAGGTTCCACTGTCCCCTGGTGACAATATTTAGAACATCATGGCGTCAGCTGGGTGCCACCCACCTTTTGGAATGCGGTCATCAGACGATATTTATAGCAATGCAGTCGTTCTATTTATCGCGATTGCGCAAATAAAAACCATTTTCTCGCCCCAAAATCGTCATTCTTTGAGTTGTCTAAGTAAGCTTCACATCGTGTTTCTAGCACTGTTGTAGAAAAAAAAAACTTCGAGTTCTAAACAAAACAACATTGTTGGATACTATAAAATTAGGTAAGATTTGTTGTTTTTTGTGCCGCTAAAATATATTTGAATTGGTTACTTGAATAGTATATATAGCCATAATAGATCTAGTTTTCTTTTATGAGATCTTTTCTTAACACTTTCTTAATAAAGCCAACAACATTGGCTATATCATATCAAAACCTTCTGAAAATGCATCGTGTTAAAGCGATAGTTATTCTTTCTTTCTCTTTTATAGTATTTACCAAGCACTGCTTCAGTAAAGCTGTGAATCAAACTTTATTTACTTTGCGGATTTATCATTTAAAATAAACCGCCGAATTCTTATTTACATTTTTACACCGTGAAAAACCTAGATAATTTTCATTTCTTTTGAATTATAAGTAGGTTAAATATACTACAAAGCAGAGCTATCGCTAAGTCTAGTTTTTTATGATAACTTCCTTTTTAAGGAGCCCTGTTTAGCATCTATACTATAGAACAGGTAACAATATTTCACTAGTGACACAACAAACATTTCATTATAAATCGCAGCTTTGTGGCTAGTTCAAGTTTTCTAAAATCAGACTGAAAATTTTGTCAGTGCATATTCGCTCTCTTCCGTTGACCCTGAAATATGTGTACATTTTCTCTCCATAGTGCTTTCGTGGAAGATGTAACCACGTATATCACAATCCCTTTTGTCCAGTATGACAAATGACAAATGATTTATTCAGCACGAACACATGCGTAAAAGATGGTTAAGGCTAAATCAAGATATAGCAAATAATGAGAAAGTATCAAAATAGTTAACATATACAATTTGTTTTTCATAGGGTGAAATATAATTTCTAACTGACCTTTTCTGCAACTGGTGAAAATGTTTCATGAAAAAAGCCAAGAGTATTTCAATCACACATCAAATTTATTCCCTAAAAAGCTTGCTTTCATTTATATACAGGGCTTTTATACATGTCTGTTTTCTACATATATTTCAAGGATTTTTTTATAAAACCGTTTACCTGTCTCGATAATGTGTAACGATTTGACACTGTTATCATATATCGACTGCTTTAGTTTATAATACATTGGAGATAACTTACTCCCCCTTGACCGTAAGTAAACCATTAAGCAAATCTTTGTTTTCTCTGTCTTGCTACCCCACTTCCAGAACTGCCCGACGGGTATTTAGGCTTGCGTTTCAAGAGTACCATAACTTAATGTCTTGACATTTTTATCAATGAATTATGATTCTACTTTGCCTGATAGTTAAGATTTCTTTTCTTCAGAATGGGACGACCTTGTAAGTGGTGTGGGTTGTTTATCAAAGACGAATTTGAGCTGCACACTCACGAAAATAATCATAGGCTACAAGAGCGCAGAGTTGTCATTGTAAGTGACATTTTGTTGAGCATCTCTTCAAAGCAAAACAAAATTATGCTTAATCCATTTTTTTCTCTCTTTAAACAGACGTTCAAATCTCTATACATTATACAATCACTGTGTTAACGGTACTGTGTTTGTTTCTCAGTGAAGGAAAAATATCCAGCCATTCTTTAGACTTAATGTTGAATAGCTGTTCTCTAAAAGTATGCTTGCTTAAAAAACCATCTAATAAATTCATGTTGTAGGAACCAGACGGGTTTGACTCCAGTTTTTACCACGATACTACAGAAAACCAGAAAGAGACCCAACCTGCAAATGTAAGCATTATAAACCTTCATTTCTTGATGCCATATATCTTTTGGTGATGTAGAGTGTAGCTTCAACTCAGCTACTCACTTACTCAAACTGAAATTATGCATGTAAACATCCATGTTTATACATGTGTATAGTGTAGCTATTGTCTGTAGTTATCAACAACTGCACCTGTATTTTACCCCTACAACCTCATTCGGTGCATAAGTGATGCCATGCATTGGAGCAACACACCTTTAGATTGTTATTTTTAAAACACTGAGAGACTACCTTTCGGAAAAAAGCCGCTAACTGGACTGACTGTTTCTCTTTCTATTAGTGCGTATTTGTAATTTTAGAGTTTTCTCACCCTTTTTTGTGGTGATTGGGATGAATTTTGTCACCCCTGCCTTTGCTTTAGGCGTTCACAAAGTTTAAAGTTTTACGATATAGGTTGTAAGTTCAAACGAATTCACTACAGATTTGGTATGATGGTCCATTGTTTCTGTTTCAGCATCCTACAAGAACCGTTTGTCACAGTCCAGTTGAAAGTCAAGAGCAACTTATCACACTGAAGGACGCTCCCCAGGTAAGTGTAATTTCCTGAATGATGTTAGTTTTGTCAATTCAATCATATAAACGTTTGCATTTATCACCCAGCTTTGAACTGAACAGTAATTTAAATCAAATATTGTCTTCTCTTTGCAGGATTCAGGCAACTTCATCTGCAATACTTGTCAGAAACAATATTCAGCTAAATCGTCATTGATGCGACACAAGAAAATGGATCATGGTACTAAGCAGTTTGCCTGTGAGCACTGCGGAAAGAAGATGAGTAGAGCTGATAGTAAGAAGAGACATGAACGCAGCTGCCAGGGAGATGTTCGTCATACATGCCCTCATTGCAAGAAACTCTGTGCCACAGCTCAGGGTCTCAAGAGGCATGTCCAGTGGCACGACAAGACCAAGAATTCTTCGCCACAAACTGCAAAATCATTAAAGCCTATCGGTCAAACAACACGTCCCGTTCAGACAGTTAACAGCACATCGGTTCAGACACCCCAGTATCGATGCCGGCGCTGTACCCAAGTCTTTGACAATCGACATGATCTCTTTTTGCATCGTAGGTCTGTGCACTACAATCAAGTGGGTGGAGCCTTACAGCTTCGGCCATGGGAACAAAACCAGGTGGCACCACCCTGGGCTGGAGATGATGCACTGAGAGAGGTCTACGAAGCAAACGCACCCCTTATTTTGGAACAGAATCGTCTGGGTCCTATACACTCTGTCTACAATTATCCAATAACCAATGATGTCAACCTCAACCAACTCATGCATTTTGCTGAAGAGGTGTACCGTCAACAGCAAAGGGCATTTCGTATAAACTTGGTGTTTGGAGTGATTCTCCAAAACAGAGAAACAAACAGATACAGATATTTTGTACCCTATAACAACAACGGGATCTTCGAAAGACCTCTCTACATTTCCAGAAGAGGGGATCTGCATCGTCTTCGCCGTGAGTTGGAGAGGAAGGACATCTTGACTGAATTGTTGCGTCACCGCCCAGATACCAAGTGGGTTCCCGTTTTGGTAACCAATGTACACTTTGTAGTGACCGAGACATACTATCCGTTGGGACAAGGCCTGCTACCAGAGTACTTGTTGAAGAAAGACAGTCTGTACCCATTGATAAAAAATAGGCAGAGCGGAAAATTATACAAGGACAATCTTTGCGCTTTTCGGTGTCTTGCTCTTCATAAAGGCCACGACATTAAGTCTGTGGATGGACCAGCTAACCAATTGTTTCGACAGTGGTCTGAGGTATCTACAGAAGACTTCGATGGATTGAGCTTTGAAGATTTTCCGGCCTTTGAAACCCGTTTTTCTGTGAACCTGGAAGTCTACAGTTTAACAGAAGATGGCTTTGCACAGTCTGTGTATAAATCACGAGGCCAGCAACCTTCTACGATGTACGTTAATCTCTTCGAGAACCATCTATCATACATTCGAGACTTTTCAATGTACGCTCAAAAGTATCAGTGCAAGAACTGCCAACGTCACTTCCTTCATGCCGGGCACCTACACCGTCACCAGAAAAGCTGCGTCAACAAGACCAAATTCGTGTACCCAGGCGGTTTTCATCAAGCTTCAGAGAATATTTTCCACCGGTTGGATCAATTCGAAATTCATGTGCCAGAGGAGGACCGCACATTTCCATGGTTCGTGTGTTATGATTTCGAGGCCCTTTTGCAAAAGGTTCAAGATCAGCCAACGCACATGTTACAGTGGACCCACAAACACGTCCCCGTCAGTGTGTCCATCTGTAGCAACGTAGAAGGTCACACTAATCCCTTGTGCCTGGTCGACGCTGATCAGGACCAGCTTGTTAAGAGCATGGTGTATCACTTGAACCAAATTGCCCAGCGTGTTTATGAACTGGCTGAAGAGAAGTGGGGCTGGGTACTTGCTGCCATTGATCAGAAAATCCAAAAGGATGATGCTATGTTAGTGGAAGAAAACAGTGAAGATGAGATCTATGATCAGACTTTGGAGAAAAACAGAGAAACGAAACGGCCTTCGCATCCTCTTAGGAAAATATATGATGCACTGGAAAAGTACATGTCTCAGGTGCCCGTTATAGGCTTTAACTCGGCCAAATACGATTTGAACCTCATTAAACGATGCTTGGCCAAACATCTGAACATCCATGAAGATTCAGAAGCATTTGTAGTGAAGAAGAATAATGCCTACATGTGCATCGCAACCGAATCTTTGAAGTTTTTGGATATGTCACAGTACCTGGCGGCTGGTTCCTCGTATGCAGGCTTCCTTAAAGCTTACAATGTCAGGGAACAGAAGGGATTTTTCCCCTACGAATGGTTTGACGATATCTGCAAGCTCAAGACAACGTGTTTACCCCCACGTGAGGCATTTTTCAGTCAGCTGAAGGGAAGCAACATTTCTGATGAGGATTATAGCTACTGTCAGAAAATCTGGGAAAACAATCAAATGACTACATTTCATGACTTCCTCATGTGGTACAATAACCTAGACGTGAAACCATTTGTCGAAGCTGTACAAAAGTTCCAACAGTTTTACTTTGACAAAGGAATAGATGTCTTCAAAGTGGCCATTTCTGTGCCAGGTATCGCCAGGCAACTCCTTTTTAAAACAGCCAAGACACAGAACGCCAACTTTGCATTGTTTGATGAATACAACAAGGACCTTTATCAGACTGTGAAACACAATATCGTCGGTGGACCAAGTATTATCTTTACCCGCCACCATTGCGCTGGCCAGACATTGATAAGAGGTCAGAAGACGTGTAGAAAAATCCTCGGTTTTGATGCCAATGCTCTTTATCTTCATGCTATCGGACTTCCCATGACAGTGGGACCTTTTGTGCGTCGTCGAGCCGAAAATGACTTTCGACCTGAGTTAAGGGATAAATACATGTCTGCCTATTACTGGATGGACTGGCTCATACACGTTCATGGTTTTCCCATACAGCACAAACTGAATACAGGTCGAGAAGTGAAGATAGGAAAGTACCCCGTAGATGGCTATATGACTGCTAACCATACAAGAGATCGACCAACTGTCTTTCAGTTCCACGGATGTTACTGGCATGGGCACCTCTGTGAAGTCACCAGAGGCATCAAAGATGAAAAATGGCAACAGACTAGGGCAGCAAAGTTTCAAAAGACTTTGGAAACAGCAGCCTTTTTGAAAAAAGATCACAGTGTTGTTGAAATGTGGGAGTGCGAGTTTCGCCAGTATTGTAGTCAGAATCGCGAGATCTCTGATTTCATAGACTCGAGACGACCTGGATTTTCCAAAAACATAAGGGAGAAATCACACCAGATGATATCTTGGACGGTGTAGACAGCGGAGCCCTGTTTGGCATGGTGGAGGTAGATATCGAAGTGCCCAGAGAATGGCCACCTTATTTTCAACACCCCACCATGACACCCTACCAGTACTTTCAAGAGATGTCGCCACTCTTCAGTACAACAGAAATTCCCTTTGAGGCCATCGGACAACATATGCAGACCCACATTCGGCAGTATCACCTGTCTGCACAACCTAGACGACTTCTTGTGGGTGGTATGAAAGCCCAACAAATCTTGTTGGCTACCCCCCTCCTTCAATGGTACCTTAATCACGGTCTGATTGTGACTAAAATTTATCAGGTGGTAGAATTCAAACAGCAAAGATGTTTTCGGGACTTTGTCAAAGAGGTCAGCGACGCCCGAAGACAAGGGGACATAGACCCAGACACCGCCATTATCGCAGATAGCAATAAGGTTATCGGTAACGCTGGTTACGGTTCGCTGATCATGGATAAATCGAAGCATAGACAGATCAAATATGTTCAAGGGGAAAATGAAACTTGTCTCAAGGTGAACGACCCTCTATTCCAGAAGTTGGACTGCTTGGATGAAGAAGAACAGTATTATGAAGTGGAGATGGCCAAACCCAAAATCAAGCTTGATTTACCGATCCAACTGGGCTATTTTATCCTACAATATGCGAAGCTCAGAATGCTAGAGTTTTATTTTGATTTCATGGACGTGTATGTCGACCGTTCTGACTTCGAATACTGTGAGATGGATACAGATTCAGCTTACATGGCCATCTCAGGATCATGCTTGGAAGACATCATCAAATCAGAAATGCGAGAAACTTTTGAAAAGGGTCTGAAGGGATTTTGTACTGACACAGATATTGAAGCGGATACAAGCTATCATTGGTTTCCTCGCACCTGTTGCACAAAGCATGCCAAATTTGACAAACGCACTCCCGGGTTGTTCAAACTAGAATACCAGGGCGATGAAATGATTGGACTCTGCAGCAAGACATACATCGTAAGAAAAACCACGGTTTATCGACCCTCAACAAGCAAGCGGGCTGCTTTTCACTTGCTTCGTCGATCAATGAAACTTCCACCAAAGCGATGTCCCTTTACCTCCAGGATGCAAAATGAGTACAAGTTCAGCTCAAAGGGTGTCAGCAAACGTCATCTCAAAAGTCCCATGACCAAATTTCGATCAGTACTGAAATCCCGCAAAGCGCAGAGTGGCCTCAACCGTGGATTTAGAATAAAAAATAATGCTATCTTCACCTATACACAGGAACGGAGAGGCTTCTCTTATCTTTACTGTAAGAGAAAAGTGTTGAAAGACGGCATACACACTGAGCCACTGGACATTACACTATGCCCGCTGCCTTCTCAGGAACAGATAGCGAGTGACCAGGACTTGATTGCCATGCTGGCTAGCAATTTCGAAGACTAAGTGTGTGTATATATAAGGGAGCAGATAAATCTAGTCATGATCATTGTCGAGATGTATTCCTTTCCAGAATGTTCATCCATTGCCATATCAGGAGCCACTATGAGTGGTAAATCTTTTTGGACATTTCGCCTCTTGCGGGAGAAAGACACCATGTTTTCATCACCTCCTGAAAAAGTGTTGTATTGCTTCGGATTCTACCAACCTTTGTTTGACACGTTGGAGAAGGAACTGCCTTTTGTGACCTTCCATCAAGGCTTACCGAATGAGGACATGCTACAAGATCTTTCTAGTTCAAACAGTTGTAACCTTGTCATTTTGGACGATTTGATGGGTGATGTGACCTCATCTAGGGAAATGGAAAGTCTATTCGTGAAAGGCCTACATCATTTACACCTCAGCGTGCTCTATTTAAACCAAAATTTGTACTGCAAAGGAAAGCACAGCCGCACCATCAATCTCAACACACACATTTACGTGCTGATGAAAAACCCTAGAGATGTGTCTCAACTGCAGTGTTTGGCCAGACAAGCCTTTTTAGGCAAAAGCTCCTTTCTCGTGGAGGCTTATAAGGACGCGACCTCACAGCCTTATGGTTATTTGATCTTGGACTTTTCACCTGTATCCGAAGAGGCCTATCGTGTGCGCACCAAAGTGTTTCCCGGAGAAGATACCATTATTTACCAGCCAGCATGAAGAAATCGGTGTTGCTACCATATGATCGGTATCAACGTTTGTTGACGGGAACAGTAAGGGATGAAACAGCTGTGCCCACTACTAACCAAGAACATGCTTCACAAGACAGCGAAGAGGATACTGAAAGAGCTACTACCTGTCCAGCTCTGACTCAAAGAGATTTTGAGACATTGACTCAGCACTTTCCAAAATCCGTGCAAAACAGAATGCGTAGTTTGATGGTCTACATTCAACCTCATGTTTTGTGGAATGATAAAGGAGAAGTGACAATCAAAGACAAACTGATACCTGGATCCAATATCGTCGACTTGATCAAAGTTCATCTCAAAGACTATAAAAATTTCCAGCCAGTGGGGAAAGAGGCATTAGGCAAACTATTGTCAGAGCTCAACGTACCCACTAGCCTATTGGCCCCATCAACTAGGAAGCAGCAGCAGACCGGCAAAGGAAGTGACATTCCACCACCCCCGGGCATTCCTGTGGAAGAAACCAATTCGGAACAGACTTTACCACCACGAAAGAAAGTCAAATGGCTTCGCCTATGAAATACCAGGATTACTTAGCCAACATTTACTTTGATCCTAGCCATGCCGGATCTTATGGGGGAGTTGAACAATTATATAGAGTAGTACGAAAAGAAGGAAAGTTTGTTCTTGGCAGGGCAAAAATTCGTGACTGGCTGAATAAACAAGAAGACTATGCCGTACACAGAGAAGCCAGGTCTAATTTCAAACGTCGTAGGGTGGTGGCTCCTTTTGTGGATTATCAGTGGGATGTGGACACAGCCAACATGACCTTCTATAAAAAAGACAATGATGGTTACGCCTATTTCGTCCTGGCAATAGATATTCTTTCCAAGTTCATTTGGACTGTACCTCTGCGAACCACGACGGGAAAGGAGATGACACAAGCCTTAAAGAGCATGTTTGTCTCTGGAAGGAAGCCTACCCACATTAGAAGCGACCAAGGCACCGAATATGTAAATAAAAATGTCAAAGATTTGCTGAAGAAGGAAGGGGTCACCTTTTTTGTGACCCATAATATTGTGAAAGCGTCCTACGCTGAGAGAGCCATCAAAACCATCAAGTCGAGACTTGTCCGTTACATGACCCATAAACAAGTACATCGCTGGATTGACATCCTTCCTAAAGTCACACAAAGTTACAATCAGACTTATCATCGTTCTATAAAGAGATCACCGCAAAGCGTGAAACCAAAAGACTCTGTAGAACTATGGAAACGTCAATATGACACTATACCCATGTCAAACAGCAACAGACGACATGTGTCTGCAGTTCCAAAGTTTCAATACAAAGTAGGCGATTTGGTGAGGGTGTCCTTTCTCAGACGTCCATTTCAACGAGAGTACGACGAACGTTGGTCTAGGGAACTCTTTGTTGTGAACCAACGTTTCAAGAATGACAATATACCGCAGTATCGCTTGAAAGATTATGCTGGAGAAGTCGTCAGTGGCACCTTTTACCAAAATCAGATGAGAAAGGCCTATGAACAAAATGTCTACTTGGTGGAGAAAGTACTAAGAACTAGAACTAAGAGAGGTCAAAAACAATTATTAGTGCGTTGGAGAGGGTGGCCTGCCAAGTACGATTCTTGGGTGGGAGAAGAAGATGTTAGCGCTTTAAATAGGACTGCATCCAAGACTTTAGCTTCATAAATGATGGCGCATAAGGTGGAGAAGCATCTTGCTTTATTCAGACTTTTAATAGATACAACAGAAGCTCAGCGTTTGGCTATTGTTAAGACTTTACAACCCAGTCAAACAAAGGCCCTGTTAGAGGCTATATACAACGTGTTGAGAGGAACCTGTCCAGTCAGTGACAAAGTGAAGAAAAAGCTGTATCAGCAGAGAGGGATTATTCGACAATTGGTCCACAAAGAGCTTTCTAGCAAGCAACAACACCGTCTGTTAGTCAAACATAGAGAGATCTTACCCCTTCTTCTAAAACCAGTGGTAAATTATTTAACCAAGAAGGAGTAGACTAACAGTAGAGACATCTGGTTTTGAAAGATGGATCGTTACCTTTACGTGCAAAGTGACGAGAGCAACGCTTTCTTTGTGGATAACTCTACCACAAGATTCAGGGTACAGTTGAAGTTTCCCTTGTATTTGCCCGGTGTTTGGAAAGTGGCTTTATTCGAATTCCACGCCTCAGAAAGGACCACCTTAAAGAACCAAGATAGTCTTTATATTTACTCCGACTTATGCAAAGAAAGTATTGTTTATGGTGAAGAAAGACCCTTGTTGAGGCGCCTTGAAAAGAACAGCGATGGAAAATGGGACTACATTCTCAACCCTCCTTTTTACGTACCGGTGACGAAGAATGAACTGAGAGAGTTCGAGGTGTATATAAGGGGTCAACGAGACGAAAAGGTAACAGAACTAGCGAAACCTGTACACTTGACACTTCATTTCAAACGTTATCCCTTTTGGTTAGACATACAATAATGAAACTTTACGTGCCTAATCCGCAGCTCTGGGTGGACTATTTTGATCGCATTACTAAAGGTACCTCCAACCAAAGAGGTGGTGGAAGAAGACCCCGCATCATAATGGTAAAACCGTCTAGAAAGAAGGGGGAAGATCGCCGCATCTCTATCAAAGCGGTGTTACCTACTGAACAAACGACTGCGCAGGCAAAATCAGAACTGGTGAGGGAGGATATAAATCCCAAAAATGTGGAAAAAGTCTTTCAGAACTTGTCTGAACGTCGAGGAGAAAGCACTAAAAAAGAAAGGGTCCAGTATCATCTTCTCCCTCCAAGAAATCTAAACGACAGAAACGTGAAGAACAAAAAAGACGAATTCAAAAGGGAAAGACTACAGCTAAAAGTCGTCGGGACATATTTGTCATCGAGTAAAGAAACATGTCGGTATTCAACGAGGAAGAATTCAGGGAAGGACTCGTGTCAGAATTGGAATTATTTAATTTGCCCGGTGTCCAGACCAGCGTGAATGAGATCTACTACGAAGAAATTAGACCTCTGTCAGCTGTATCTGGTGACGCGCCTTTTGAATTTCGGGTCAACGGACAGCATTCGTCTGATTATTTGGACTTAAAAAATAGTCAACTCTACGTCCGGCTGAAAGTCCAGAAAGCTGATGGTAGTGACCTAGTCGCGGAGCACGTGGGCCCAGCAAACCTGTTATTGCAGAGTCTATTTTCGGCATCGGAGGTCAGCTTGCAGAACAAGGCCAACATCACCAACAACTACAACCCTTACAGAGCCTACATTCAAACGCTACTCAAATACGGTCAGGATGCTTTAACCTCTCAAATGCGAACACAAGGATGGAAAATGGATGATAGCGATTCGCCAGGGGTGACAGATATTGCAGGAGCAAATGGTGGATTATATGAAAGAGCTAGTTGGATCAAAAAATCTCAGACGTTGGACCTACAGGGTCCCATTTTCCACGACCTGTTTTCCATGGATCGCTACCTGCTGAACCAAGTGGATGTTAAACTGAAACTCTACCGAAGCCCAGTCACCTTTGCCTTGCTTGCCAAAGATGCAAGTACCAGCTTCAAGATCAACATCGAGGAAATTTACGTGCTGGCCAGAAAAATCAGAGTGAATCCGGCCGTCCTGTACGGACACTCTAAAATTCTGGAGAAGAGAAACGCTTTGTACCCCTACACGAAGGTGGAGTGCCGTTCACAGAGCGTGGCGACGGGAAGTGCCTCTTTCCAGTGGGACAACCTGTTTCAGGGGCAAAAGCCAGAAAAGGTCATCGTAGGCTTTGTTAAGAGCAAGGCGCTTAACGGAGATTACACCACAAATCCCTTCAATTTCGAAAACTGTGGCATCAACCATATAGCGCTGTACGCAGATGGATTACCGGTTGGGGGAAACCCGCTGAAAATGGACTTTGCGCAGGCCGATGGAACAGCGGTGATGAGAGCTTACACCAACTTACTAATGAGTTCTGGGAAGTGGCGTCAAGATGAAGGCAATGCGCTGGACATCAAGCACTTTATAAGCGGCAGCACCCTGTTCGCCTTCCAGTTAGAACCTGAGTTCTCACACCACGGCGAGTTCCTGACGTTGGTAAAGAATGGCAACGTCCGCTTAGAGGTGCAGTTCAGCTCTGGCCTTACAGGTATTCTAAAGTTATCAGACCATCTTTCACATATTTCATGTTTAGGTTGTTTTAAACTGTTTAAACATCTTTCCTTTGCTGGGTCCGTGGATATGATGTCAAAAATTTCTAATCTAACAACAATAACTGCATTTCACAAGTGTAAGACAAAGATGAACATATAAAAGTTACTTTTTGAGTGAACTGTCAAGTTTTGTAAAACACATACATTTTAATCAAGACTGCATTGTATCTAGGAGTGTTTTATAGTCGCGTTTTGAAAATATTCTTTTATTTGGTTTCAGAACCTATGAGTTGCATAGTGTACAGCGAAGGACCTGGGTATTTCGAAATCAACCAATCCAGAGACATAATTGTACAGACATGAACACTTCTCAGCTAGAGTGTATCATCTCCTGCGACCATGTGCTAAGGGGGCGTGTTCTTGGCGTGTTTGCAGCGGATCAATTGCCCAGAACCATAAGGACTTTCCCTTGCGGGTTTATCGCGAATACTGACATTAGCAGCAGAGCTGGTCAACACTGGCTAGCATTTTTTATGAGGGACGATAATGTAGTGGAGTGCTTCGATAGTTACGGCCAAAATCCAGGGGTATACAATGGGCTATTTATGACATGGATTCATAGACACGCCAAAAATGTGCTCTTGAGTGAACGACGCCTTCAAAAAAAGGTACAAGTAGGCAAAGATCAGGAAAAGGCGCAATCAGAAAAAGATTCCCACTCCAAAAACCGAGGTGGGAAAAAAACCAAACTAACAGTCAGGTACTTATACCATGAAACATATCGTGACCGAATGAGCAGCTATTTTCCCAATAGGTGGCCACTCAGTTACCTTAACTTAACTAAAAATATGAAAACATACATAAGGCGCCAACAGCACAAAAAATTTTTCCAAACACCAAGACATAAAACAACAAACTGATTGCAAGCAATCCCTGAGGATTGGAAAAATAAGAGCATTAAATGGATGTACGGGGAGACTTTTTAGGGTGACTATTCCAACGTATGCGGACTTTATGCAGTTTATTTTCTTCGCCAAAGGCTCTTGGGAGAAAGCATGGACCAAATCTTAGATACATTTAATATATCAGACACGGAGGCGAATGATAATTTTATTCTGAACTTATTTTCTTCTGTTTATCCTAACTGTGTGCAGAATGAGTTTGTGTTTAATCAGAAATGCGTTCCAATATCATTAAAAAAACTTTGATAAAAAGCAAATTTAATTACATACTGACATGACCCTGCACTGTTTAAACATATGAGCTGCCTTATGGGGTAGATACTGTGAAGCTGATCAGTTTTCGCTACACAGACGGTATAATTCCTCTGAAAAATACACAATTTCAAGCTTCAAGCTATCTTCTGTGCCTGTACAGCCTGGTTTATGATGGGCTTGATTTCTCATGAGGCGGTTCATTATATGAAGTCAATGAAGCAAGTTAAGTTTTTGGTGATTGATATGTTGAAATGTATATAATTGAATAATTCTACATTCTGTATATATGTATATAATAAAACATTGTTGAGCTCAAGTTGTTAGTTTACTCTTGTCCTATTATATAGAATAACAAATCAACAAAGTACGTTTCAAATTCTTTATTTAGTGAATACATGCCATTGTCAAAATTATACATGCGGATAAAGAAAAAAATACTTAGTTTTGATTATAAAGAGTTGGGTGAAAACACTATTTTTGCGGAACTGCTTTCCCAAAAATAAAACATCCAAAAACACAACTGGCCGTCAGGTTGTATTGTGATTGAGTACCACTGAGTTAGCATCATTATTAAACATAAAATTTTCTTTCTAACTGAATCATTCTGCAAACGGTCTGATATAGTTTTTTCACCCATTGGTCGGTTTTCATCCGAGTCTCTCTCCAAATGAAATTGTGCACATTTCTAATTTGTGACAGACAAGCCGAGCATTCTGTCTCATCAATAGAAGCCTCCCACCTATTGAGGACTTCACTTTCATCTAGGTCATGAAGAGTTTGGTAAAAATAACAACTCAACTTTTGTTGAGCAGTTAATGTGATACAGCTATGCCGTGTCTGTGACAAATGCTGTTCCCGACACCCATAACACATTCTTCTAGACACTGTAAATAATAGATTCTTCACTGCCTGGGCATAAAATAATGCCAAATGCTCCAATAACATGCCAGCATAGCACTGAGAATAACTATGTTCTTCCATTATGTAATTGAAGGAAATGAATCTAACACAAACTATTTTTCCCTCGAAAACAAGTAAAATAGTCCGTCAAAGGTTCTTTCAAGACATAACATCCGTATCCGAATCTCCACCGCATACCATCATCAAGTAGTTGCAGCTCGGGGAAAGACGTTTATGCTCCTCCCAAGGTTTGTCATACCGCTCCCACTGGCTGACCTTTAGGTGGCAAGAGAAACACACGGTTACATCGCTTTGTCCAGTATAATAGAATCCTGCTTCCGCTAAAGCGTATTTGTTGGGAATTAACTGTCTCGGCCAGTTATGAAAAGTCAACAGCCTGTCTCGATACAAGTTCATTCCGTACAATCGACGATCTGGGACAATATCCATTTCATGAAACGTGTCTGAAAGGTCTGGTGGTGGTGATCACAATGAAGAAGTCAGCGGTGACAAAAGTTGATAAAATTCCTCAGGCTGGTTTTCAAATAATTCAACCAATCGATTGGCTGCTTCTCTGGCTTCGAAAAGAGTCTTATAGTTAGGGATGGTAGTTTTAGCCACATACTCGTGGAAGACATAAAGTAGTGTTAACCACATGATTTACCAAAATAAGTTCGAATCAGTTGTCGGTGGTCCAATATCAACTATGTCCACACAAGCTAGCACATTTGGTAAGATATCTATCAGTCAGTAACTGCGTCGTGTTCTGTGACTTCGTGTTGATCACATTGGGCTTCTTTCACAAATTGGGCTCCGCAGTAGCAACACAACCATGTACCCTCTACTTCCGGCTCTGTTTCCTCTAAAAAGTGTTTCAAGAAGGTGACTGTGAGATGTGCATTACAAATGGCATCGAAAATATGGCATGGTAGTTTGACCACTTTGTTTCCACTTCGAAGTAAAATATAAATTGACTGCCTGCATCGCTTCACGATCAGCGAAAATCTTTGATTCAGTTGGCAGGTGATTTGGTTGTGATCCCGATGTACCGCTAGAAAATCCTCGGGAAAATGAGTGGTAATGTCTAGCTGCATCTGGGTCATCGTGAACGCAGTGCTTGGTAAATACTATAAAAGAGAAAGAAAGAATAACTATCGCTTTAACACGATGCATTTTCAGAAGGTTTTGATATGATATAGCCAATGCTGTTGGCTTTATTAAGAAAGTGTTAAGAAAAGATCTCATAAAAGAAAACTAGATCTATTATGGCTATATATACTATTCAAGTAACCAATTCAAATATATTTTAGCGGCACAAAAAACAACAAATCTTACCTGATTTTATAGTATCCAACAATGTTGTTTTGTTTAGAACTCGAAGTTTTTTTCTACAACAGTGCTAGAAACACGATGTGAAGCTTACTTAGACAACTCAAAGAATGACGATTTTGGGGCGAGAAAATGGTTTTTATTTGCGCAATCGCGATAAATAGAACGACTGCATTGCTATAAATATCGTCTGATGACCGCATTCCAAAAGGTGGGTGGCACCCAGCTGACGCCATGATGTTCTAAATATTGTCACCAGGAGACAGTGGAACCTCGGTGGATCCGTATCAGATAACAACATTGGCGCCAAAAGAAAAGGCGCGAAAGATGATGCAACATTACGTCATCAACCACAACCACAACGAAGGCGAATACGGTCCTTATTATACTACTGTAGCGCATCAGTTCTAGCAAAGCACTCGAAGTGTTAACTATGGACCCAGGAGACGCGCCAGGGCCTTCGGGCAACGTGAATTTAAATAATGAGATTATGTCTCAGTTGGACCAGTTAATTTCCACTAAGCTAGTGTCCTTTGAGAATAGGATTACGGAGTCGCAAAGAAACATTGCGGACAGTCAGTTGAACAAAATGAAGGAAGACATGTTGACCAACGACAACTATGTCTTTAAACGGAAAAGCTGTGAAGACCAGTTTAAGTTCAATGTCAAACTTTCTTCTAAGCTCAAGGAGGCGGACAGCGCCGTTAAAACTGGGGACGCGGTTGCAGCAAGTGGAACTATCTCAGAAGGTTTGGACTTTATTTCTAGCAGGCAAAAAGTTATTCGCCTAGCGGATTCTAGTGATTTGGGATGGTCCGTGGTTAAGGAGTATCAGGCAAATCCGTTAGCTTCAGATTCTGAGGATGAAAAACGTATGATGAGAGCTGAAGCCAGGGCATCTAGGAAGCTCAAACAACGCAGGTTCGAGAAGGCTCGTCGCATGCCGAACCGTTATCAGCCGTATCCTCCACCTACGGCTACGGTAACACCAGCCACAGCACAGCAAGAGCAGGGAAATCTCATTCCAACCGTCAGAACCGTGAGGCGAGGGAGACCGGGAGTCTGTTTTGGGTGTGGTAAATCAGGCCACTGGAAGTACCAGTGTCTGGCTGGAGAGAGTGGTTCGAAACCCGCAGATAAGATAAGTATCAGTGTTTTAGATCAGTTTTCGTTGAGTATTAATGATCCGCTTTGTGCATCTGTGTTTTCACGTGGCACTGCAAATGGTCAGGCTATAAATAGCACAGGTATTTCCAATGACCGCATTTCGCCGGTAGGCAGGTTAAAAGATAGCGTACATGTATGGGATCAATTGAGCGTTGACCGATATACAAGGGACGTGATTGTTAATGGGTATAAATTGCCGTTTAAAGAATTGCCTGAGAAAGTTATTCTTGATAACAACAGGTCAGCTAAGGATAATCCAGAATTTGTAAGTTGTGAAATTCAGAATTTATTAAAGTTAAAATGTGTATCAGAAGTATCTCAGTTTCCGCATGTTGTAAACCCTTTAACGGTGGCATATGGGAAATCCGGGAAACCTAGATTAGTACTAGATTGTAGACACATTAATCCGCATTTAATGAAATTCAAACATAAGTACGAAGACACAAATATGGCAAGACAATTGTTCGGTAACAATGAATTTCTCTTCACATATGATTTACAGTCTGCATATCATATTATTGCCATATTTTCAGGTCCGGGTGCAGATCATAGACAGTTCCTGGGATTTTCTTGGGGAGGAAAGTTTTACGTTTTTAACGTTCTAGTATTCGGTCTGAACACAGCTGGTTTTATATTTTCAAAAGTTGATGAGATGTTCGTTATTTTCGTTCACAGGGTCATAAGTTGGTGATGTTTCTGGATGACGGCATCGGAGGCCACGTTGATAGAGAAACGGCCGTACGTTTGAGCAGTAAAGTTCATGAAACGCTCATCAAGTTGGGATTTCTGATTGTAGAGGCTAAGTGCAAATGGGAGCCTGCACAGAGCGCTGTTTGGCTTGGTCATCATTGGGATACGATTTCAAATACGATTCGCATAACTGACGAACGTATTTCCAGGTTGGATAATGCTATTGATTCTTTGATGTTTCAGTTGAAGTCAGACGGGAGGCAGATCGTGCCAGTGAGATTCTTAGCTTCTGTTGTTGGTCAGATTGTTTCCTTGCAGCAGGTATTGGGAGGCCTTGCATGTTTAAGAACAAGGTCTTTGTATCATTGTATAGATTCCAGGCTTGGGTGGGACTCGTTCGTTTACATTGATCAGAGTGCTGTTGAAGAATTACACTTTTGGCGAGAAAATGCCAAGTCATTGAATGAGAAAGGCATGGCTATCTGTGAGCAAAGAAGCGCTGAAGTATCTGTTTTCAGCGACGCCTCTGGTACAGGGTATGGTGGTTATGTAGCCCTTTGTGCGGGCGCCTTAGTTGAAGGCACGGAAGTATACGGCTGTTGGGACGAAGCCGAGGTGTGCCAAAGATCTACATGGCGAGAATTGGCTTCGGTAGAAAGAGTTTTGAAAAGCAATGAATCTTCTCTATCTCAGAAATCAATCAAGGTTTTCAGTGACAACAAAAATGTTAGCTCAATATTAAAAAAAGCAGTATGAAGCAGAGTTTGCAAACTTTGGCTATGAGCGTTCATGAATTTTGCGAAAAAAGGCAAATTCAGATGGCGTCGGAATGGATTTCTAGAGAAAGTGCTCCTCTTGCTTTGGCTGATGAATTCAGTAGAACTTTTGATAATGATGACTGGGAAGTTAAGTCCCATATATTTTGTCAGTTAAGCAATATGTGGGGGAAGTTTAGTGTTGATTTGCATCAAACTTGAACTGTAAATGCATACGTTTCATTTCCAGAGTATGGTGTGTAGGCTCAGAAGCTGCCGCGGTTGATGCTTTAGCACAAACTTGGTCAGGGGAACTGAATTGGTGGGTACCACCTCCGAAGTTGATTGCAAAGTGTGTGAACAAGATAGTTTCTGAGAGACATCAGGTACCTTGGTTATTCCAGTTTGGGAATCGGCTCCATTTTGGCCATTAATCAGTGAGAATAGTGTTTTCAGAGATTTTGTGAAGGATCACAGATTGTTGCCACAGGTGAATGTTATCAAAGGCGGAAAGGGAAATAACGGGGTTTTTGCAGAAGAGCCACTGAAATTCAAAATGATTGCTTTAAAAATTTTGTTTTGATTACAGGTTTTGTCAGCAAGGACAGATGCGTCGGAAAGATTGTTGATTTAATACTGATGTGAAACATACACACACATATTTGATTAGAAAGTTCACATATATTTGTTTGTCTCTTTTCAGGATTAGGATTGAGACGTACTGTGGAACACCAGCTAAGGAAAGCAGGCGTTCATCATGTTCCAAAGAAGGATTTTGACGATTTTTGTGCAAATTTGCTGTTGTCGAAAAGTGATTCGACTGTAAAAAAGTACAATTATTCTTTCCAAGCTTGGAAGAAATATTGTGAGGTGAATAACTATTCATCACTACCCGGTGCCCCGATCATCGTAGCATTATATCTCTCGGGGCTTAAAACTTCTTCAGGATCGTATCACTCAGTGAACAGCGCTTTTTATGGCATAAAATGGGCTCATCAAATGAACGGACTTGTTGATCCAACAGATAATTCTTTTGTGAAGAACATCTTGGAGTCTGCTAAAAGAACGGCTAAAATCCCATGTAGGAAGAAAGATCCAGTGACTTCAGCCATTATAATAGATCTGTGCGACAAATTTGTTGATTCGCAGGACTTGTGCACAGTGAGGAATTTGTGTATGATAACAATACACCCTATAGATTCACTGTACGACAGAAAAAGAGAGAGGTAGCTGTCTCCAGTGGAGTAGCGCATTTTTAAGACAAAATTTGCGCGATAGTGGTAAGTATTTTGCGTGTTTTCTGGTAATCGGATTTCTTTATTTGCCACTTTTTACCTTTGATTGCTTTTACACATGTATGCGTGTCGTGCTATGGCAAAATTACCACAATAGATGTTTGTAGGAGCATAAGGAAGGCATTCGTTTTTGATGGCAGTCGAAAAAAAGTCGAAAATCGCAGCATTGTCTCTGCTACTTTGACAATCGAGCACTTTTGAAAAAATTGAATGAAACCAGAAATATGCGCCTCCTTGGATCTTTCAACATGCCAAATCGCAGTCTGGTGTGATTTGTCTATTTCGAGATTTTTCAGCAATTAGTGACTGTACGGAAGATTAAGAAGAGGTGCGCGACTGGTGCAGTGGAGTAGATGGTGGTTTATTTTTTGTACCCAGTAGTCACTACAGACTGTGTGAAGTATTGAGATCGTTGGTATGGAAATTTGCGCATAACCAGCAGAAATCTGCCTAAATTTCGGACAAAAATTCATTGTGTCAGCCAAAATAACATTTTTTATTCTTCAAAGTTTGTTTGTGCATTAGACAACATTAATTAATGCTAGCAACAATGAGTTAATACTTGAGTCGAGATAATTAATATAATATACAAGGATAAGTTGTTGTACGGTTAATATAATAACCTGGAACTTCATTTTGCGACAAATCAATCGACATTTCCAATTCACCGTACATGTTTTATGACCAGAGACACGCTCTTCTAAACGTGCATAAGTCCGTGCGTTTCTAAGGCATACCCACATTTCACAGTTTAGTAAAACAACGTTCTACCCTTGGAAGACAACGGGAGGGGACATTTTAAACTTCACACTTCATGCTTCACACTTCACAGTTCAGACTTCAAACTTCACAGTTCATACGCATGGCAGTAGAGACGTCATATCTCGAATAATGACGTCACCTCACAACTCGAGACGTCAGACGAGCGTGACCTGAAGTCATTTAATGTGACGTGACTTCGTGGCATGGTGCAAAATGACGTCACCACCGACGTCACACGAAACGTGTGATTGACGACAGTGACGTCATGTGAAGACAAACGAAACGACATGCGACGTCTCGCATAACATCATGTGGCGTGACATGTAACGTCATGCAGATTCAATTGTAACGTCAGATGACGTCGCTTTTGACGTCACTTTATGACGCCGCCGTAATAAGTGACGTTAAGTGACGTCACTTGACGTCAAAAAGTTTCGTCACCTGACGTTACAAGCGACGTCACATGACGTCACTCAATAACGTCACCTTACATCACTCGACGTTGCCTGACGTCACAAGCGACGTCACCTGACATAATGAGCGCGGTCACCAGACATCACAAGTGCCGTCATCTGGTTCCACAAGTGGCGTCATCTGACGTCACAATTGACGTTATTTGACAAAAAACGTCACGCTACATGACGTTACAGATGACGCAATATGACTTTATGTGTGAGGCCGCATGTCGTTCCATGTGACGTCACATGACGTCACTGTCGTCACACACGTATCGCGTGACGTCGCTGTTGGCGTCATTTTGCGCCATGCCACGACGTCACGTCACATCACATGACTTCAGGTCAGGCATTGATACACGTCAACTGACGTTAGATATGCTGACGTCACGTCACGCATGGTCTGGCGTCTCAGTTTATGAGTATGATCTGTGAAGTTTGAAATGTCCACTCCAGTTGCCTTCCAAGCGTAGAATACTGTTTTACAAAACTGTAAAGTGTGATGTATGAAGTGTAAACTGTGAAGTGTGAAGTATGAAGTGTTAAGTAAGTACTGTGAAGTTTGAAATGTCCCCTCCCGTTGTCTTCCAAGGGTAGAATGCTGTTTTACAAAACTGTGATGTCACCACCGGTCTTTCATACCATTTGTGCATATTTCTTTCGCCTCCTGGGCATTTGTCACTTCAGAATTTATGGAATACATGAACGATTTCTAGTATCACTGGGTACAAAGCAACTTAGTAGATATGATTTACTTCGTACAATGTCTCTACTCCACTGCTACAATCGCGCACCTCTACAAAAATTCACTGTACAGTCACTAATTGCTGAAAATCTCGTAATAGACAAATCAAACCAGACTGCGATTTGGCATGTTGAAAGATCAAAGAAAGCGCATACTTCTGCTTTCATTCATTTTCTACAAAAGTGTTCGATTGTCAAACTAGAAGAGACAATGTTGCGATTTTCGACTTTTTTTCGACTGCCATCAAAAACGAATGCCATACTCATGCTCCTACTAACATCTTTTGTGGTAATTTTGCCATAGCACGACATGCATGCATGTGTAAAAGCAATCAAAGGTAAAAAGTGCCACATAAACAATCCGATTACCAGAAAACACGCAAAATACTTACCACTATCGCGCAAATTTTGTCTTAAAAATGCGCTACTCCACTGGAGACAGCTACCTCTCTCTTTTTCTGTCGTACAGTGAATCTATAGGGTGCAATAGCATACTCTGGTTTTCTGAGATTCAATGAACTAAGTAATATTAGATGCAAAGATTTATCTCTAGAGCAAGATTATTTGAAACTCAATATTCCAAAGAGCAAAACTGATCAGTATAGGCATGGTTGTGAAATTCTTATAAGTAAAGGCACCACTTCAGTATGCCCCATTAATATGTTAAATCGGTACATGTCTCTAGCAAACCTAGATTTTTATTCAGATTCTTATTTGTTCAAGGCAGTAAACACGTCTAAAGCGGGCAGTAAACTCATTTTTAAGGATAGGCAGTTAAGCTATACAAGAGTCAAGGAATGTGTCGTATCTCTGTTTAAATTAGTAGATCAAAATCTCAAGATAGGTCTGCACTCCTTAAGGTCGGGCGGCGTATCAACCGCTGCGAACAATGATGTTAATGATAGGTGCCTGAAAAGGCACGGTAGATGGAAAACTGATTTCGCAAAAGATGGCTACATCGATGACAATTCATGTAAACGTCTGAAAGTATCACAAAGTTTAGGTTTATAGATTAAGAATGTTTTCACACCTGTGAATAAAGTTGTACATATGGAATGTTTAGTTATATATGAGATGCTCTCTCTAACTTTGAAATAGTTCTAGCTACAGTGCTCTGCTACCGGCCAAATAGATTATATTTGTTGCTTTTTTATTTATTCAATGTATATCACATTTCGAACTTTGCTAAGAATGGGCCAGTGGTTCTCGAACATGTAGAGAAGCGGAGCAAAGACTTATCACTTTTCCGCGTTACGAAGTTTAGCGGAGAAGTTATGTCTTTGAGAAGTGTATATACGGTAAAAGTTGTTTGTCGTCGTTATGGAATGTATCACATAGGGATGACCAATCAGGTGTCTCGCAGAGGCGAGCCTCGTGGTATGATAAGAGAAGCGCATCAGTTGTAGCAAAGCACTCGAAGTGTTAACACGTACTTCAAATTTAAGTCAATTATGATGAAAAACTTTATATCTTTAGTATTATTACTCAAGCAAGGTCAGGCGTCATGTTTACGCATTTCTTTCTCATATTTGCAATCATATTCGTGTCTCAAAAATAAAGGGTCCATAGCTACAGTGCTCTGCTACCGGCCAAATAGATTATATTTGTTGCTTTTTTCATTTATTCAATGTATATCACATTTCGAACTTTGCTAAGAAGGGGCCAGTGGTTATCGTACATGTATAGAAGCGGAGCAAAGACCATAATATTGTGTTTCCTACCACCATAAACATCGTATACTCATCAAAGTTAGTTCGCTGAATTGTTTGCTTAGACTGTTTTGAGACGTTATTGAGACGCAACTTGTTATTATTAATTTATTTATTAACAATATTTAAACAGGGTAAGCACATTTAACCTTATGGCTATTCTACCATGTGTCCCCCAAAAAAGACAAATAAATTACAACAACATATTTACAATATATACACAGTATTAAAATGTTCGATAGTTTCGATAAAGAGGAGCTGCTGTTAGACAAAAGTATTGATTATCACAGTTTTTTTTATTGCTACAATTTAGCCTGGAAAGAATGCATCCTGTTTTATTGGTACATTATACCTTTGCATCCACGGGAGTGGCTAACATGTGGCGGAAACCAATGTCCAGACAGCATGCGCCGCCCCGTGAGCTCCGATTGGTAGTATTTCTTAATATAGCGCTCCAAAACGAAACTAAATACCAGGTCATTAGTTTTAAAAGGCGCATAAAACTCCTATGTTAGATCTAAGAGGTGCTAGCGAATTTAGAAATAAACGCTTATAAATAATGCATGTCTTGCGGTTCCGAGATCAACAACTACAGTATACGACCGTTCCTTCCCGTTGATCTTAGAAACTTACAATCTCTTGGTGGTTTTAAAAATAGTCTTAGAAACGCGCTGGACGACAATATTGCGCAATTTCATTTATAATCACATTTTAACAAATCATCGTATTTTACATTCATTATTATAAGCGTATATTTCTAAATTCGCTTGCACCTTTTATATCTTATCTAGGGGTTTTATGCGCCTTTTAAAACTAATGACTTGGTATTTTGTTTCATTTTGGAGCTCTACTTTAAGAAATACTACCAAAGAGCTCAGGGGGTGGCGCATGCTGTCCGGACATTGGTTTCTGCCACATGTTAGCCACTCCCGCGGGCTCAAAGGTATAACGAACCAATAAAACAGGATGGATTGTTTCCTAAACTCTAGCAATAAAAAAAACTGTGATAAAGAATATTTTAGACTAACAGAAGCTCCTTTAACGAAACTATCGAACATTTTAATACTATGTATATATTGTATATATGATGTTGTAATTTATTTGTCTTTTTAGAGGGCCACATGGTAAGGTTAAATGTGCTTACCCTCTTTAAATATTGTAAATAAAAATGTAAAATATGATTTGTTAAAAAGTGATTATAAATGAAAGTGCACAATATTGCCATTTAGCATATTTCTAAGACTATTCCTAAAGCCACCAAGAGACTGTGAGTTTCTAAGATCAACGGGAAGTGAATTCCATAGTCTCGGAGCTGAGACAGAGAAGGAACGGTCGTATACTGTAGTTGTTGATCTCGGAACCGCAAGAGTGCCATTGGTTGATGATCTCAAGTCACGATCGCGAGTTTCAGCAATCAGTTGTATGCTGAGGCGTTTAACGCAGCCTTATTATATGCTAGTCGTTTATTTATTGGTTGCCAACCAAGTTCTGCAAACATGATAGAAGATGGAGTACTCATTATCTGTTTGCAAACTGATTCGAGCGGCACGTTTTTCTGTTTTAATACTCTTTCCAGATTAACCCCAGTTGTTCCTGGATATGTGGTGGACCCATAGTCTATTAGCGGTAATATGTAGGCTTGATAAAATTTCTTTAAAATATCTACTGATGCGTAAAAGGCTGATTTGCGCAAGAGATATCTCAGAAGAAAGAGAGGAACAGTAATTGTCAATATGCGCTGAGCACGAGAGTGTATTATCTATTAGCAAACCAAGAAGTTTTTGTTTAGAAACATTTGAGCCGCCTCATGGGAAAACCAACAATCTGCATAAGCGAAAACAAAGGCGCAGATCAGCTTAGCTTCGGAGTAACTGCGAAGCTGATCAGCGTCTTTGTTTTCGCTACTCGGATAGTACAATTCCTCTTCTACTTAAATCCGAAATTTCAGGCTTCTAGCTCTTTTCTGTGCTTGTACAGGCCGGTTTGTGTCGGACCTGTTCGGAAACCACATTGTTGGTTTTCCCACGAGGTGGCTCATTTGCAATATTATGACCATCACTGTGGCTTATCATGAAGTTTAGGTTTTGTGCCTGTAATCATACAAGTTGTTATACATAATGATATGCATCTTATTTCCTTTGCCCCAATGTTTAGCTATTTATTAGATGGATTTGTTTAACTTTAAGCACAAACTTAAGGTAAAGAACCATAAAAATGCTGATCCATAGATTGTTTTTATTTTTTGATATTTTATTGAAAACAAAAGTATCGATCGATTGGTGTAATATGAAAACATGGTGACCAGGTTGGTTTTCCTGCAAATTGCTCTCCTAAAATGGCTAAAACAAGTCTTTATTTGTAAGTGACGTAATGGGAAAGTAATAAAAACGCGTCGTATTTTTGCACATAAGCGGCTGCGCCGTTTTACAAGAGAACTAATCCATAGATTTTTTAAAAACTAAATTAGCCTCGTTATTATATCTTGAGTCAAAAAGTAAAAGAAAAGTTTTTGACCACAAGGTTGGTTTCGTCGATATTTATCATTGAATGCAGACAGGTAAGCTAACATTCTGAGTGGCCATCTATTGGGAAAATAGCTGCTCATTCAGCTTACGATATGTTTTCATGGTTTAAGTACCTGATTTTTAATTTAGTTTTTTCCCACCTCGGTTTTTGGAGTGGGAATCTTTTTTTCTGATTGCGCCTTTTCCTGATCGTTGCCTACTTGTACCTTAGTGACATTGACGTCATGAGGATGACGCCTTTTGACTTTGTAGGCGTGTTTCGTTAACGTTCGGCGTTTGGTTTATCAGAATGAGCTTTATGCAGCGAAGTTTAAGTTAAACATACATTTGGACTTAGGCCGGGTTTGAACCACCCACAGTGGATTGTTGTCAATATACGTCAAGTACTGGGACATGCATGTCTTGTTTAGGATCAGCTCTAAGCAGTGAATTGTTGAGTAATGATTCACTGAATGAAGGTCAATTATAAAGAAGATACGAGCGCTTAGCTATCATTTCATCAGTCAAAGTCAAAGATTTGGTATTGGAATTAACCAAAAATAATGTTAGATATAAGAACTATTCTAGTAAACCATACAATTTACCACAAACAGGGTAGTGCAAGCTTTTTTTATTTTCAGCATAGAAGAATAAATTGTCTTAACAATGTCATTGCAAATATTTTATTCATAGAACTTCAAAAGAGAATAAATGAACATGTGCATGAGAAAATCAAGAATTTCGGTTTTCGGCTAGATCCTGCACACTCACAGAAGCAGGCTAGAGGCTTAGATTTGCGGGTATTTGTAGAAGAAGAATTTTACTAACCATATAGCGAAAACAAAGGCGCTGATCAGCTGTAACTGCACAGCTGATCTGCGCCTTAGTTTTCGCCTTTGTATGTTGTTTGTTTTCTTATGCGGTGGCTCAAATCATAGACGACAATTACTGAGAATATTTACTTTGTTTTTCTTTGTTTCCTCAATGAATATGAGAATATTCGCGTAAGCCACGAAATAATCATAAATGCTTGTTGAATCATTTTTCATTGAATATTGAATAGACCTATGATGAGATTGTATGACATAGTTACATCCATCACGAAAACACACCCATGCCATAAGTAGATAAAAAAATGAAAATTTGATTAGAACAATTTTAGTATTTAAGTTATTTTTGCTCAAAACTGAGGTGGTTCTAACGAGTGCCCACAATCTATGTTTTGGATCAAAAATAAGGAAAATGTGTATACCCCTGAACACCCCAGTTTTACTATATAAACGTTGTGTATAAGGGAAAGGTAGGTACTGATCAGGAAATGGAACAATCAGAAAGAAATTCCCACTTCAAATACATAGGTGGGAAAAATAAATTGAAAATAAGGTATTTATACTAAGAAAACATATCGAAAGCCGAGTGAGCAGCTATTCCCCAACAGGTGGTCACTCAGTTACCCAAACCTAACTTAAATGTAAAAACGCACATAAGGTGCAAACAGCATAAAAATTCAACGCCAAGACATAAAACAATAAGAACCATAACAGAAATATCGCATTGGATCGATCATTTATATAAAATTACTGGCGGGCTTAAACTAGTTTTACATGACCATAACCTCACCATACATTATACGAGATTGCACAGACATGTTATCCTGATGTATGTCTTGACTGTCGCACAAAGAGAGATGTCAGTTTTCTATATCTCACAGAAAGTCCAGGCAAACATCCGTCTAGGAAACGTTCTGAATTATTTACATATTGTATTTCTCAAGGAAACTGTCGAAACAACTTGAGGGCGGCCCCTCGTGGCCGAGCGGTTAAGAGCGCTGATATTTCATTACCGCGTTTAACCATTCGATCATCCTACAGCTGTGTCTGGTATGGGTTCGAACCCCACACAGGGCACATGTGAGACAGACCAAGTTCTGCTTGCGGGTGTGCCGGGTGGGTCTCACCTACTGATTTTCCCGTCTCATATGAGCTGAAATAATCTTGAAAGGTACGTTTAACTGAATAAAAAAAAGAAACAGCTGGATTATCTTATCCATAGTTCCTTTGATGTTTTGCCGACTCCTTTGAAACACTTGCGATAAGTGATTACAGAGCAAAACAGGATTATCGTTTTGACGTCAGTTGAACAGTATTTTGTGAATATTTGGCCATGAAAACATTTCTTCGACAATTTGAATCAAGAAAAGTTGTCAGATATGATAACATTACAACAACTTGCCCATGCAATATACAGAGATTTTTTCATTTGTACAAAAAATGAAAATTTCATCAGAAAAAATGTTGGTCTCTTTAATATTTTCCCTCAAAACATTAATTGTGCAAAGAAAAAAAAAATGTATAGACCTGCATACCCCAGTTTTACTATGTAAAAGTGGGGTTAAGGGAGTATAAATGGCATGGACATGTTATCATTATAAGAGAATTTTTTTACAAATCTATTTAAATGTATCCATCGATTGCACATTAATATTTCCTGCCAATCATGGCGATATATAAAAGTCCAAACTGAAGATATTTAAAATTCCAAACAACTATAATTCAGATACGTCTTGCAAGATTAAAATATTTATACACATACCTCAGTGTCGGGAAACAAAGTCCGTGTATGCTATCATTTGTGTATACGTCATACGACAGAGCGCGCGTTCGTACTGCACATAATTTCGGAAATCGCGCGTTGCTATTTTCATATTAAAGAAAAATGTTTTACATATATCCTATCATATGCGGCATATTATTATCACTAATTAGCAATATTTTCTTTCTTTGAAACAATTGTCAAAATCTAAAACACTTCGGAACTTTAAAGTTTCCGAAGTGTTATCAGAGACCAGATGATGAACTATAAAAGTTTTTACAGTTATACGACCAAAAATGTGTACTGCATATGGTAGGGTATTTAAAATGTTTCACAAATAAGTTACGCAAACGGCACCACAAATTTTCTGAACTTAGGTTTCGTCCGATCTGTTAAAATTCTCTGTGACGTCACCGTTATGTGTGCAAATGATAGCTTACACGGAGTATGTTTCCCGACAGCGATACATAGTTCACATGTTAACCTATGATATGTCATGAACCCAGTCCTATGGTAACAATTGCACTTAAAGTGGTTGCAATCACATCTACCGCTGTTGCCAACTAACGGCCGGACCTGACTGCCCGCCATCAGCACCGTCTGACCAGTCCATCTTGCTGTATCATCTCGTCTCAGCTACGATCAGTTGCAAATTTTTGTTTCACCTGTTTTCAGAGGTTTTTGTCAAAGTTGTACACTTGGCTTTGTTCCACTTTTTCCAAAATCTATAGGTTAAACAGTTTCATAAAATATATAGCTTTTTATCATTCTATGCCATAGAATTCCGTTATATCCAAAACATTATTTCAACTTGAAAAAAAAAAAAACATGAAAATTTCAGAATGGGGAGCTAACTCCTTACTTAGGAATCGGATTTGGTCGAAACCTTAAATAAGTAAAGCTGATGTGTATATCCTGGTTACAAATAAGTTTGAGCATAATCAGATCAATTCCTAGCTAGAAAATAAGAAAACCTTGTTTTCGCCATTATAACCCTATGGGACCTATCCGTTGCCATGGTAACCAGATGTTTGATCCATTCCACCCTATATTCTAATGAAACGTTTGTCCCGCTAAAAGTACGAGTATGCGTCATGTGAAATTTGATGGCTCTGGATTTATTTGGTTTCAGAAATTTTGCATATTTTGTTGTCGATTTTTTCTCTACGGACAGGACATTTTTGACCAAATTATTATTTCCATAATTCTACATTGTCATTGGTGTTGGAATAATATTTTTCTTATGACAATTATCAGTTCTGAAAACGCCATTCCCCAGTGTGATTTTAAACTTCCAGATGTGTGTGACGTCATAGAGAAATGTATGTCTTACGGACAGGACACTTTTTTGTTACATTGTCCTCATTAATTTTGGATATAAATTTCTATCTAATGATAAAGGTAAGCCACGCGACTGGTTTTTTTACCAATAAGGTATGTCCAAATATTGTTTATAACCCACTGAAAGTAGTATTGGATGTAACAGTCTGACTTATCTGGCAGGTCACTCCTTTCTCACTTTAAAATTTCTCAGTCTGGCACATCTCATCAGCTTTAGTAACATCAGGAAAACATGTCTGTGAAAAGTATACCCCCTCATATCCCACTTTTATATAGTAAAACTGGGGTATGCAGGGGTATACCTATTTTTCTTATTTTTGCTCTAAAACATAGATTGTGGGTACTCGTTAGAACCGCCTCGGCGAGGCGGTTCTAACGTGTACCCACAATCTATGTTTTGAGCAAAAATAAGAAAAATATCAAAAATTTTCTACTGAAAATATTCATTTTTTACAACTTAAAAAATCTCTGTATATTGCATGGGCATGTTTTCGTAATGTAATGGAATAACTCAAAAGTAAATAGTCGTAGCCCATTCAAATAAACGGCAGAATAAAGGGGATATGGTCGCTTACAAGCCACAAACTATTTCATATGCTCATAAAGTGTTGCTTTCAATCCCTGAGCAATATTCAAGTGAGACAGTATAACACCTGTTTTAGGGATATTTTTGGTTATTTAAACTTATACTGTGAAAAAATTTCTTGTCCAATCAACGTGACTTTTTAGGCCAGTGAGAATTAATAGATCCTGGAATCCTGTAATTCAATTTAAGTATGTTAGTGTAGAAGTATTCGTTACACAATCGCATTACACTTGGTAAATTTAAAATTGTCATGTGATCTTAGCTGAACCGATCAGGAAAACATGTCCGTGAAATGTATACCCCCTCAAACCCCACTATTATATATAAAAACTGGGGTTTGCATGGGTATATCTATTTTTCTTATTTTCGATCAAAAACATAGATTGTGAGGCAGTTCTAACGTGTACCTACAAGCAATGTTTTGAGCAAAATTATTAAAAATATCAATTTTTTTCCAGTGAAATTTTCTATTTTTGCTTTAAAAAAATTGAAAAAAAAAATCTCTTTCTTTTGCATGGTCAAGTTTTCGTAATGTCAAATGCTTTAAGTCAGAGAGGTCAGATAGATTTCTCGAAATGTGTTTCTGATCTCTTTCTGTATTCCCCTCAGCAAAACAATTTTGCCCAAATGAAATTGTATTGGTAATAAATGAAGGAATAAATTGTCCCATGAGTTCTTTGTTAATTGCTTCTGTCGACAATATTTCCTGGTATTGTTGGTTCTAGTTAACATTCGACTATCAACACAGGTCACATTGACACTGGACAGTCTAAAAGAATTTCAACAAGCATTTCCATACTCGGTAATTGATTTGAATTAGACATTAACTTATGTGTGTTGAACTGACTTTCTCATCCTAACATGTATCTGTTTGATGAGTCCATCAAGTTTATATAGTAAGAAATTCCTCAATTTCTATTTCAATGTAACATATATATTCAGGTTCTCTTATTAAAAACCAAGGTCCGAGCCATTAACTTGGGCATTCTATAGAATATGGAAAGGTAAAAGTTGGCAATGATCAGGAAATACATATCAATTTTGCAAAACAAAAAGGTTTATAGAAAACGATCTTTCAGGATTTTCTCCTATTGAAAAGCGGAGGTCGCAATCAAGCAATTGCACTCTAAGGTGAAAATTCAAACACACACGAAATACTAAGTATCAATTCAAATAATACTGTCCAGGCCTAGTCATACATATTCATTGCGGCTTCAACCATCACTTGCAAAAAGATGTTTTACAGAAAAAGGTAAACTTCATTTTCCCTGTTTGATTGATAGAGAATACCTCGTCCCATGTCTATTACCATTAACGGCATTCTTATGAAGACTTGTATACCAATGAAGTGCTGAACTGATTTTACTAGAAGGTAAATCGGTGCTTGAAGGCAAGCGAAATATCAAACTCACAAAGTAAACATTACTGTGATCATATTCCTTCCTTGTTACAGGAGTTGCATTGAAACGTGCTAACGGTTGATTTTTATTCCTCACAAAGCTTAATTAACTTGGAAAGCAGTAATATCATGCCGATTTCTCCTTAAAATGAGATTTTTTGCGCTCTTTATTTGTCATTAGGCCATCGTGCGCTCAGTGTAATAAAACTAATTTGAACGTTTTCGGGTCCCTGAAGCAATTGTTAAAGCATACATGTAACCAAATTACACTGTTGAAGAAGAACATTACCGTTTTCAAGCAAAACAATGTTAACACACTTCGCGCGTACACAAGCTATGTACAAAGCAATTAGCAGAACAAAGTGGGAAGGAGCTGTTGACAGACATAGCAGAATAAAAGAAGGAAAGATATGAGCCACCCCATGGGAAAACCAACAATCTGCATAGCGAAAACAAAGGCGCAGATCAGCTTCACGGTAACTGCGAAGCTGATCAGCGCCTTTGTTTTCGCTACTCGGATAGAACATTTCCTCCTCTACTTAACTCCAAAATTTCAAGCTTCTAGCCTGCTTCTGTAGCTGTACAGGCCGCTTTTTGTCGGACCTGTTCGGAAACCACATTGTTGGCTTTCCCACGAGGCGGCTCATATCTCAAGCTAGAGTACGTCATAATCATGCTGTAAAGTAAACATCACCAAATACAGAGGCTAAAATGTTGCGCTTTACACCAAGCGACAGACAGGGTCAAATACGAAATGTGTTAAACCCATACACTCCGATAGAATCGGATGTGGACCAAAAAAGCACTGACTCCTTTCAGCCATGACTGAAAAAGCTACTGACCGAGACGCTGAAAACAGGGGCCATTACCACAACTAATAAAATACATTTTATGAAATATTATCACTATTCGGTTATCTTTGATGCATCTAACATAAACAAATTACCGTTTAAACTGAATAAGGGTTATTAAAGACAAAGTCAATTTTCATTCATATACATGCACATGCACATGAGGACAAAAACTTTTAAATTAACAGTTCGCAAAAGCAAAAATGGTATACTGTAAATTCGGAAATTTTCGCGTGACTTTTATTTCGCGATTTTTCTATTTCCGAATTATTAGCGAGTTCTTGAATTCGCGAGTGAGTGTCCATGTATTCTATAAAGTTTATAGTGACTCTTTATTAGCGAGAACCTTGAATTCGCGAGGCAAGCAATTCGCGAATATTAGCGAAAATTAAGTTCTCGCGAATATTTCCGGATCCACAGTATTCCGAGCCTGGATCCCATGAATGTAAGTAAAACACATAATTTCAGCAAAACATATTTTGGGTGCAAAACATATATAATAGTTTTGCACATCTATTACCCGAGAGCCGCAGCTCTGTCGTTATTGCGACATCAACGTTCAAGTTATCTGTGACCCAGGTTAGATGGTAGTTATACGTTTATTGTACACTTTCCTCTTCAAACTTCCACGTAGAACCCATCTTTCTACACGTTACCATCAGTCGGTGGTTCTTGATTTTTCACATAATTTGACTTTATCTTGGGCACGGTATTTAAACTGCTCATCAGAGTTTTCAGTGACTTCGTCATGTTTTCTCAATCTCGCTATCACATTCTTTATTCTATCGTCACGTTCTTTATATCCATTAATATTGCATTCCTGTTCGATGTTTTTCAGGCGATTCTGAAAGTCCATATTGGTTAGTTGAAATTGAGCATTTGTTTGAATCAGCACCCGTAAGGACTCCATCATTTGCTTCCCATTCCTCTCTAGTTTTATTACCTTTCTCTCAAGGTCACCAATCTTCTCTACGAGATTTGACATCAGATTTGAATTAAATCTATTGTTACTGTTACTGAGATCTGTGAACCCAAAACTTATTCCTAACAGTAGCAATGCCACAAATAACATATATCCCATAAATACTGCCATATTGAATCTCTTTCTTAAGTTTAATAATTTGACCTCTTAGCATTTTCTCTTATCTAAGTACACCAAAGTACGAACAGCTCGCCAAACTGAACGCCTTATCTTCACTGATGAAATGTTTGACTGTATGTCAGTGTCTTTAGTGTGTCTGTTTGGACACATGACTACATTGACGAATTTCTTCAATTATGTTTAGCATATCTTTGTCCTAAATATGCCCCATTAAACTACCAGATAGGCTTGATTTAGAACACTTGATAATAGCATGTCATGATATCCTAACAACCAAATTTCATAAATCGTAAGGATCGTAACAAGTTTGAGTCTCCTGCATCCATCTGAATGGGTAATCATAGACGGAATTATACTTATTCACATTGTGTAACCGTTTACAAATCTCACACGCAGCATTGCGAAATAAGTCCATGTATGGGATTATCTCATACGCATCTTTGGAGCGCAACATTTTCGCATATGCTTCGGGGTTTGCACTTAATTGCCTCAGAAACTTTCCCAGTTCATGAGCATTTTTAAAATCATTGGTACTGATATACGCACGTTTACTCAAGTTGATAATACTACTATGTTCACCACCAAATCGAGCTACTTGTATAATATCGTACATGTAATTTTCAAAGAATTTTTCAGTTACGTAATTTTCACAGAGGCTGTTCTCAAAGGCAAGATAGTATCTATACGTTTCATTTAAAATATCAAAACATCGATCATGCACAAATTGTTGACCACAATTCCATTTTTTACCACAGTTCCCTAAAATATCGACAGAAATGTACTTTTTCAGAATATTGATATAGATTTCCCGTTTCGAAGACGTTTCGCAATGACTTACTATCCAAACGGCGTCCTTAGTTTTTCTGTTGGAAATCTGAGAGTAGTTCCGATGCGGTCTATTTTGCTGCGGTAGTCTACGAGCTACACCATACGGAAGGTAAATATCTGACTTTTTTGAATAGCCCATCGTCCAGTTCACCCTGCCTCTCTGATACACCGGTGCTCTTGGATGTGCATACTGGATATGTGATTGTAGTGACTCCCATTGTAACATGATCCAGATCTGTCCGGGCTTCTTGTCATGCAGGTCAAGCTCCCTTATAGAATTGAATATAACAGCATCACTACTGTGAACAAGTTTATGGTCAAACTCAAATATGCAGTTGTTTATTTCACAGTTTTCCATAAAATATTTTGCCTTCGTGAGGATACCTCTTGTTAACTGGTACGCAAGAGGGCTGTAAAATAGAATCATTTTAGGCTTAGAGATTGTTTGTTGACCATGAGCCTCAGCAGAACCAATAAATGTTTGTCGATAAACGCGAACCTCTGTTTCATTCATACTTATGTTTCTATGCCATTTAGGAAGGCGACTTTTGGGACGGGGTGAAATAGTTGATTTCTCGTCAAATACAGGATCTATGGAATTGAAATGAAACATAGCCTCTTGCAAAGCATCATTGCTCGCGTAAAACAGCAAGCCAGTTAGTGAAATTGTAATAAGAGCGATTCCTGCAAAAAAGTAAAAAAATAATAAACAACATTAAAAACGCATATACCTTTCTCATTAATGTCTTCACTGCTCTTAAAGGATTTCAGTTTTAAGTTTTATTTGCTATTACTGCAGCTGGTGTTGTGCCGTGTGGCGGACCTATAAAGTCTCCCCGCACATCATCCACAGCGCAGGTTATATTTTCTTTTTTGTCCTTTGTTATCAGCGAGGATATTCTGAGATATCAGAAATTTATTATCAGAAATTTATTTATTTATTCATTTTCTTACCAATGTTTAACAAAGTTGGTTCCATTTAGATAATACTAGTCTTTGTATCGACTACCCTGTTGAAAGTTGCAAAATTTCAGTAATTCTCTTTGGCTCCATGTTGGCAAATCTAAAGGGTCACTGACGAGACTTTAGTAGTCGAAACCGCGGTATGGCCATCCCCTTTCTCATTAATGTCTTCACTGCTCTTAAAGGATCTCAGTTTTATTTTTTATTTCCTTTTGAACTATGGACAGGTACAAGTAGACAATGATCAGGATAAGGCGCAATCAGAAAAAAATTACCACTCCAAAAACCTAGACGGGAAAAGCAAATTGACAATTAGGTACTTATACTTAGAGAACATATCGTAAGTCGAGTGAACAGCTATCTATTTCCCAATAGGTATACACTCCGTTACCCGAACTTAACTAAAACTATTTTACACGAGAAGTCTAAATCAAAGACACAATTGTAAACGGGGTCAAAATATTTAAACATTGCTTAGAAGTATATTTCTAAACGTAAGTGTTTTGAACACTCTGAATATCTTAACTGATCTCAAATGACCTAAATTAATCCAGATCAAAGAAAAACACCAGTTGAACGCCGATGGGCCGAGCAACAGACAAGAAGTTCCGACCCAAACTGTCGTGGAAACCCACGATTTGATCTTGACATTAAAATAGTATGATTTTATGCATAATTTAATATACTTAATTGTTTGGCATAGCCTTAATTGTTTTATAAATAGTAACGTCTAGTAACATGACGTCACGACGTTAGCAACGTCATATAGTAACTAAGGGGTTTTAATGGAAGACAGCAAGGTTGTCTATAAAGAACATTTGGGACTGTAATAAACAGAAGAAACAGGAAACATAGAAGAAATTATACACAGTGAAGAATGAATATGGTGGAAGACGTAATATGAGAAACTGATGGACAGAAATAGAGGAAAGTACAATTGTTAACATTATATTGTGACAGTGTAAATTATATACTTTGATTCTATTGTGGCAACAACATACATGTAATTATATCGTGGGAAATATTGAAAGTTGTTATTATTTTATGTTTGTTCGCCACACAAACCAACAAAAATGAATATCTTTAAGTCGGGACCACCATAGAGTCTGACGCCCGACCCACCAGCGTGCAATTAAAGAATGTAGCGTAGTTATCAACCATGATTGGGTAAACAACTAAGCATGCAAACTGTCGCATAGCATTTTAGAGTTATTCCCTATATGTCCGTAACGAGATATGATTTTTTTCTGAACTGAAAAGAAAAATCATTCCTTCCTATAAGTTTCTTAAATTTGTAAACCAAGTCCCCATAAAATTCTGGATCCGAAAGGCTCTCACGTAAAAGCGGCGTTAGCCCAACATTAAATTTTGAAATCAATTCATAGTGTCTGCGATTAAAGATAGCTTCACAAAAGACCATACAAAGCAAGATTTATTGCAAATTCTAGCTCTTGTACTACTACTGAACTTTCTAAATTATTAACTTCCTGTCTTACTGCTATAAAATCTCATGTTATAAGATACTGTGAGACAGTGTATGAAACTTCAAATAAAAATTGGTTTTGGTCAATAAAAAATTCCGGTGAGGTGCTGAATAAATTGAAGTGTAGAGGGTTCCGTGCGACGAGCTTGTCCACATATGATTTTTCTACTCTGTATACAACTTTACCACATAATCTAATTAAAGAAAAACTTCTGGATTTGATAGAGTGGACCTTCAAAAGGGCATTAAAAAGCTATGGTTCACTTTATTTGGCATGTAATGACCAGTCGGGTAGAATTCTCGACCGAGAAGTCGGAAGGATGTTGTATTTACAGGCATGCCGGTATTGATTATATTGCATTATGGGATAGTTTGCTTCCCCTTCGGGAAGTTTTTGCAACATATTTGGGTACATATTTTTAAATGAGCCCGCGATGCACAATTTTGCATTAAATTTTAAATAACCTGGATATATTAATTCTAGACTAATATTGCTACAATTCTACCGAGTCGGATTTTTTCTTACGGCCTTCAACATTTTTAAATAATATCGAAACAGCAAACATTTTATTACCTCGTATTCTCCGACATTACTTCCCGATGGGGAAGCTTCAAAGTCTTCAACAGCCTTGGATTTTCACGTTCCATGAAACTTGATTACGTTTGTGTTAGTATTTACGTCCTACTTAGCAACTTATAGCATACGGAGACGAGACCTCGTTTTAAAGAACGTCCGAATGACTTATGTCATAAAAGGTAAAAAATCTTTGGTCGATGAATTATTTAAGTACTTTTATGAAAGTGTGAAATTAATGAATGACAAGTAAATGTTTTATGACGCACCCAGAACGTTAATCCCACACTAAAAACTGAGGTGAAAAATAACTATATTAACCAAAAATTAGGTACTTAAACAGAAAGAACATATCGCAAGCAGATTGAGAACTGTTTCCCTATAGGTTGCCAATCAGTTACCCGGACTTAATATAAAAAGGTGTAAAACACGTAGGTAATATTGTGCTTATACATGCACATACAAGAAACATTATTTACATGTACCCTCGGTTACAAAAAAGGGAAAAAAATAACTCTATATACTCAGTCGACCAATGTCTTCAAAAGTATAGATGCTTTTACAGTAATATGCGAAAATCGTACCTGAGATAAATGTATGAGATAAACGATAGCATGTACTTCCTTGGATTTCATTCATATTCCACCACTCATGGTTTGCTTGCATTGAAATACAGTCTATAAAGGCAACCTTTGTCTAACATTACGAAAACATGCCCATGTAATATACAGATTTTTTCTAAGTTGTAATAATTAGAAAAAAAAAAACACATACATAAATTGTGGGTTCACGTTCAGACTGCCTCGCCGAGGCGGTTCTAACGAGTACCCACAATCTATGTTTTGGAGCAAAAATAAGAAAAAATATGTATACCCATACCCATGTATACCCCCAATTTTACTGTATAAATGTGGGGTTCAAGGGGTATACTTTTCATGGACTTGTTTTCCTGATGATTCATGCCTATATTCCAACACAAAACTGTAACAGTATTCGAAATAAATCCATGCGACCTTGAACAATACAATTTTGGAAGTGAATAAAACACACCTGTCCATCCTGATGTTATACTAATTAGGGCTATTTTGGAGAGTGTAACCCGAGATGGACACTAACTTGGTGTTTTTTTTTCTCTATTTTTATATTCATTTATCTAAAAGATCTAATCTGCTTCATTTTGTAACTTTATATGACAAATTATTTGGTCAATACTTTATTGCTTATTTTTAAGTGGGGCGTTCTTTGCTCAAAGGCAGATTGCAAATTAAGCATTCATTCTTTTTGACATTAAGTGGTACGTGTCGGACACGGGGTCGATCATGGGTCCGCTTCGACACGATTTGATTGCACGGTTGGTAGTGTTGGTGTTATACGTCCCATACAGCAGCTAAGGTCAAATAGAGACGAGGCCTCGGTTTAAAGTCTCACCCGATGAGAAGCATGGGATAAAACTCACAAGGCACACGTGCCTTAAACCACTTAAGCTATTGTGGATTCGGCATACGAATTGGAATTGAGACCTAGACAAACACTTATGATGAAAAATGGCATTCTAATCTCATAAATGCAACAGTGCTTCTGTTTTTCTTGCTTTGTTCCCTTCCTTCGGCATTGATTACCCTGGTTTGTCATATGTTTAGCCAGTTTTTGACGCTAGACCAGCATACAGGAAGAGATTAAATACCGAAGTTCCGTCTCCATATGACATGGTTGTTTGGTGGGACGTAAACACCAACACATCAGCAAATAAATTTTATGAAACGTGAAAATTCAAGGCGTTTCAAGACTCAAAGCTTCCCCATTGGGAAGTAATGTCGGAAAAATGAGATAGTAAAAATGCTCGCTGTTTCGATATTATTTAAAAAAATGTTAAAGGCCGTAAGAAAAAAAAATCCGCCTCGGTAGAATTGTAGCAATATTAGTCTAGAATTGATATATCCAGGTTATTTAGAATTTAATGCAAAACTGTGCATCGCGGACACATTTAAACATAGCTACCCTAATATGTTGCAAAAACTTCCCGAAGGGGAAGCAAACTATCCTCAAATGCAATTTAATTAATACCGGCATACCTATAAATATAACATCCTTCCGACTTCTCGATCGAGAATTCTACCCGACTGATGACAGAAAGGCTTTTTTCACTTCCTCTGACCAAAGTCGGTATACACTTTGGTCATGTCAGAATGTGTTCGACGCCTTATCCTATCTCCTGGATAAAATTTATATTAGATTTGGGACCAAGTTATACAGACAAATTGTTGGAATTCCGATGGGTACAAATTGCGCACCTCTCGTAGCTGATTTATTTTTATACTGCTACGAAAGAGATTTCATGGATTCTCTTAACAATGATAATCAAGCTGATGTTATCAAGGCTTTTAATTCCACTTCTAGGTACCTCGATGACCTTTTGAACATTGACAACCCTTATTTTGAAGGTATGGTCAATCAAATTTATCCATCTGAACTACAGTGAACAAAGCCAATATCTCGGATACCGAAGCCCCCTTTTTAGATCTACATCTTTCTGTTGCAAATGGATTCGTTTCTTCTAAAATTTATGATAAGCGCGATGACTTTGATTTTGATATAGAAAATTTTCCGTTTTTGGATGGTGACGTTCCTCGTCGTGCTTCTTATGGTGTAAACATTTCGCAACTTATTAGGTTTGCTAGAGTCTGCAATCATGTTACAGACCCGATTATAATTTGGCTGTTCACTTAGCCCTCTGCATTTTACTTGTTCTGTCCAAGCTAGCACTGTGACCACCTAATACCTTCAATAGCTGCTCACCCTGCTTTCCGTTATTCATGTTAAACGTTGGTATCTATGTTTAGTATTTTCTTAATATGATTTTTCTTATTTCTTGTATATCACTGAACCACTGCGGAAGCTGAGGGTGAGGTTATGGCCATGTAAAATCGGTTTAAGCCCGCCAGTAACTTTGTGTTACTGATCGTTCCAAGTCGATACTTCTGTGGTGGTTCTTTTTGTTTTATGTCTTGGTGTTTAAAATTTTTTTGTGCTGTTGGCGCCTTATGTATGTTTTCATATTTTTAGTTAAGTTAAAGTAACTGAGTGGCCACCTATTGGGAAAATAGCTGCCCATTCGGCTTACGATTGTTTAATGGTATAAGTACCTGATTGTTAGTTTGGTTTTTTCCCACCTCGGTTTTTGAAGTGGGAATCTTTTTCTGATTGCGCCTTTTCCTGATCTTTGCCTACTTGTACCTTTTTTTTCAACGCTCGAAATAAATCTTTAACGGCCAAACTTCTCTAACAGGGCTATCGGTATCATAAACTTCAAAAACCTTTTCTAAATTTTATCGTAGACACTATGAATTGATTTCCAAATATAATGTTTGGTTAAAGACGCTTTTAACTGAGGGTCTTTCGGAACCAGAATTTTATGGTGACTTGGTTTACAAATTTAAGAAATTTATAGGAAGTAATGATTTTTCTTTTCAGTTAAGAAAAATCATAACACGTTACAGACGTATAGGTTATAACTTGAATGTTATGCGACAGTCTGCATGCTAAGTTTTTAACCCAATCACGGTTGATAACTATGCTGCCTTCTTTAATTGCACGCCGGTTGGTCGGGCGTCAGACTCTATGATGGCCTCGACTTACAGCTATTCATTTTAGTTGGTTGGGGCCGGAGCTTCTTGTCTGTTGCTTGGTCCACCGGGGTCCAACTGATGTTTTTCTTTAGCTCCGGAGTTAGTAAGTTATTTGGCGCCCAGGGATCTCCATCGTCGGGCAGCTTACTGAATCTGAGAGTCCTGGTTTTTGATTCATAAGGATGTTTATCATGATTTATTTGTTTGTCCTTGATGATTCATTTACTAGTTAGAGATTCACCACGAGGACCGAAGAACTAACTAAATGTTATGAACCACTGCGGAAGCTGAGGGTGAGGTTACGGCCATGTAAAATCGATTTAAACCCGCCAGTAACTTTGTGTTACTGATCGTTCTAAGTCGATGCTTCTGCGGTGGTTCTTTTTGTTTTGTGTCTTGGTGTTTATAATATTTTTGTGCTGTTGGCGCCTTATGTATGTTTGCATATTTTAAGTTAAGTTAAGGTAACTGAGTGGCCACCTATTGGGAAAATAGCTGCTCATTCTGCTTACGAAATGTTTTCATGGTATTAGTACCTGATTGTTAGTTTGTTTTTTTCCCACCTTGGTTTTTGGAGTGGGAGTCTTTTTCTGATTGCGCCTTTTCCTGATCTTTGCCAACTTGTACTTTTCTAAGTTCATGATCCTGAAAGCCCTGCAGGAGAAGTTTGGCTGTTTAACGGTACAATTGAGCAATGATCAGGAAATGGCGTAATCAGAAAGATAATCCCATTCGTTAAACCGAGAGGTGGGAAAAACTAAAATGACACTTAGGTACGTACACCAAGAAAACGTATCGTAAGCCGAGTGAGCAGCTATTCCACAATAGGCGCCCACTCAGTTGCCTGAACTGAACTAAAATATGAAAACGTACATATACAAACGGTTCAAACACAAAAAAATCGACTCCAAAACATGAAAACAATTAGAACCACAACAGAAGTATCGCCTTGGAACGATCAGTGATATAAAATTACCTGGGGTCTTAAACCGGTTTTACAGGCGCCTAACCTCACTCTCATCACGCCAAATTGACAATACCTCACCAGGGGGGTTCGCCAGGATGGAAATTAGTCCCTGGCTCTCACAAGAGATGCGGACTCGGACACAGTCATCAGACATTTCAGCAGAGGAGATCAGAGACTCAGGGAGGTCATTCCAGTCCCTGATAGTATGTGGAAAGAAACTACTTTAGTACGCTTCTTTGCTAGCTGAAGGTATCTGAAAAGACAAAGAGTCGGTTGATTTCTACAACGCCTATTATTCGATGTAAGGTCTTCTGTGGGTATTCTGGCTTTACCCTTTAGACCTTTGTATAGCAATATAAGTCTACTATCCTTCCTCCTTTTCTTAAGGAATTCCCATTTCAGTTGACCTAAAATGCCAGTCATGCTCCCAGTTTCGAAAACATAATTTCCGGTCACAAACCTTGCCGCACGATTTTGGACTTTTTCCAGTTCTTCCTGGAGGCCATGAGTGTGAGGGACCCAAACTGAGCTTCCATGTTTCTAGACCGGTCGCACCAGTCCTTTATAAGCTGCTTCTTTCACATCTGGGGGACAAAAATACAAATTTCTCCTCAAGAATCCGAGAGCTCTGTTAGCCTTTGTACAAACATTGGAAATGTGATTTCTGATAGTTACACCTAGGTTTTTTATGCTTTCAACATTTTCCAGTTCAGTGCCGTCTAGGGTGTAGTTAGCCTGTATCTTACTAGACCGTTTATTTGTCAGCTGCATCATGTTGCATTTGACGGGTTGAAATCTCATCCCCCATTTCCTAGCCCAACTGCCTAAACGATCAATGTCTCTCTGAAGTTTCAATGTATCCACTTCATTCTTGATTTCACGACAGCAAACATTTTTGCAGTGGTTCACAACATTTAGTTAGTTGTTTGGTCCTCGCGGTGAATCTCTAACTAGTCGATGAGTTAAACATTGTTTTCGCTCATTGAAGTCCGCAATATGTGTGCAGACTATAACAAACCTATGTATAACCCATAAGAAGCAAGGCGAGGAGTATCACCATCCCAAAACGGAAAATTTACAATATCAAAATCAATGTCATCGCGTTTATCATAAATTTTAGAAGAAACAAATCCATTTGCAATAGAAAGATGTAAAGCTAAGGGGACTTCGGTATATGTGGTGTTGGCTTAATTCAACTGCTGTTCAGGTGGATACATTTGATTTACCATGTATTTTATTTTAAGACTAAACGGATATGAAAAAGCTTGAAAGGAATAAAATTAACTTACCACTTAGGACAAAGTGTCTACGAGAAACCATTGTGCGTTTGTATTGCCTACTTTGTAAAACACTACATCAGATCGTGGTTTGTAAAGTATACCGTAAATTCATTATACATATAGTGTCAAACAAACATATAATTATTATAATTGCTATTGGCATCAGTTGCTTGACCCATAAATATTGTATTTCAATATGACAGATATTAAAACAAACAAATAAAAAATAAAACTGAGATCCTTTAAGAGCAGTGAACACATTAATGAGAAAAGAGATGGGCCATACCGCGGTTACAACTATTAAAGCACTATATTTTCTACACATCATGATAATATATAAAATTTTAAAAAGGCTAAAATTCAGCTATCGTCTTGCTAAATATATAGCTCACATGTAAACCGTCTCCTACGATATGCCATAAACTCAACACCAAAACGGTAAAAGGAGGAAATGATCAAGATATGGCGCAATCAGAAAGAATGACTCAATCCAAAAACCAGGCTGGAAAAACTAAATTGACGATCAGGTAATTAAACTAAGAGAACAAATCGTAAAAAGGTACAAGTAGGCAAAGATCAGGAAAAGGTGCAATCAGAAAAAGATTCCCATTCCAAAAACCAAGGTGGGAAAAACAAAACCAACAATCAGGTACTGATACCAAAAAACATTTCGTTTCAGCCGAAATAGCAGCTTTTTTCCCAATAGGTGGTCACTCAGTTACCTTAACTTAACTAAAAATATGAAAACACGCATAAGGCGCCAACAGCACAAAAATTACAAACACCAAGACATAAAACAAAAAGAGCCACCACAGAAGCATCGACTTGGAGCGATCAGTAACACACAGTTACTGGCGGGCTTAAATCGATTTTACATGGCCATAACCTCACCCTTAGCTTCTGCAGTGGTTCATAACATTTAGCTAGTTCTTCGGTCCTCGTGGTGAAACTCTAACTAGTCAATGAATCATCAAGAACAAACGAATAAATCAAGATAAACATCCTGATGAATCAAAAACCAGGACTCACAAATTCAGTAAGCTGCCCGACGATGGAGATCCCTGCCTGTATCTGTATCTGCCTGTATCGTAAGCCGAGTGAGCAACTATTTCCTAATAGGCGGCCACTCAGTTACCAAAACTTAACTTAAATATGTTGCATACATAATGGTGCAAATAGAAAAATTCCACACAAAACATAAAACAATTATAAAAAAGGTACGAGAAGGCCATGATCAGGAAAAGGCGCAATCAGAAAGGAATTCCCACTCAAAAAACCGAAGTCGGAAAAAACTAAATTGACAATTAGATACTTGTACTAGGAAAATATATTGTAAGCCAATTGAGCAGCTTTTTCCCAATAGGTGGCCACTCAGTTACCTTAAGCTAACTAAGATATGGAAACGGACATATGGTGCAAACAACACACAAATTCAACACCAAGAAATAAAACAATAAGAACCACAACAGAAGTATCGCCTTGAAACGATCAGCAACATAAAATTACTGGCGGGCTTCAATTAGTTTAACATGGCCATAACCTCACCCTCAGCTTCTGCTGTGGTTCACAACACATAGTTAGATGTTCGGTCCTCGTGGTGAAATTGTAACTAGTCAATGAACCATCAAGAATAACCTAATAAATCGTTATATCCACCATGATGAATAATAATCTTGGACTCACAGAATCAGTAAGCTGCCCGACGATGGAGATCCCTGGGCGCCCAATAACTTAATGAAAGTCCGAAGCAAAAGAGAAACACCAGTTGAACCCCGGTCAGCCAAGCAACGCACAAGAAGCACCGGACCCAGCCAACTAAAATGAATAGCTTGAAATAAACATTGGCTTTGGTCAATAAAAATTTTAGCGATGTGCTCAGTAAACTGAAGTGTAGAGGGTTCCATGCGACGAGCTTGTCCACGTGCGATTTTTCTACTCTGTATACCACATTGCCACACAATCTGATTAAAGAAAAAAAGTACTCGATTTGATAGAGTGGACCTTCAAAAGGGCATTGAAAAACTATGGTTCACTTTATTTGACCTGTAATGACAGAAAGGCTTTTTTTCACTTCCTCTGATCAAAGTCGATATACACTTTGGTCATGTCAGAATGTATGCGACGCCTTATCATATCTCCTGGAGGTAGATTCCTCCTGGATAACATTTGTATTTGATTCGGGAACAAGTTATACAGACAAATTGTTGGAATTCCGATGGGTTAAAATTTCGCCCTCTCGTAGCTGATTTCATGGATTCTCTTAACCATGACAATCAAGCTGATGTTATTGAGACTTTTAATTCTACTTCTAGGTACCCCGATGACCTTTTTGAACATTGACAATCCTTATTTTGAACCATGTTTGGGTTAAAAAAAACTAAGCATGCAGACTGTCGCATAACATTTAAGTTATACCCTATACGTCTGTAACGTTTAATGATTTTTTTCTGAACTGAAAAGAAAAATCAATCGTTCCTTCCTATCAGTTTCTTAAATTTATCAGTTTCTATCAGTTTCTTATATTACCGATCGTTCCAAGGCGATACTTCTGCGGTTGTTCTTATTTTTTATGTCTTGGTGTTTAAAATTTTTTGTGCTGTTGGGGCCTTATGTATGTTATTATATGTTTAGTTAAGTTTAGGTAACTGAGTGGCCACCTATTGGGAAAATAGCTACTCATTCGGCTTACGAAATGTTTTCATGGTATAAGTACCTTATTGTTAGTTTGTTTTTTCCCGCCTCGGTTTTTGGAGTGGGAATCTTTTTCTGAATGCGCCTTTTCCTGATCGTTGCCTACTTGTACCTTTTTGGTAACCGAATCAGCATAAAATTCTGGTTCCGAAAGGCCCTCACGTAAAAGCGTCTTTAGCCCAACATTAAATTTGGAAATCAACTCATAGTGTCTGCGATAAAATTTCGAAAATGTTTTTCGAGGTTTTTGATACCGATAGCCCTGCTGGAGAAGTTTGGCTGTTAAACATCTTTTTCATGCGTTGAAGTCCGCAACATGATTACAGACTCTAGCGAACCTAATAAGTTGCGAAATGTACACACCATATGTACACTTGTAAACGTTTACACTAAGCGTCGCGTTGATAATAAGAGGAGCTACATAGACGTTTACCAATACATAATAAATTGATTCTCCCATCTTGGTCATTTATTTAGAATTGTCCGATAATTTTCTTAATTTTTATTTCATTTTAAATTACACATAATATGTACTCAGATGCTCTTCTCCGAAATCACGGTCTATTTTTATACTAGTATTCCTACGACGCATTCTCGCGAGTATTATCAAAACTAAGTCCTGCTAATTATTTTTGCTGTTTTTTTTTTTCATGATTTACTTACTTTGAAAAGCTGCAGTTGTAATTCAGAAACTGCCCATTCAACAAACACACACTACGAAATACTGAGAATCAATTTAAATAAAATTTCAATTGACGCTCAGTATTTCATATAATACTAAATTATTCCTCTGTCCAGGCTGAGCTCATGTACATTTTCTGCGCGTTTAAATTACAAAAGAGATCTTATAGACAAAAGCAAACTTGATTTTCTCTGTTGAATGTATGGAGAATATCACGTCCCATGAGGGCAGAGACCACGTATTGTAACGTCGCATGCGATTGGCCAAACGTGTTGGCAGATCTACCGCGGTAAATAAAGGATGTAACGGTACCTACCATAGGTCATAAATGCGTGTCTATCAACCGTCTTTGTCACATGACAGTATATCCTTTCTGGAATATTTTGCTACATCGTGTGATTTAATCAACTGTTGTTTTTTCATACAGTGGCCAAATGCAGATGTAGTGATTTTTAAATAATCATTTTTTCATGAGGCCTACTGAGCGATTTTGGGGTATCCCTAAACATCGTAATAGACCGTGCTTGGATGCTGACTAACACCCTATTCTATTGCTGCACTTGTACACGGACTTGGGCTTTCTCTCGTCTGCTTAATGTATTGGGGGTCCACTATGAGTTGTGAAGCATATGAATGAGTCTTGTTTTGGGGCACATTACAATGGGAGTCTATGGGAACGATAATTATAGCGATAATTATAGGTTTCTGCCCACGTGCTCGTAGTTTATCGTTACCTTTAACGGCATTTAGATGAAGACTTGTACCAATGAAAAGCTGAACTGATTTTTCTTTTCTTTTCTTTTTTTAAATTCAGTTTTACGTCCCTTTCAAGATTATTTCAGCTCATATGAGACGGGCCAATCAGTAAGTGGGTGAAAACGAGAGAACCCCGAGAAAAACCACCTGGCACACCCGCAAGCAGAATTTGCCTTGTCTAACATCTGGCCAGTACGGGGCTCGAACCCACATCAGACACAGCAGTGTGATGATCGAGTGATTAAGAAACAGCGCTCTTAACCGCCTGGCCACAGGGGCCGCGTAAACTGATTTTACCAGAGGGTAAATCGGTGCGTGAATGCAAGCGATATATCAAACTCACAAATTAAATATTGCTGTGATCGTATTCCGTCCTTATTACATGAGTTGCAATGAAACGTGCTAACGGCTGATTTTTATTCCTCACAAAGCTTAATTAACTAGGAAAGCAGTAATCATGCCGCTTTCTTCTTAAAATGAGATTTTTTGCGTTCTTTATTAGTGCCATTAGGCCATCGTGAGATCAGTGCAATAATACTAATTTGAACGTTTTCGGGTCCCTGAAGCAATTGTTAAAGCATTCATGTAACCAAATTATACTGTTTAAGAAGAGCATTACCGTTTTCAAGCAAAACAATGTTAACACACTGCGCGCGTACACCAACTATGCACAAAGCAATTAGCATAACAAAGTGGGAAGGAGCTGTTGACAGACATAGCAGAATTAAAGAGGAAAACATATCTCAAGCTGGGGTACGTTTTAATCATGCTGTAAAGAAATCAACATCCAATCTTAAGCTAAACTGTTGCCCTTTGCACCAAGCGACAAACATGATCAAATACTAAATGCGTTAATGTTGGAAACTAATGACTCGTTGGCCCATTTAGCGCAAATGACTCAGCTTGGAGGATCGACTCCGCACCCTGGAAATTGACACTACCGTCCTGTGGTTTAGGACGTTAATTACATAATATATGTATAAGATCAAATGGAACGCTCACCCTCTCCTTAGCGGCAAGGGTAATTTTCCTTTTTATTAGAAGGCGGCACTGACGACCAACCAAATCCTTCGTGTTTCATGACGCCATTGACGCCCAGGTGACCCATACACAGTAATATTACTCTGATAGAATCGGTTATGTACCCAAAAGCACTGGCTCCTTTCAGACATGACTGAAAAAGCTACTGACCGAGACTCTGAAAACAGGGCATTACTATAACTTCTAAAAGTACATTACATGAAATATAATCATTATTCGGTTGTCTTTGGTGCATCCAACATAAATAAAAAATCTACCAACAAATCACCGTTTAAACTGAATATGGATTATTAAAGACAAAGTCAATTTTCATACATATACGTGTACGTGCACATGAAACTTTTCAATAAACTGTTCACAAAACGGTATATTCCGAGCCTGGATCATATGAATGTAAGTAACAACACATAATTTCAGCAAGATCTATTTTGGGCAAGTACTTCTCTATTGCTTAGAGCAGATCGTGACCCTAGCATTATCAGATGATCTCAGTAAGGTTCTGACATTGGCTTTAGAAAATGGTATCAAACATCTGGCAAAGTCTTCCGTACATTAGTGATTTTGTACTGAGATTAACAGCTGGGCTGCTGTAAAGATAAGTTCGTGTAATCTCCATAAATATAGTCATCCATCCCAAACTAAGATTGTGGCCCCGTAAAATCACCATTTATTTCTTAAGTGACCGTTCTAGGCCGGCTTTGCTGTGATTTACCTTTACGTTTCCTGTTTATTCTGCCTGCATTTTTTGTTGGTCAAGCCATCTTTGTTTCTGGTAGATGCTTGCCGTATGTCTACCTCCATGGTAGAAAAAGCTAATCATCGTTCTACTCTCCATTTAAGTTAGTAAATTTATGTATATTTTATTATCAGGTTTTGCCTACATTGTGTCCTGTCTTCTCTTTGTTTTAATTTGAAAAAACAAAACAAAATCAGTTTAATGTCAACTAGTATATTGTTCATGATAATTAACGAAATGACTGAAAACCGTAAAAATAAATATAAGAAATCTGCTTTCTAACTTATACTTATAATCGTACAAAGCGCATGTTTTTACATAGGAAGAAATAGAAAACGTAAGTCTAACATTAGGTTAAGCTTATTCCTAAGTTATCTTTGGCGTATCATAATTTCCAAAAGTGCATCAAAACGTACCTGTTCAAAATGAGATTACAAACGTCGCCTTCTTAATCCTTTTTGAACCGTTTCATAAAACACTGCACCCGTCAAGTACGTTTTATGGCCCTTTAACCCTTCCTTACCATTGTTTGCCTATCTACAATGTTGATATGTGACGTTCTCTTTATCCAGAGTCCTACACTCTACGTATACAAAACATCCCCCCGAAGTTCGTTCTCTTTCTTTGCCTACGTCTCTATATTTTGGTCTAAAATGAAAATTTCCCCACTTTTGCCCATATTGGCGGCAATTGTTGTGTTAAATCAATATTAAATCAAAACACTTCGATCATTCACCTATAAAATCATGCAGGATAAAATGCTGGGCATAAACTTTTATTTTTTCACTTTTAGGTAGTCCAGAAAACCCTCTGAATGCACGTCCCCCTTTAAGAAACTTATAGCTAGGAATGAATTTTATTTGCAGTTCAGAAAAATCATTACACTTTACAGACCTATAGGTTATAACTTAAATGTTATGCGTCAGTCTGCATGCTAAGATTTGAACCCAACAATTGTTGATAACTATACTTTATTTCTTTCATTGCAAGCCGGCGGGTCGGGCGTCAGATTCTATGATTGCCCCGACAGAAAGCTGGTTGGGGTCGTAGCTTCTTGTCTGTTGCTTGGACCACTGGGGTTCAATTGGTGTTTTTCTTTTCCTCCGGATTTCCATAAGTTTTTCGGCGCCCAGGGATCTGCGCGAAATCACTGTATGGCCCATCCCCTTTCATATTAATATGTTCACTGCTCTTAAAGGATCTCATATTATTTTTATTTCCTATTACTGGGGTCAAATTAAAAGCATGATAAATTTTAACTATAGAATCTACTAAATGGGCGTTTTAACAGTTCTGTGCATTTCTTAGACACCTAACCCATAATATGAAATACTTTATGTAAGTTATTTGCTTCACATTTTGTTTCTGTTGAGTCTTGATTACTCCGACCCCCTATCAAAACACCTACAGCCTTTCCGTTCTGAATCATGTCTTTTCATCGGATAAACATTAATATGTCCCAAACTATCTTAAAATAACTGTTATGTTCATGAGAATGTTTAGGACAGCGACTACCACTGCAATTTTATGTTCCCTGATTTATATTGTGGATATTTTAAATTATGTTTAATATATGACCCCTTTCACACAATATTTCATATGGAATGCGGCAAACTGTGGCACCTTATCTTAGAAATTGTAATGTAAACCAGGCAAAACAGAAGTTGTAATAGTTCTATTATATTGAACAAACTGATATTAAAGTGTGTAGATTTTTTAGATTGTATGTGGATTCATTGTGAAGATATAAGGAATACTGTAATATCTTCGAACCTTCTTAAAACCATGTATTTCCAAAATAGCCAGCCACATAGTCACCCTAACTTAACTAAAATACAAAAACGTACATAATGTGCAAACAGCAAAACATAAAACTATTAGAAAGTAGTAATTACACATAAATTGGTTGCATTCACACATAAATTGGTTGCATTCACATCTACCGCTGTAGCGAAAAAAAGGAAGGACTTGACTGCATGCCAGACTGCACAGTCTGATCTGTTTTGCTATAACTACATGTTATAAGTTAAAGGTCATATAGATTTTTCGAAATATGTTTCTAATCTCTTTCTGTATTCCCCTCTGCAAAACAATTTTATCCAAATGAAATTGTATTGGTAATAAATGAAGGAATAAATTGTCCCATGAGTTCTTTGTTAATTGCTTCTGTCGACAATATTTCCTTGTATTGTTGGTTCGAGTTAATATTCGACTATCAACACAGGTTACATTGACACTGGACAATCTGGTAAAAGTATATTTCGTGAGTCATTCCCTACTCAGCAATTGATTTGAATTAGACATTAACTTATGTGTGATGAAGTGACTTTTTCATATATGTGTCTGTTTAATGAGTACATCAAGTTCATATAGTTAGATATTCCTCAATTTCTATTCCAATGAAACATATATATTCAGGTTATCTTCTTAAAAAACAGGGTCCAACAGAGCCATCACCTTGCGCATTCTATAGAATATGGAAAGGTAAAAGTTGGCAATGATCAGGAAATACTTATCAATTTTGCAAAAATAAAAGACTTATAGAAATGTTATGAACCACTGCAGAAGCTGAGGGTGAGGTTACGGCCGTGTAAAATCGATTTAAACCCGCCAGTAACTTTGTGTTACTGATCGTTCCAAGTCGATACTTCTGTGGTGGTTCTTTTTGTTTTATGTCTTGGTGTTTAAAATATTTTTGTGCTGTTGGCGCCTTATGTATGTTTGCATACTTTTAGTTAAGTTAAGGTAACTGAGTGGCCACCTATTGGGAAAATAGCTGCTCATTCGGCTTACGAAATGTTTTCATGGTATAAGTACCTGATTGTTAGTTTGGTTTTTTCCGACCTTGGTTTTTGGAGTGGGAGTCTTTTTCTGATTGCGCCTTTTCCTGATCTTTGCCTACTTGTACTTTTTTATAGAAAATGATATTTCAGGATTTTCTCATTGTGAAAAGATGAAGTCGCAATCTAGCAACTGCACTCTCAGATGAATATGAATATTCAAACACATACGAAATACTAAACATCAATTCAAATAATACTGTCCAGGCCTAGCTCATACACATTAATTGCGTCTTTAACCATCACTTACAAAAACAGATCTAACTTCATTTTCTCTGTTTAATTGATGGAGAATATTTCGTCCCATGTCTATTTGCCGCTAACTGCATTTTGATGAAGACCTGTATCAAGGAAGTGCTGCACTGATTTTACTAGAGTGTAAGCGATATATCAAATTCACAAAGTAATCATTACTGTGATCGTATTCCTTCCTTGTTACAGGAGTTGCATTGAAACGTGATAACGACTAATTTTTATTCCTCACAAAGCTTAATTAAGTAGGAAAGCAGTAATATCATGCCTCTTTCTTCTTAAAATGAGATTTTTTTGCGGTCTTTATTTGTCATCAGGCCATCGTGCGCTCAGTGAAATAAAACTAATTTGAACGTTTTTGAATCCCTGAAGCGATCGTTAAAGCGTACATGTAACCAAATTATACTTTTTAAGAGCAAAATTGCCGTTTTCAAGCAAAACAAGGTTAAAAAGGTGAAGAAGCTAAAAGTGGTACCACTGTTTAGTCGGTTAATGACCCCTAATGGTGCAATATGGTCATAAGATCAAAGGTGATTATCACATCTTTGCATGGGGTCATAAGGAGGCCCCTAAAGGAAAATACCTGTAGTTCCACTGTTTATTGATTTTATGGTCCCTGATTACCTGTACAATAAAACTGCCTCCCTCTGCAATCAATATTGATTTTTCCTGTTTTGGCCCCTATCTGTATTCTGAGTTATTGTCATGGCACTAGGTTTTCTAATGCCCTGTCCCTTATCTAATGACCCTCAATAGACATGGCATTAGGTCTTTAACACACTTCGTGCACAAAGCAATTAGCACAACAAAGTAGGAAGGGGATGTTAACAGACATAGCAGAATTAAAAAAGAAAACAAGCTGGAGCACGTCTTAATTATGCTGTAAAGAAGCAACCAAATACAGAGGCTAAACTGTTGCCCTTTGCACCAAGTGACAGTGATGGTCAAATACGAAATGTGTTAATGGTGGAAATAAAAACAAAACAGATCCTTTTAGAGCAGTTAACATATTAATGATAAAGGGAATGGGCCATGCCGCGGTTTCGGCTACTTAAGACTCTTCAGTGACCCTATCGATTTGGCAACATGGAGCCAAAGAGAATTACTGTAATTTTGCATCTTTCAACAGCATAGTCGATACAAAGACTAGAGAAAGCCAAATGGAGCGAAATAGATTAAAACGTTGGTTAGAAAAAGAATCTAAACCGATAATAATTTTCTGATTTCTCAGAGTACCCTCGCTGATCTCAAAGGATCAAAAGGATAATAAAATCTGCACTATGGATGATGTACGGGAAGACTTTTACGGCCGCCAAACGGCACAACACCAGTTGCAGTAATAAGGAAATAAAAATAAAAAAAGATCCTTTCAGAGCAGTGAAAGGGAATAGGCCATACCGCGGTTTGTGCTACTTAAGCCTCTTCAGTGACCCTATCGATTTAGCAACATGGAACCTTAATGGTCAAATACGAAATGTGTTAATGGTGGAAATAAAAATAAAACAGATCCTTTAAGAGCAGTTAACATATTAATGATAAAGGGAATGGGCCATGCCGCGGTTTCGGCTACTTAAGACTCTTCAGTGACCCTATCGATTTGGCAACATGGAACCAAAGAGAATTACTGTAATTTTGCATCTTTCAACAACATAGTCGATACAAAGACTAGTAAAATCCAAATGGAGCCAAATACATTAAGACGTTGGTTAGAAAATGAATCTAAACCGATTATAATTTTCTGATTTCTCAAAGGACCAAAAGGAAAATATAATCTGCACTATGGATGATGTACGGGGAATGACTTGTTGGCCCATTTAGCACAAATGGCCCTAAGCTTGGAGGATCGACTCCGCACCCTGGAGAGTGACGCTACCTTCCCCGTGGTTTAGAATGTTACATTTGCTTATACATAAGATCAAACGGGACGCTCACCCTCTCCTTGGAGGCAATGGTGATTTTGCCTTTTTTTAGAAGGCGGCACTGACGACCAACCAGAAACTTCAGGTTTCATGACGTCATTGGTGCCCGAGTGACCCCTACACAATAACATTACTAGATGATAGAATCGGTTATGTACCCAAAAGCTCTGGCTACTTTCAGACATGACTGAAAAAGCTATTGACCGAGACGCTGAAAGCAGGGCATCACTATAACTGACAAAAATACATTTTTATGAAATATTATTATTATTCTGTTGCCTTTGATGCATCTAACATAATTATTTACTAACAAATTACCGTTGAAACTGAATAAGGATTATTAAAGACAAAGTCAATTTTGCAATAAACAGTTCACAAAAATGGAATACTCCGAGCCTGTATCCCATGAAAGTAAGCAAAAACACATAAAATCAGCAAAACAGATATTAAAGTTTTGCACATCTATTACCCAAGCTCTGTCGTGATTGCGACGTCAACTGTTTTTCTTGGGTCCCAGTTATATCTATGACTCACGTTAGATGGTAGTATTATGTTAATTGTATGATTTCCTCTTAAAACTTCCACATAAAATGCACTTTCTACACGTTACCATCAGTCGGTAATTTTGGATTTTTCACATAATTTGACTTTACCTCTGGCATGGTATTTAAACTGCTCGTCAGAGTTTTCAATGACATTGTCATGTTTTCTCAATCTAGCTACTAAATTCTTTATTCTATCGTCAAGTTCTTTATATCCATTACTATTGCATTCTTGTTCGATGGTTTTTAGGCAATTATGAAACTATTTACTAGTTGAAATTGAGCATTTGTTTGAATCAGGGCCCGTAAAGACTCCATCATTTGCTTCTCCTTCCTCTCTACTTTTATGACCTTTCTCTCAAGGTCACCAATCTTCTCTACGAGTTTTAACATCAGATTTGAATTAAATCCATTGTTACTGTTACTGAGGTCTGTGAATCCAAAATTTATTCCTAACAATAGCAATGCCACAAATAAAAATATATTCCATATACAAAGCCATACTTTATCTCTTCCTAAAGTTTAATAATTTGACCTTTTAGCATTTCCTCTTATCTAAGTATACTAAAGTATGAACAGGGTGCCCAATAGAACGCCTTATCTGCACTGCTAAAATGTATGACTTTGTAATCTCCAGTGTCTTAAGAGCGCCCGGTTTATGTCTGTTCAGACACAGGAATAGACGGATAATTTTTAACAACGTTTTAGCATATCTTTGTCTTAAATATGTCACAATAGAATTATCGTATAGGTTTGGTTTAGAATGGTCCTTTGACAAAAATCGCATGATAAAAATAGCCATGATTTAGTAACAACCATATTTCATAAATCGTAAGGATCGTAACAAGTCTGAGTCTCCTGCATCCATCTGAATGGGTAATCATAAACGGAACTATACTTATCCACACTATGTAACCGTTTACACATCTCACACGCAGCATTGCGAAATAATTCCATATATAGGGTGATCTCATACGCATCTTTGGAGCGTAACATTGTCGCATATGCTTCGGGGTCTGCACTTAATTGCCTCAGAAACTTTCCCAATTTATGAGCATTTTTAAAATCGTTCGTACTTATATACGCACGTTTACTCAGGTCGATAACACTACTATGTTTACCACCAAATCGAGCTACTTGTATAATATCGTACTTGTAATTTTCAAAGAATTTTTCAGTTACGTAATTTTCACAGAGGCTGTTCTCAAAGGCAAGATAGTATCTATACGTGTCATTAAGAATATCAAAACATCGATCATGTACAAGCTTTTGACCACAATTCCATTTTTTACCACAGTACCCCAAAATATCGACAGAAATGTACTTTTTCAGAATACTAACATAGATTTCCCGTTTCGAGGACGTTTCACAATGGCTTACTATCCAAACGGCATCCTTAGTTTTTCTGTTGGAAATCTGCGAGTAGTTCCGATGCGGTCTATTTTGCTGCGGTAGTCTACGAGCCACACCATACGGAAGATAAATATCTGCCTTTTTTGAATAGCCCATCGTCCAGTTCACCCTGCCTCTCTGATACACCGGTGCTCTTGGATGTGCATTCTCGATATGTGATTGTAGTGACTCCCACTGTAACATGATCCAGGTCTGTCCTGGCCTCTTGTCATGCAGGTCAAGCTCCCTTATAGAATTGAATATAACAGCATCACTACTGTTAACAAGTTTATGGTCAAACTCAAATACGCAGTTGTTTATTTGACAGTTTTCCATAAAATATTTTGCCTTCGTGAGGATACCTCTTGTTAACTGGTACGCAAGAGGGTTGTAAAATAGAATCATTTTAGGCTTAGAGATTGTTTGTTGACCATGAGCTTCAGCAGAACCAATAAATGTCTGTCGATAAACGCGAACCTCTGTTTCATTCATACGTTTGTTTCTATGCCATTTAGGAAGGCGACTTTTGGGACGGGGTGAAATAGTTGATTTCTCGTCAAATACAGGATCTGTGTAATTGAAATGAAACATAGCCTCTTGCAAAGCATCATTGCTCGAGTAAAACAGCAAGCCAGTTAGTGATATTATAATAAGAGCGATTCCTGCAAAAAAAAAAGTAAAAAAATAATAAACAACATTAAAAACGCATATACCTTTCTCATTAATGTCTTCACTGCTCTTAAAGGATTTCAGTTTTAATTTTTATTTGCTATTACTGCAGCTGGTGTTGTGCCGTGTGGCGGTCCTATAAAGTCTCCCCGCACATATTCCATAGTGCAGGCTATATTTTCTTTCCTTTTTGGTCCTTTGTGTTCAGCCAGGATATTCTAGGATATCAGAAATTTATTATCAATTAAGATTCATATTCTTACCAATGTTTAACAAATTTGGTCCCATTTAGATAATACTAGTCTTTGTATCGACTACCCTGTTGAAAGTTGCAAAATTTCAGTAATTCTCTTTGGCTCCATGTTGGCAAATCTAAAGGGTCACTGACGAGACTTTAGTAGTCGAAACCGCGGTATGGCCCATTCCCTTTCTCATTAATGTCTTCACTGCTCTAAAAGGATCTCAGTTTTAATTTTTATTGCCTTTTGAACTATGGACAGATACAAGTAGGCAATGATCAGGATAAGGCGCAATCAGACAGAAATTACCACTCCAAAAACCGAGACGGAAAAAGCAAATTAGGTACTTATACTCAGAGAACATATCGTAAGTCGAATGAGCAGCTATTTCCCAATAGGTATACACTCCGTTACCCGAACTTAACTAAAACAATTTTACACGAGAAGTCTTAAATAAAGACACATTTCTAAACGGGGTCAAAATATTTAAACATTGCTTAGAAGTATGTTTCTAAACGTAAGTGTTTTGAACACTCTGAATATCTTTACTGATCTCAAAGGACCTAAATACATCCGTATCAAAGAAAAACACCAGTTGAACCCCGCCCGGTGGGCCAAGCAACAGACAAGAAGTTCCGACCCCAACCAACAAAAATGAATATCTTTAAGTCGGGACCATCAAAAAGTCTGACGCCCAACACACCGGCGTGCAATTAAAGAAGGTAGCGTAGTTATTAACCATGATTGGGTTAACAACTAAGCATGCAAACTGTCGCATAGCATTTAAGAGTTATATCCTATATGTCCGAAACGAGTAATGATTTTTTTTCTGCACTGAAAAGAAAAATCATTTTTTCCTATAAGTTTCTTAAATTTGTAAACAAAGTCACCATAAAATTCTGGTCCCGAAAGGCTCTCATGTAAAAACATTAAATTTTGAAATCAATTCATAGTGTCTGCGATAAAATATAGAAAACATTTTTCTAAGTTTATGATCCTGAAAGCCCTGCAGGAGAGGTTTGGCTGTTAAAAGGTACAATTGGGAAATGATCAGGAAATGGCGCAATTAGAAAGATAATCCCACTTCATAAACCGAGGGGTGGGAAAAACTAAAATGACACTAAGGTACGTACACCATGAAAACATTCGTAAGCCGAGTGAGCAGCTATTCAACAATAGGCGCCTACTCAGTTGCCTGAACTGAACTAAAATATGAAAACGTACATATACAAACGGTTCAAACAGCAAAAAAACCAGAAAACAATTAGAACCACAACAGAAGTATCGCATTGGATTGGAACGATCAGTGATATAAAATTACTGGGGGGCTTAAACCGCTTTTACAGGCGCCTAACCTCACACTCATCTTTTGCAGTGGTTCACAACATTTAGTAAGTTGTTTGGTTATCGTGGTGAATCTTTAACTAGTCAATGAGTTAAACATCGTTTTCGCACATTGAAGTCCGCAACATGTTTGCAGACTATAGCAAACCTATGTATAACCCATAAGAAGCAAGGCGAGGAGTATCACCATCCTCAAACGGAAAATTTACAATATCAAAATCAATGTCATCGCGTTTATCATAAATTTTAGAAGAAACAAATCCATTTGCAATAGAAAGATGTATATCTAAGGGGACTTCGGTATGTGTGGTGTTGGCTTAATTCAACTGTTGTACAGGTGGACAAATTTGATTGACCCTGTATTTCATTTTAAGACTAAACGGATATGAAAAAAAGGTACAAGTAGGCAAAGATCAGGAAAAGGCGCAATCAGAGAAAGATTCCCACTCCAAAAACCGAGGTGGGAAAAAACCAAAGTAACAATCAGGTACTTATACCATAAAACATTTCGTAAGCCGAATGAGCAGCTATTTTCCCTATAGGTGGCCTCTCAGTTACCTTAACTTAACTAAAAATATGAAAACATACATAAGGCGCCAACAGCACAAAATAATTTAAACACCAAGACATGAAACAAAAAGAACCACCACAGAAGTATCGACTTGGAACGATCAGTAACACAAAGTTACTGGCGGGTTTAAATCGATTTTACATGGCCAAAACCTCACCCTCAGCTTCTGCAGTGGTTCATAACATTTAGTTAGTTCTTCGGTCCTCGTGGTGAATCTCTAACTAGTCAATGAATCATCAAGAACAAACAAATAAATCATGATAAACATCCTGATGAATCAAATACCAGGACTCACAGATTGAGTAAGCTGCCCGACGATGGAGATCCCTGGGCGCCGAATAACTTACTAACTCCGGAGCAAAAGAAAAACATCAGTTGGACCCCGGTGGGCCAAGCAACAGACAAGAAGCTCCGGCCCCAACCAACTTAAATGAATAGCTTTAAGTCGGGGCCATCATAGAGTCTGACGTTCGACCCACCGGCGTGCAATTAAAGAAGGCAGCATAGCTATTAACCGTGATAGGGTTAAAAACTAAGCATGCAGACTGTCGCATAACATTCAAGTTATAACCTATACGTCTGTAACGTGTTATGATTTTTCTAAACTGAAAAGAAAAATCATTACTTCCTATAAGTTCCTTAAATTTGTATGCCAAGTCACCATAAAATTCTGGTTCCGAAAGGCCCTCACTTAAAAGCGTCTTTAACCCAACATTATATTTGGAAATCAATTCATAGTGTCTACGATAAAATTTAGAAAAGGTTTTTCGAAGTTTATGATACCGATAGCCCTGTTGGAGAAGTTTGGCCGTTAAACATTTATTTCGAGCGTTGAAGTCTGTAACATGATTGCAGACTCTAGCAAATCTAATAAGTTGCGAAATGTAAAAGCTTGACAGGAATAAAATTAACTTACCACTTAGGACAAATTGTCTACGAGAAACCATTGTGTGTTTGTATTGCCTACTTTGTAAACCACTACATCAGATCGTGGTTTGTAAAGTATACTGTTCTTTCATTATACATAAAGTGTCAAACAAACATATAATTATTATAATTACTATTGGCATCAGTTTCTTGACTCATAAATATTTTTATTCCAATGTGACAGATATTAAAACAAACAAATGAAAAATAAAACTGAGATCCTTTAAGAGCAGTGAACACATTAATGAGAAAGGAGATGGGCCATATCGCGGTTTCAACTATTAAAGCATTATATTTTCTACAAAACATGAGGTACAAGTAGGCAAAGATCAGGAAAAGGCGCAATCAGAAAAAGATTCCCACTCCAAAAACCGAGGTGGAAAAAAACAAACTAACAATCAGGTACTTATACCATGAAACATATCGTAAGCCGAATGAGCAGCTATTTTCCCAATAGGTGGCCACTCAGTTACCTTAACTTAACTAAAACTATGAAAACACACATAAGGCGCCAACAGCACACACAAAAAAAAAAAAAAAAAAAAAAAAAAAAAAAAAGATTTAAACACCAAGACATAAAACAAAAAGAACCACCACAGAAGTATCGCCTTGGAACGATCAGTAACACATAGTTACTGGCGGGCTTAAACTAGTTTTATAGGCGGCTAACCTCGCCCTCAGCTTCTGGAGTGGTTCTGTTATATACAAATATAAACAAGAAATAAGGAAAATCATGTTGGGAAGATATACATAGGTACCAACGTAAAACATGTATAACGGAAAGCAGGGTGAGCAGCTGATGAAGGTCAGATGGTCACAGTGCTATCTTGGACAGAACAAGTAAATGCAGAGGGCTAAGTGAACAGCCAAATGATATTCGGGTGGCCACAAAGACATGCAACCTGAAACACATAATTGGGATAACTTGGATAAATTTGAACCACCACAGGAGTACCGCCTTGGAACGGTCAGTTGTAAATAACTGGGGGGCTTAAACCGGTTTTACAGGCGTCTAACCTCACCCTCAGCTTCTGTAGTGGTTGATAACATTTAGTTAGTTCTTCGGTCCTCGTGGTGAATCTCTACCTAGTCAATGAATCATCAAGAACAAACATATAAATCAAGATAAACATCCTGATGAATCAAAACCCAGGACTCACAGATTGAGTAAGCTGCCCGACGATGGAGATCCCTGGGCGCCGAATAACCTACTAACTCCGTGGCAAAAGAAAAACACCAGTTGGACCCCGGTGGGCCAAGCAACAGACAAGAAGCTCCGGCCCCAACCAACTAAAATGAATAGCTTTAAGTCGGGGCCATCATAGAGTCTGACGCCCGACCCACCGGCGTGCAATTAAAGAAGGCAGCATAGTTATCAACCATGATTGGGTTAAAACTAAGCATGCAGACTGTCGCATAACATTCAAGTTATAACCTATACGTCTGTAACGTGTTATGATTTTTCTGAATTGAAAAGAAAAATCATTAATTCCTATAAGTTTCTTAAATTTGTAAATCAAGTCACCATAAAATTCAGGTTCCGAAAGGCCCTCACTTAAAAGTGTCTTTAACCCAACTTTATATTTGGAAATCATTTCATAGTGTCTACGATAAAATTTAGAAAAGATCTTTCGAAGTTTATGATACCGATAGCCCTGTTGGAGAAGTTTTGCCGTTAAACATTTATTTCGAGCGTTGAAGTCTGTAACATGATTGCAGACTCTAGCAAACCTAATAAGTTGCGAAATGTATACACCATAAGAAGCACGACGAGGAACGTCACCATCCAAAAAAGGAAAATTTACTATATCAAAATCAAAGTCATCGCGCTTACCATAAATTTTAGAAGAAACAAATTCATTTGCGACAGAAAGATGTAGATCTAAAAAGGGGGCTTCGGTATCTGAGCTATTGGCTTTGTTCAACTGTAGTTCAGGTGGATAAATTTGATTGACCATACCTTCAAAATAAGGGTTGTCAATGTTTAAAAGGTCATCGAGGTACCTAGATCTGGAATTGAAAGCCTCGATAACATCAGCTTGATTATCATGGTTAAGAGAATCCATGAAATCTCTTTCGTAGGGGTATAAAAATAAATCAGCTACGAGAGGTGCGCAATTTGTACCCATCGGAATTCCTACAATTTGTCTGTATAACTTGGTCCCAAATCTAATATAAATATTATCAAGGAGATAGGACAAGGCGTCGCACACATTCTGACAGGACCAAAGTGTATACCGACTTTGGTCAGAGGAAGTGAAAAAAGCCTTTCTGTCATTACATGCCAAATAAAGTGAACCATAGTTTTTAATGCCCTTTTGAAGGTCCACTCTATCAAATCCAGAAGTTTTTCTTTTATTAAATTATGTGGTAATGTTCTATACAGAGTAGAAAAATCATATGTGGACAAGCTTGTCGCACGGAACCCTCTACACTTCAATTTACTGAGCACCTCACCAGAATTTTTATTGACCAAAATTATTTTTTATTTGAAGTTTCATACACTGTCTCTTATAACATGAGATTTGATAGCAGTCAGACAGCAAGTTAATAATTTAGAAAGTTCTGTGGTAGTACAAGAGCTAGAATTTGCAATAAATCTAGCTTTGTACGGTCTTTTGTGAAGCTTAGGTAACCAATACATCGTAGGAAGTTTGTCTTGGCCTTCATTGACACAAACAGAAAACTTAACAGGTAAATCGTTTAAGTGGGCATTAACTACAGACACTTCATCAGTATCTGTCTCCAGATAAGCCCTGGTACCATCAAGCTCCTGTTTTAAGGTGTTAATGTAGTGAAGCCTACAAACGACAACAACATTGTTTGCGGCTTTGTCTGCCGGAACCAAGACATACTTTCTATGAAATTCTTGGATACCCTGCTTCAAATGCCTAAATGACGATTTTATAAATATATAAAATATATATAATTATAAAAATATATAAAATATATAAAATTTTAAAAAGTCTATAATTCAGCTATCATCTTGCCAAATACACAGCTGAGAAACACGTGGTATAGTTTACATACAAAACGATAAATGATCGGGTGACGCACAATGAAATTCTGTCCAAAATTGAGATGAGAAATTCGAGTTTTCTCCTATAACGTTTACTCAATTGACTGATAGATACGTGCAGTCAATGCAGAAATTGAGCAGCATTTATTTAATGAAAGTAACATATTGAATCCAGCTTATTTCATTTTCGCAAACACTTCCGTCCCATGAATATATAGTACTTCCAATACAGTAACAATGAAGTGTTTCCGAAAACGAAATAACCGGGATTTCTTATGTTACTTTCTTTCAAGAAATATTCAACTTCTGTATTGACTGCACCTATATATCCGTCAGTAGAAGAAACGCTGTAGGAGAAATCTCGAAAATCTAGCCTCAACTGCGTTTTCATTGTAGTGTGTGTAACCCGATCATTTATCCGTTTGTATATAAACAATACCACGTGATTGTCAGTAGTGAAATATATAGCTCAAATGTAAACCGTCTCCTACGGTATGTCATAAACTCAACACCAAAAAGGTAAAAGTAGGAAATGATCAGGATATGGCGCAATCAGAAAGAATTACCCACTCCAAAAACCAGGTGGGAAAAACTAAATTGACGATCAGGTAGTTATACTAAGAGAACAAATCATAAGCCGAATGAGCAACTATTTCCTAATAGGCGGCCACTCAGTTACCAAAACTTAACTTAAATATGTAAATGTACATAATGGTGCAAATAGAAAAATTCAACACAAAACATAAAACATTTATAAAAAGGTACCAGTAGGCCATGATCAGGAAAAGGCGCAATCAGAAAGGAATTCCCACTCCAAAAACCGAAGTCGGAAAAAAACTAAATTGACAATTAGATACTTGTACTAGGAAAAAATATTGTAAGCCAATTGAGCAGCTATTTCCCAATAGGCGGCCACTCATTTACCTTAACCTAACTAAAATAAGGAAACGCACATATGGTGCAAACAGCACAAAAATTCAACACCAAGAAATAAAACAATAAGAACCATAACAGAAGTATCGCCTTGAAACGATCAGTAATATAAAATTACTGGCGGGCTTAAATTAGTTTTACATGGCCATAACCTCACCCTCAGCTTCTGCTGTGGTTCACAACACATAGTTAGTTGTTCGGTCCTCGTGGTAAAATTCTAACTAGTCAAACTGGACCACATAAAGGTCAATAATTCTTCAGGTTTGTATACTGGAATAATTTTGTTGGGTTTGCAAAAATCATTTGATACAATGGACCATCTGATATTGTGCAATAAGTTAAAAACTATGGGTGTTGACTGCACAGATTGGTTCTTATCATACCTTCAGAATAGGCATCAGATTGTCACAGTTGGTAAAGTTCAGTCTGATACAGCTTCTGTTGTCTGTGGGGTTCCCCAGGGAAGTATTTTGGGACCTCTTTTATTTTTATGTTATGTGAATGATATGATTATTAGTATAGACCCAGACTGTAAACTTTTGCTTTATGCAGATGACAGTACAATCCTGTTTTCCCATAAAGACGCTGCAGTTATTTCCAGTAAACTGAGTAAAGTTTTAGAGTCTTGTTCAGCTTGGCTTGTTGACACCAAGTTATCATTACATCTTGGAAAAACTGAATCAATCTTATTTGGCTCTAAAAGGAAACTTAAGAAGGTTGAAGAATACAACATTGTTTGTAATGGACATACTGTTGAATCTACAAATCAAGTAAAATATCTTGGTCTTAATATTGATAATAGCTTGTCAGGAGATACTATTGTTAACAATATTATTGGCAAAGTAAATTCAAGGCTCAAATTCCTCTATAGGCATAATGATTGCCTTAGCATGTCATCAAAGAAAACATTGTCCTCAGCTCTAATGCTGTGTCATTTTGATTATTCCTGTTTAGCCTGGTATTCTTGTTTGAGTAAACTTCTTAAAAGAAAGCTTCCAGTTGCCCAAAACAAAGTCATTAGATTTATAAAACAATTAGGACCCAGAGAAAGGATTACAAATGCAATATTGTCAGAGTTAAATTTAGTCAATGTTGGCATAAGAGTGTTACAGCTCAAATTAAATCATGTACACAAAATAGTAAACAATAAATGTCCCTCATATATGAAAGACAACTTTGTCAGTATTAAGGATACTCACAGGTATCACACAAGAGCTAGTGAGCATAATTTTATTATTCCAAATTGTCAGGGCTCTATTTCTAATACATTCTATTACAGTGCTATAAAGGACCGGAATGGTTTGCCTGATAGTATCAAAAGTATAAAAGACAGCATAAAATTTAAGTTTGAAGTTAAAAAGTTCTTACAATCACAAAATGTGTCTGAGGATCCAAATATATACATGTAGTTTTAAATGTATCATTAGTGTCAGTTGGCATAAAATATCTCAAGTCTCTTCATTACTTGCGCCTAGTCCATCCATTATCTAGTCTATTTAATGCTGATATTGAATACAATTCAGAATCTGTGATATTTTTGTAATGTGATTTATGTTATGTGATGTGTTGTGATATGTCTAAAGCACTCTTTGAAATTCATTTTTTAATTATCTGATATATTAATTTAACGTTTGAACATTTTTAACATGAATTTTCCAAATACCAAAGTCTTGACCGTTCCCAATCCCAAAATGGACCCCATTGAAAATAAGCTCTCGAGCTTTTATGGGATATCCATGGGTTAAAGAACAAATGATAAATACAAAGTAAAAGTTCTAAACTGTTAGTTCACATACAAAATTTTTAATGTGCTGATTTATAGATGATTTTGTGATTTTCTTAAGTAGTGCTATGTCTCTTAACTGAAACTCATCATTTTTATTCATGATTATAGTCTTTGTATATGTGTGATGTTATAACCCGAAAAAAAATAAAATAAAAAAAAAATAAAATAAAATTCTGGTTCCGAAAGGCCCTCACGTAAAAGCGTCTTTTGCCCAACATTAAATTTGGAAATCAACTCATAGTGTCTGCGATAAAATTTCGAAAATGTTTTTCGAGGTTTATGATACCGATAGCCCTGCTGGAGAAGTTTGGCTGTTAAACATCTTTTTCATGCGTTGAAGTCCGCAACATGGTTACAGACTCTAGCGAACCTAATAAGTTGCGAAATGTATACACCATAAGAAGCACGGCGAGGAACGTCACTATCTAAAAAAAAGGAAAATTTACTATATCAAAATCAAAGTCATCTGACAGTAGCAATGGCACTTAATGTGGTTGCACTCACGTCTAACGCTGTAGCGAACTAAAGGAAAGACATGACTGCACGTCACACTGCACAGTCTGGTCTATTTTGCTTTAAGTCCATGCTGTAAGTCAGAGGTCATATAGATTTCTCGAAATGTGTTTCTGATTTCTTTCTGTATTCCCCTCAGCAAAACAATTTTATCCAAATGAAATTGTATTGGTAATAAATGATGGAATAAATTGTCCCAGGAGTTCTTTGTTAATTGCTTCTATCGCCGAATATTTCCTGGTATTGTTAGTCCCAGATGCCATTTGACTATCAGCACAGTTCACATTGACACTGGACAATCTGGCATCAGTGAATTTCATTAGCAATTTCCTACGCGGTAATTGATTTGAAACAGACATTAACCTTTGTGGTAAAGTGACTTTTGCATCCTTACCTACTCGATAATGACTTAAAAATAGACGTGTAACGCGGCTTATTGTAAACGCAACGCTTCGTGTAAACGTTGACAATAAGCAGTGCAGTCGCAACGCTTAGTGTCAGCATGTTTACACTTACAGTTGCAGCTGCAACGCTTAGTGTTTATGTTGACAATAACGGATGCAGTTACAACGCTTAGTGTTTATGTTGAGAATAACGGGTGCAGTTACAACGCTTAGTGTTTATGTTGACAATAACGGGTGCAGTTGCAACGCTTAGTGTTTATGTTGACAATAACGGGTGCAGTTGCAACGCTTAGTGTTTATGTTGACAATAACGGGTGCAGTTGCAACGCTTAGTGTTTATGTTGACAATAACGGGTGCAGTTACAACGCTTAGTGTTTATGTTGACAATAACGTTTGCAGTTACAACGCTTAGTGTTTATGTTGACAATAACGGGTGCAGTTACAACGCTTAGTGTTTATGTTGACAATAACGGGAGCAGTTGCAACCGTTAGTGTCAATTGTTGACAATAAGCGACGCGTGTGTCGATCATATGTACATCATCAACGCTTATTGTAAAAACAGTTAGATTTCTTTTATCATTATTATTATTATTATTATTATTATTATAGTCCCACCTATAGGCATGGAAACTGGCAGCTGATGTCACCTAAGCAGACCACCTTTAGTCCAAGTTAAAAAGCATACTTATACTGTATGATGCCATGTATAGAGTATCTATATTTCAAGTATCAATGTTAGGGAGTGCGGTGGCTCAGTGGTAGAGCGTCGGACTTTGGAGCGACAACCAACCCCCCCCCCGCCCCCCAATATTATGAATTCTCCTTGATCAATGGAAGTCAAGATATAGACAACCAAAGAACTGCCATTTTTGTAGTCCAGTGTCGGGAATTAAATGAACCCAAGTGAGGGCGCAAGTGAAGTAAAGAAATCTTCGTTGATTTTACTACTCGTACATTTTATTAATGAAAAAAATGTTGGCAGTAACAGTTGACACTGTTTTGCAATCTATATCATCACCGTTAAAGGTAAGAATGCCCTGTTGACACTAAGCGTTGCGACTGCACCGCTTCTTGTAAACGTTTACACTAAGCGTCGCGTTGACTATAAGAGGCGCTACATAGACGTTTACCAATACATACTATATTGATTCTCCCATCTTGGTCAGTTTGATGAATTAAGTTCATTTATTTAGAATTGTCTGATAATTTTCTTATTTTTTTTTTATTATTTCATTTTTAAATTACACATAATATATACTCAGATTCTCTTCTCCGAAATCACGATCTAGTTATATACTAGTATTAATACGACGCATTCTCGCGAGTATTATCAAAACATGTCATGCTGATTTTTTTTGCTGTTTTTTCATGATTTTCTTAAAATTTCTATTCCAATGAAACATATGTATTCAGGTTCTCTTCTTAAAAACCAGGGTCCAACAGAGCCATCACCTTGGGCATTCTATAGAATATGGAAAGGTAAAAGTTGGCAATGATCAGGAAATACTTATCAATTTTGCAAAAATAAAAGGCTTATAGAAAATGATATTTCAGGATTTTCTCATTTTGAAAAGATGAAGTCGCAATCTAGCAACTGCACTCTCAGATGAATATGAATATTCAAACACATACGAAATACTAAACATCAATTCGAATAATACTGTCCAGGCCTAGCTCATACACATTAATTGCGTCTTTAACCATCACTTACAAAAACAGATCTAACTTCATTTTCTCTGTTTTATTGATAGAGAATATCTCGTCCCATGTCTATTACCATTAACGGCATTCTTATGAAGACTTGTATACCAATAAAGTGCTGAACTGATTTTACTAGAAGGTAAATCGGTGCTTGAAGGCAAGCGAAATATCAAACTCACAAAGTAAACATTACTGTGATCGTATTCCTTCCTTGTTACAGGAGTTGCATTGAAACGTGCTAACGGTTGATTTTTATTCTTCACAAAGCTTAATTAACTTAGAAAGCAGTAATATCATGCCGATTTTTCCTTAAAATGAGATTTTTTGCGGTCTTTATTTGTCATTACACCATCGTGCGCTCAGTGTAATAAAACTAATTTGAACGTTTTCGGGTCCCTGAAGCAATTGTTAAAGCATACATGTAACCAAATTACACTGTTGAAGAAGAACATTACCGTTTTCAAGCAAAACAATGTTAACACACTTCGCGCGTAGACCAGTTATGCACAAAGCAATTAGCACAACAAAGTGGGAAGGAGCTGTTGACAGACATATCAGAATTAAAGAAGAAAACATATCTCAAGCTGGAGTACGTCTTAATCATGCTGTAAAGAAATCAACATCCAGTACAGAGGCTAAAATGTTGCCCTTTACACCAAGCGACAGACATGGTCAAATACGAAATGGTGGAAACTAATGACGTGTTGGCCAATTTAGCACAAATGACCCTAAGCTCCGGATCGACTCCGCACCCTGGAGAGTGACGCTACCTTCCCGTGGTTTAGGACGTTACATTTACCTATACATAAGATCAAGCGGAACGCTCACCCTCTCTTTGGCGGCAAGGGTATTTTTGCCTTTAATAAGAAGGCGGCACTGACGACGCACCCGAAGCTTGATATTTTATGACGCCATTCGCACCAAAGTGACCCATACACTCCGATAGAATCAGATGTGGACCAAAAAAGCACTGACTCCTTTCAGCCATGACTGAAAAAGCTACCGACCGAGACGCTGAAAACAGGGGCCATTACCACAACTAATAAAATACATTTTATGAAATATTATAACTATTCGGTTGTCTTTGATGCATCTAACATAAATAAAACTTAACAAACAAATTACCGTTTAAACTGAATAAGGGTTATCAAAGACAAAGTCAGTTTTCATTCATATACGTGCAAGTGCACATGAGGACCAAAACTTTTCAATTAACAGTTCGCAAAAATGGTATATTCCGAGCCTGGATCCCATGAATGTAAGTAAAAACACATAATTTCAGCAAAACATATTTTGGTGCAAAATAGATATAATAGTTTTGCACATCTATTACCAAAGAGCCGTAGGTCTTTCGTGATTGCGACATCAACGTTCAAGTTATATCTGTGACCCAGGTTAGATGGTAGTTATATGTTTAATTGGACACTTTCCTCTTCAAACCTCCACGTAGAACCCACATTTCTACATGTTACCATCAGTCGGTGATTCTTGATTTTTCACATAATTTGACTTTATCTCGGGCATGGTACTTTAACTGCTCGTCAGAGTTCTCAATGACATTGTCATGTTTTCTCAATCTCGCTATCACATTCTTTATTCTATCGTCAAGTTCTTTATATCCATTAATATTGCATTCCTGTTCGATGTTTTTCAGGCGATTCTGAAAGTCCATATTGGTTAGTTGAAATTGAGCATTTGTTTGAATCAGCACCCGTAAGGACTCCATCATTTGCTTCCCATTCCTCTCTAGTTTTATTACCTTTCTCTCAAGGTCACCAATCTTCTCTACGAGATTTAACATCAGATTTGAATTTAATCTATTGTTACTGTTACTGAGATCTGTGAACCCAAAACTTATTCCTAACAATAGCAATGCCACAAATAACATATATCCCATAAATACTGCCATATTGTATCTCTTTCTGAAGTTTAATAATTTGACCTCTTAGCATTTTCTCTTATCTAAGTACACCAAAGTATGAACAGCTCGCCAAACTGAACGCCTTATCTTCACTGATGAAATGTTTGACTGTATGTCAGTGTCTTTAGTGTGCCTGTTTGGACACATGACTACATTGACGAATTTCTTCAATTATGTTTAGCATATCTTTGTCCTAAATATGCCCCATTAAACTACCAGATAGGCTTGATTTAGAACGCTTGATAATAGCATGTCATGATATCCTAACAACCAAATTTCATAAATCGTAAGGATCGTAACAAGTTTGAGTCTCCTGCATCCATCTGAATGGGTAATCATAGACGGAATTATACTTATCCACATTGTGTAACCGTTTACAAATCTCACACGCAGCATTGCGAAATAAGTCCATGTATGGGATTATCTCATACGCATCTTTGGAGCGCAACATTTTCGCATATGCTTCGGGGTCTGCACTTAATTGCCTCAGAAACTTTCCCAATTTATGAGCATTTTTAAAATCATTGGTACTTATATACGCACGTTTACTCAAGTTGATAATACTACTATGTTCACCACCAAATCGAGCTACTTGTATAATATCGTACATGTAATTTTCAAAGAATTTTTCAGTTACGTAATTTTCACAGAGGCTGTTCTCAAAGGCAAGATAGTATCTATACGTTTCATTTAAAATATCAAAACATCGATCATGCACAAATTGTTGACCACAATTCCATTTTTTACCACAGTTCCCTAAAATATCGACAGAAATGTACTTTTTCAGAATATTGATATAGATTTCCCGTTTCGAAGATGTTTCGCAATGACTTACTATCCAAACGGCGTCCTTAGTTTTTCTGTTGGAAATCTGAGAGTAGTTCCGATGCGGTCTATTTTGCTGCGCTATTCTACGAGCCACACCATAAGGAAGGTAGATATCTGCCTTTTTTGAATAGCCCATCGTCCAGTTCACCCTGTCTCTCTGATACACCGGTGCTCTTGGATGTGCATATTGGATATGTGATTGTAGTGACTCCCATTGTAACATGATCCAGATCTGTCCGGGCTTCTTGTCATGCAGGTCAAGCTCCCTTATAGAATTGAATATAACAGCATCACTACTGTGAACAAGTTTATGGTCAAACTCAAATATGCAGTTGTTTATTTGACAGTTTTCCATAAGATATTTTGCCTTCGTGAGGATACCTCTTGTTAACTGGTACGCAAGAGGGTTGTAAAATAGAATCATTTTAGGCTTAGAGATTGTTTGTTGACCATGAGCTTCAGCAGAATCAATAAATGTCTGTCGATAAACGCGAACCTCTGTTTCATTCATTTTTATGTTTCTATGCCATTTAGGAAGGCGACTTTTGGGACGGGGTGAAATAGTTGATTTCTCGTCAAATACAGGATCTATGGAATTGAAATGAAACATAGCCTCTTGCAAAGCATCATTGCTCGAGTAAAACAACAAGCCAGTTAGTGATATTGTAATAAGAGCGATTCCTGCAAAAAGGTAAAAAAAAAATAAACATCATTAAAAACGCATATACCTTTCTCATTAATGTCTTCACTGCTCTTAAAGGATTTCAGTTTTTAAGTTTTATTTGCTATTACTGCAGCTGGTGTTGTGCCGTGTGGCGGACCTATAAAGTCTCCCCGCACATCATCCACAGCGCAGGCTATATTTTCTTTTTGGTCCTTTGTTATCAGCGAGGATATTCTGAGATATCAGAAATTTATTATCTGAAATTTATTTATTTATTCATTTTCTTACCAATGTTTAACATATTTGGTTCCATTTAGATAATACTAGTCTTTGTATCGACTACCCTGTTGAAAGTTGCAAAATTTCAGTAATTCTCTTTGGCTCCATGTTGGCAAATCTAAAGGGTCACTGACGAGACTTTAGTAGTCGAAACCGCGGTATGGCCCATCCCCTTTCTCATTAATGTCTTTACTGCTCTTAAAGGATCTCAGTTTTAATTTTTATTTCCTTTTGAACTATGGACAGGTACAAGTAGACAATGATCAGGATAAGGCGCAATCAGAAAGAAATTACCACTCCAAAAACCGAGACGGGAAAAGCAAATTGACAATTAGGTACTTATACTTAGAGAACATATCGTAAGTCGAGTGAACAGCTATTTCCCAATAGGTATACACTCCGTTAGCCGAACTTAACTAAAACTATTTTACACGAGAAGTCTAAATCAAAGACACATTTCTAAACGGGGTCAAAATATTTAAACATTGCTTAGAAGTATATTTCTAAACGTAAGTGTTTTGAACACTCTGAATATCTTAACTGATCTCAAAGGACCTTAATTAATCCGGATCAAAGAAAAACACCAGTTGAACGCCGATGGGACAAGCAACAGACAAGAAGTTCCGACCCCAACCAACAAAAATGAATATCTTTAAGTCGGGACCATCACAGAGTCTGACGCCCGACCCACCGGCGTGCAATTAAAGAAGTTTCGAAAACATAATTTCCAGTCACAAACCTTGCCGCACGATTTTGGACTTTTTCCAGTTCTTCCTGGAGACCATGAGTGTGAGGGACCCAAACTGAGCTTCCATATTCCAAGACCGGTCGCACCAGTCCTTTATTAGCTGCTTCTTTCACATCTGGGGGACAAGAATACAAATTTCTCCTCAAGAATCCGAGAGCTCTGTTAGCCTTTCTACAAACATTGGAAATATGATTTCTGATAGTTACACCTAGGTATTTTATGCGTTCAACATTTTCCAGTTCAGTGCCCTCTAGGGTGTAGTTAGCCTGTATCTTACTAGACCGTTTATTTGTCAGCTGCATCATGTTGCATTTGACGGGTTGAAATCTCATCCCCCATTTCCTAGCCCAACTGCCTAAACGATCAATGTCTCTCTGAAGCTTCAATGTATCCACTTCATTCTTGATTTCACGACAGCAAACATTTTTGCAGTGGTTCACAACATTTAGTTAGTTGTTTGGTCCTCGCAGTGAATCTCTAACTAGTCGATGAGTTAAACATTGTTTTCGCTCAATGAAGTCCGCAATTTGTGTGCAGACTATAACAAACCTATGTATAACCCATAAGAAGCAAAGCGAGGAGTATCACCATCCCAAAACGGAAAATTTACAATATCAAAATCAATGTCATCGCGTTTATCATAAATTTTAGAAGAAACAAATCCATTTGCAATAGAAAGATGTAAATCTAAGGGGACTTCGGTATATGTGGTGTTGGCTTAATTCAACTGTTGTTCAGGTGGATAAATTTGATTTACCATGTATTTTATTTTAAGACTAAACGGATATGAAAAAGCTTGAAAGGAATAAAATTAACTTACCACTTAGGACAAAGTGTCTACGAGACACCATTGTGTGTTTGTATTGCCTACTTTGTAAAACACTACACCAGATCGTGGTTTGTAAAGTATACCGTTAATTCATTATACATATAGTGTCAAACAAACATATAATTATTATGATTGCTATTGGCATCAGTTGCTTGACTCATAAATATTTTTATTCCAATATGACAGATATTAAAACAAACAAATAAAAAATAAAACTGAGATCCTTTAAGAGCAGTGAACACATTAATGAGAAAGGGGATGGGCCATACCGCGGTTACAACTATTAAAGCATTATATTTTCTACACATCATGATAATATATAAAATTCTAAAAAGGCTAAAATTCAGCTATCGTCTTGCTAAATATATAGCTCACATGTAAACCGTTTCCTACGATATGCCATAAACTCAACACCAAAAAGGTAAAAGGAGGAAATGATCAGGATATGGCGCAATCAGAAAGAATGACTCAGTCCAAAAACCAGGCGGGAAAAACTAAATTGACGATCAGGTAGTTATACTAAGAGAACAAATCGTAACAAGGTACAAGTAGGCAAAGATCAGGAAAAGGTGCAATCAGAAAAAGATTCCCACTCCAAAAACCGAGGTGGGAAAAAAACAAAACCAACAATCAGGTACTGATACCAAGAAAACATTTCTTAAGCCGAATGAGCAGCTTTTTTTCCCAATAGGTGGTCACTCAGTTACCTTAACTTAACTAAAAATATGTAAACACGCATAAGGCGCCAACAGCACAAAAAATACAAACACCAAGACATAAAACAAAAAGAGCCACCACAGAAGTATCGACTTGGAGCGATCAGTAACACACAGTTACTGGCGGGCTTAAATCGATTTTACATGGCCATAACCTCACCCTCAGCTTCTGCAGTGGTTCATAACATTTAGCTAGTTCTTCGGTCCTCGTGGTGAATCTCTAACTAGTCAATGAATCATCAAGAACAAACGAATAAATCAAGATAAACATCCTGATGAATCAAAAACAAGGACACAAATTCAGTAAGCTGCCCGACGATGGAGATCCCTGCCTGTATCTGTATCTGCCTGTATCGTAAGCCGAGTGAGCAACTATTTCCTAATAGGCGGCCACTCAGTTACCAAAACTTAACTTAAATATGGTGCATACATAATGGTGCAAATAGAAAAATTCCACACAAAACATAAAACAATTATAAAAAAGGTACGAGAAGGCCATGATAAGGAAAAGGCGCAATCAGAAAGGAATTCCCACTCAAAAAACCGAAGTAGGAAAAATAAATTGACAATAAGATACTTGTACTAGGAAAATATATTGTAAGCCAATTGAGCAGCTTTTTCCCAATAGGTGGCCACTCAGTTACCTTAAGCTAACTAAGATATTGAAACGGACATATGGTACAAACAGCACACAAATTCAACACCAAGAAATAAAACAATAAGAACCACAACAGAAGTATCGCCTTGAAACGATCAGCAGCATAAAATTACTGGCGGGCTTAAATTAGTTTAACATGGCCATAACCTCACCCTCAGCTTCTGCTGTGGTTCACAACACATAGTTAGTTGTTCGGTCCTCGTGGTGAAATTCTAACTAGTCAATGAACCATCAAGGATAACCTAATAAATCGTGATGAATCATATTCGTGGATTCTTAGAATCAGTAAGCTGCCCGACGACGGAGATCCCTGGGCGCCCAATAACTTAATGAAAGTCCGAAGCAAAAGAGAAACACCAGTTGAACCCCGGTCAGCCAAGCAACGCACAAGAAGCACCGGCCCCAGCCAACTAAAATGAATAGCTTGAAATAAACATTGGATTTGGTCAATAAAAATTCTGGCGATGTGCTCAGTAAACTGAAGTGTAGAGGGTTCCATGCGACGAGCTTGTCCACATGCGATTTTTCTACTCTGTATACCACATTGCCACACAATCTGATTAAAGAAAAAAGTACTCGATTTGATTGAGTGGACCTTCAAAAGAGCATTGAAAAACTATGGTTCACTTTATTTTACCTGTAATGACAAAAAGGCTTTTTTTCACTTCCTCTGATCAAAAAAAAAAAGGTACAAGTAGGCAAAGATCAGGAAAAGGCGCAATCAGAAAGAGATTCCCACTCCAAAAACCGAGGTGGGAAAAAACCAAACTAACAATCAGGCACTTATACCATGAAACATATCGTAAGCCGAATGAGCAGCTATTTTCCCAATAGGTGGCCACTCAGTTACCTTAACTTAACTAAAAATATGAAAACATACATAAGGCTCCAACAGCACAAATAATTTTAAACACCAAGACATAAAACAAAAAGAACCACCACAGAAGTATCGCCTTGGAACGATCAGTATCACAAAGTTACTGGCGGGCTTAAACCGGTTTTACAGGATCCTAACCTCACCCTCAGCTTCTGCAGTGGTTCATAACATTTAGTAAGTTCTTCGGTCCTCGTGGTGAATCTCTAACTAGTCAATGAATCATCAAGAACAAACAAATAAATCAAGATAAACATCCTGATGAATCAAAAACAAGGACTCACAGATTGAGTAAGCTGCCCGACGATGGAGATCCATGGGCGCCGAATAACCTACTAACTCCGGAGCAAAAGAAAAACACCAGTTAGACCCCGGTGGGCCAAGCAACAGACAAGGAGCTCCGGCCCCAACCAACTAAAATGAATAGCTTTAAGTCGGGGCCATCATAGAGTCTGACGCCCGACCCACCGGCGTGCAATTAAAGAAGGCAGCATAGTTATCAACCATGATTGGGTTAAAAACTAAGCATGCAGACTGTCGCATAACATTCAAGTTATAACCTATACGTCTGTAACGTGTTATGATTTTCCTGAACTGAAAAGAAAAATCATTAATTCCTATAAGTTTCTTAAATTTGTAAACTAAGTCACCATAAAATTAAGGTTCCGAAAGGCCCTCACTTAAAAGCGTCTTTAATCCAACATTCTATTTTGAAATCAATTCATAGTGTCTACGATAAAATTAAGAAAAGGTTTTTCGAAGTTTATGATACCGATAGCCCTGTTGGAGAAGTTTTGCCGTTAAACATTCATTTCGAGCGTTGAAGTCTTGTACCAATGAAGTGCTGAACTGATTTTTCTTTTCTTTTCTTTTTTTAAATTCAGTTTTACGTCCCTTTCAAGATTATTTCAGCTCATATGAGACGGGTCAATCAGAAAGTGGGTGAAAACGAGAGAACCACGAGAAAAACCACCTGGCACACCCGCAAGCAGAATTTGCCTTGTCTAACATCTGGCCAGTACGGGGCTCGAACCCACATCAGACACAGCAGTGAGATGATCGAGTGATTAAGAAACAGCGCTCTTAGCCGCTTGGCCACAGGGGCCGCGTAAACTGATTTTACCAGAGGGTAAATCGGTGCGTGAATGCAAGCGATATATCAAACTCACAAATTAAATATTGCTGTGATCGTATTCCGTCCTTATTACATGACTTGCAATGAAACGTGCTAACGGATGATTTTTATTCCTCACAAAGCTTAATTAACTAGGAAAGCAGTAATATCATGCCGCTTTCTTCTTAAAATGATATTTTTTGCGTTCTTTATTTGCCATTAGGCCAGCGTGAGATCAGTGCAATAAAACTAATTTGAACGTTTTCGGGTCCCTGAAGCAATTGTTAAAGCATACATGTAACCAAATTATACTGTTTAAGAAGAGCATTACCGTTTTCAAGCAAAACAATGTTAACACACTGCGCGCGTACACCAACTATGCACAAAGCAATTAGCACATCAAAGTGGGAAGAGTCTATTGACAGACAAAGCAGAATTAAAGAGGAAAATATATCTCAAGCTGGGGTACGTTTTAATCATGCTGTAAAGAAATCAACATCCAATACAGTGGCTAAACTGTTGCCCTTTGCACCAAGCGACAAACATGATCAAATACGAAATGCGTTGAAAATGTTGGAAACTAATGACTTGTTGGCCCATTTAGCGCAAATGACCTTCAGCTTGGAGGATCGACTCTGCACCCTGGATATTGACACTACCGTATATGTATAAGATCAAGAGGAACGCTCATCCTCTCCTTAGCGGCAAGGGTAATTTTACCTTTTATTAGAAGGCAGCACTGACGACCAACCAAATCATTCGTGTTTCATGACGCCATTGACGCCATTGACGCCCAGGAGACCCATACACAGTAATATCACTCTGATAGAGTCGGTTATGTACCCAAAAGCACTGGCTCCTTTCAGACATGACTGAAAAAGCTACTGACCGAGACTCTGAAAACAGGGCATTACTATAACTTCTAAAAGTACATTACATGAAATATAATCATTATTCGGTTGTCTTTGATGCATCCAACATAAATAAAAATCTACCAACAAATTACCGTTTAAACTGAATATGGATTATTAAAGACAAAGTCAATTTTCATATATTTACGTGTACGTGCACATTAAACTTTTCAATAAACAGTTCACAAAACGGTATATTCCGAGCCTGGATCATATGAATGTAAGTAACAACACATAATTTCAGCAAGATCTATTTTGGGCAAGTACTTCTCTATTGCATAGAGCAGATCGTGACCCTAGCATTATCAGATGATCTCAGTAAGATTCTGAAATTGGCTTTAGAAAATGGTATCAAACATCTGGCAAAGTCTTCCGTACATTAGTGATTTTGTACTGAGATTAACAGCTGGGCTTCTGTAAAGATAAGTTCGTGTAATTGTTACGTTGTGGGCGATGAGACACTCAATAATAACTACAAATCAATAATGCTACATCTCCCTCTTTAAGTTCAAATTTTATAAATTTTTTAATAACATGACACTTTAAAATAATTCTTAAAAATGTTTGTGCTTCTGGCTAGTCTATGCAATGTTTATAAGTTCTTGTCCATGTTCTCACACAGTTTCTGTTCACTTATCTGATTATCAGTTAAGTATTTGTTTAACTACTCTAGGATTCTGAAATCATCAGTCTTGATCATAAATCCAAAAATAAATGTTCCCTTTACTAACAATTGAGAATGTATCTTTCAATTAACTGTTTAATAAGAGATAAAAAGGTACAAGTAGGCAAAGATCAGGAAAAGGCGCAATCAGAAAAAGATTCCCACTCCAAAATCCGAGGTGGGAAAAAACCAAACTAACAATCAGGTACTTATACCATGAAACATATCGTAAGCCGAATGAGCAGCTATTTTCCCAATAGGTGGCCACTCAGTTACCTTAACTTAACTAAAAATATGAAAACATACATAAGGCGCCAACAGCACAAAAAAATTTTTAAACACCAAGACATAAAACAAAAAGAACCACCACAGAAGTATCGACTTGGAACGATCAGTAACACAAAGTTACTGGCGGGCTTAAACCGGTTTTACATGGCCATAACCTCACCCTCAGCTTCTGCAGTGGTTCATAACATTTAGTTAGTTATTCGGTCCTCGTGGTGAATCTCTAACTAGTCAATGAATCATCAAGAACAAACAAATAAATCATCATAAACATCCTGATGAATCAAAAACCAGGACTCACAGACTGAGTAAGCTGCCCGACGATGGAGATCCCTGGACGCCGAATAACCTACTAACTCCGGAGCAAAAGAAAAAACACCAGTTGGACCCCGGTGCGCCAAGCAACAGACAAGAAGCTCCGGCCCCAACCAACTAAAATGAATAGCTTTATGTCGGGGCCATCATAGAGTCTGACGCCCGACCCACCGGCGTGCAATTAAAGAAAGCAGCATAGTTATCAACCATGATTGGGTTAAAAACTAAGCATGCAGACTGTCGCATAACATTCAAGTTATAGCCTATAACGTCTGTAACGTGTTATGATTTTTCTGAACTGATAAGAAAAATCATTAATTCCTTTAAGTTTTTAAATTTGTAAACCAAGTCACCATAAAATTCAGGTTCCGAAAGGCCCTCACTTAAAAGCGTCTTTAACCCAACATTATATTTGGAAATCAATTCATAGTGTCTACGATAAAATTTAGAAAATGTTTTTTTAAGTTTATGATACCGATAGCCCTGTTGGAGAAGTTTTGCCGTTAAAAATTTATTTCGAGCGTTGAAGTCTGTAACATGATTGCAGACTCTAGCAAACCTAATAAGTTGTGAAATGTATACACCATAAGAAGCACGATGAGGAACGTCACCATCCAAAACAGGAAAATTTACTATATCAAAATCAAAGTCATCGCGCTTATCATAAATTTTAGAAGATACAAAATCATTTGCAACAGAAAGATGTAGATCTAAAAAAGGGGCTTCAGTATCTGAGATATTGGCTTTGTTCAACTGAAGTTCAGGTGGATAAATTTGATTGACCATACCTTCAAAATAAGGGTTGTCAATGTTCAAAAGGTCATCGAGGTACCTAGATGTGGAATTAAAAGCCTCGATAACATCAGCTTGATTATCATGGTTAAGGGAATCCATGAAATCTCTTTCGTAGCAGTATAAAATTAAATCAGCTACGAGAGGTGCGCAATTTGTACCCATCGGAATTCCAACAATTTGTCTGTATAACTTGGTCCCAAATCTAATATAAATATTATCAAGGAGATAGGATAAGTCGTCGCATACATTCTGACATGACCAAAGTGTATACCGACTATCACAATCTGCTTTTCACTACAATATTTACATTACAGAAACAGGAAAACATTGAATTAACAGGTTTTATGCTAACTTTCCCATACTTTCACAATATCAAAGAAAATAGGAATTTTCTACAATCGGACAATTATTGATAAAAGAAACTTTATGTCATTTAGTGCAAACCTTAAAATTATATGTTTTATTGTATAGCTACTTGTAAAGATTACGTATCTTTACCACTTTGTATTATTGGGGATTATTGTGCCCCTTTGTAATCCAATTTTTGAATCATTTCATCACAAAATCTTCATACTTCTTTGGTAATTTTACCTCTCTACCCCTTGAAGTAATCTTTCGTGATACATCTTCATTTGAGATGTTGGCATTCGAAACCGATTTGTCATTTTGAATTTCTTCATGACAGTCATAGAATATTTCTGGTTCGGGTATCCTATTTTCTGTCGTTTTCATCAGGTGACGGCGATTTATTCTTAACCGTTGACCTTTGTGTGTAGATATGTTATATGATCTGGGTGTGTCGGCTTTACCTTCCACAATACCCGGGTCCCACAAGTTTTCATTTTTAACTTGGATTTTGTCTCCTGGGTTTAACTCAGGAAGTGGTTTAGCTCCATGATCGTAGTTTTGTTTCTGTGCGTCCTGTTTCTTCTTCAGCGCGTTTCGCACTTGGTTATTGTCATGGCTCGGCTTAAGCAAAGACTCATTGACTGGTAACCGAGTACGAGTTCTTCTACCCATCAATAACTGTGATGGTGATATATTTATACCATCTAAGGGAGTATTTCGAAATTTCAACAGTGCTAAATATGTATCGTCAACAGATTCTTACATATTTGTACATTCTTTTCAATAAATCCCATGCTTTGTGAATACCTTGGAGATGATGTAACATGTTCAAATCCATAGTTTTTAGCAAAGTCTTTAAATTCCATGCTTGAATTAGCAGGACCGTTGTCACGTTTTAATATGACAGGAATTCCAAATCGACTAAAGTTTTCCTTCAAAGCATTAATTACTGTTTTGCTTGAGCTACTGTTAATTTTCTTCATTTAAAAAAACTTTGAATAGTAATCTGCTATGACGATATATGTCTCTCTGTCAAGTTCAAATAGATCTGTTGCACATATTTCCCATGGTTTGGTTGGTATTTCATGTGGTATCATTGATTCTTTTTGTTGTGCAACTCTGAATTCATTGCATATTGCACATTGACTAACAATGTCCTTTATTTGTGCAGCCATACCTGACCAAAAGAAAACATCTTTTAATCTGTTCATGCACTTGTTAATTCCAAGATGACTTTTCTTGTGTATTTGTTCAATAACAGATTTTTGCATCGACTTTAGAATAATCACTTTTTCTCCTTTCAACATTAATCCATCGAAATATGATATTTCATCCCTAAAGTTCCAATAGTGTGATATTCGGGGATTTAATTGTTTCTTGTTTTCAGGCCATCCATTTAAGATTGTGTCTTGTAGTAATGTTAATTCCACATCTTTTTGTGTTTCATCTCTAAGTTCTGATAATTTTGCTTGTGACACAGGTAGCACTTCAATGCTGAATACACTATAGTCAGAATCACATATGTAATCATCGTTTTCACTGATACATGCTCTGCTTAATGTGTCTGCTATGTATAATTCAGATCCCTTCTTGTATTTAACATGTAAGTCATATTTCTGTACCTTCAACATCATTCGCTGAATTCTTGGTGGCGTTTGTGATAAAGCCTTCTTGAATATACTTTCTAATGGACGATGGTCACTTTCCACATGTATAGGACCTTTGGCATATATGTATTCATGAAACTTTGTTGCTCCGAATACTATAGCGGCCATTTCCTTTTCAATTTGTGCATAATTTTGCCGATTTATTCAATGATCTGGATGCATATGCAATAGGATGTCCATTCTGTAAAATACATGCGCCTAGTGCATCTTTCGAGCTGTCCACTAATAACACTATGTCTTCCTTTTCATCATAGTATTTTAATACTGGTGCTGTGGTTATAGCCTTTTTTGAGTTCTTTGAAACTTTTGTCTTGTGCATCACCCCAATGCCAAGCTTCGTCTTTTTCCAACAGCTGTCGCAGTGGCTGATTTATTCCTGACAGGTTTGGAATAAATTTTCCAAGATAGTTCACTGTCCCCATGAACCTTTGTAATTCCTTTTTATTCCTTGGCTCTGGAATTTCAAGAATTGCTCTTATCTTTTCTTCACTTGGTTTTAATCCATCTGCACCGAAAACATGTCCAACATATGCAACTTCTGTTAATCCGATTTTGCATTTGGCTTTGTTTAACTTCATGTTTGCCTGTCTTATCCAATTAAGAACTGCACAAAGACGTTCATTATGTTCGTTTGTGTCTTTTCCCCATTCAAGGATATCGTCGGCAATTACTTCACAACCTTCCAGATTTTCTAGAACCTGTGATACGGTTCTCTGAAACACTTCACTTGAGGATTTTATTCCTAAAGGTAGTCTTAAGTACTTATATCTTCCAAATGGTGTATTGAAAGTTGTATACTTTTGACTGTCTTTTGACAATTTGATTTGCCAATAACCATTTGAGGCATCAAGAACACTGTAAACTTTACCATTGCTCACTTTTGCGGCTACTTCCTCTACTGTTATCATAGGATAATGTTCTCGCAAAATGATTTTGTTTAGGTCCCTTGGATCTAAGCATAATCACACGCTTTTGTTTGGTTTCTCTACAACAACGAGTGAGTTTACCCATTCTGTTGGTTCTGAAACTTTTTCAATGACCCTCATTCGCTCTAGTCGGCTTAGTTCATTTTTCACTTTGTTTTTCATTGCAAACGGAATTTTCCTTGGCGGATGTACTACTGGTTTAGCATCTTTTTCTAGCTGGATTGTATATTCAGTTGACAAGCACCCTAAACCTTCGAAAACATCATTGAAACTTTCTAGAATTTCTTCACTGGTTGCTGATTTATTTAAACTGTAGTCTTGAAATTAGATTTAGTTCTAAACAAGTTTTTAATCCAAAGATAGGTGTTGCTTTGTTCTTGACAATTTCAAATTCCACTGGAACATATTTATGATACCAAAACAGTCACTTTTCCAACTGTGTCTAACCTATGACCTGAGTAGGACACTAACCTTGAGTTTGATCTCTTAAGTGGCTTATTTCTTGTAATCTGTTTATACACATGTAATGGTAATACACTGAGCTCCTGTATCAAGTTTCACACTGATATTCTTTTTTCTGGATTTTTACATTTACTTTCCAGTCATTTAACTGATCTTTTGTTTCTATAGCGTTCAGAAGAATGTCTGAATCACTGTCATTTTCATGCACTTCATGCATTTTCTTGCTTTTGAATTCTTAGCGAAGTGGTTTCTTTTGTTGCAATTTTTGCAAACTTTACCAAAAGCAGGGCACTTACGTGGTTCATGTTTGTATCCACATTTTCCACATATTTGTTCAGTCACTGCTTTTTGTTCCACACTTTTGCCTGGTTTGTTCTTTGTCACTTTCTTTCTAACAATGCCAACATTTCCTTCAGCTGCTGACAAAGATTGCATTGCCTTCAGTTGCTGTGTTGATGTCTCCGCAGAACGACAAATATCTATTGCTTTCTGGATGGTAAGGTCTGTTTCCCGAAGTAATCTGCTGCGCACAGCGTCCTTTATTACTCCACAGACAAGTCTGTCTCTGAGAAGCGAATCTGCCAAGTCCCCGAATTCACATGATTTAGACAAAATTCTACGATCTGTCACATAGGAGTCAATGGATTCACCTTCTTTTTGATTGCGGGTGTTAAATTGATGTCTCTCATACGGCACATTACACTGTGGACTACAGTACTTTTCATATTTTCTAAGTATTTTATCCACTTTCTTGTCATCACCTGCTTCGTCTCCAACTTCATCCCATTTAAATGTGTTGAAAATTTCAACAGCACCTGGACCAATAACATGTAACAATGTCGCACATTGAACGTCCCCTGCTTTGTCTTTTATTCCAGCTGCAGTGATATAGATTTCAAACTGCTGCTTGAACTTTCTGAAATTTTCCTTTAAATTTCCACTCAACACAAGTTTTTCAGGCGGATGCAAGTTTTTAGCCATTTTGTCAGTTGATAAATCCAATTAATATTTGATTGTCAATTTAAACATCTGACACCGCTTCTGACACCATGTTACGTTGTGGGCGATGAGACACTCAATAATAACCATTTAACTATCTAATTTAATATATTGAAGACGACTATTATAGAATCTCCATGCAGATACTAATGTGTGTACTATACTAATGAATAAGCTGTAGATTAACTTGTATTTGAGAACTTCTGATAGACTAGCTACAAATCAATAATGCTACAGTAATCTCCATAAATATAGTCCTCCATCCCAAACTAAGATTGTAGCCCCATAAAATCACCTTCATTTATTTCTTAAGTGACCGTTCTAGGCCGGCTTTGCTGTGATTTATCTTTACGTTTCCTGTTTATTCTGCCTGCATTTTTGGTTGGTCAAGCCATCTTTGTTTCTGGTAGATGCTTGCCGTATGTCTATCTCCTTGGTAGAAAAAGCTAATTATCGTTCTACTCTCCATTTAAGTTAGTAAATTTATGTATATTTTATTATCATGTTTTTGCCTACATTGTGTCCTGTCTTCTCTATTTGTTTTAATTCAAATAAATTTGAAAAAATACCAAAATCAGTTTAATGTCAACTAGTATATTGTTCATGATGATTAACGAAATGACTAAAAACCGTAAAAATAAATAAGAGAAATCTGCTTTCTAACTTATACTTATAATCGTACAAAGCGCATGTTTTTACATAGGAAGAAATAGAAAAAGTAAGTCTAACGAAAGGTCAAGCTTATCTTTGGCGTATCATAATTTCCAAAAGTGCATCAAAACGTACCTGTTCAAAATGAGATTACCAACGTCGCCTTCTAAATCCTTTTTGAACCGTTTCATAAAACATTGCACCCGTCAAGTACGTTTTATGGCCCTTTAACCCTTCCTTACCATTGTTTATCTACAATGTTGATATGTGACGTTCTCTTTATCCAGAGTCCTACACTCTACGTAGATGTGTGTTCATATTTTTAGAATACAAAACATCCCCCCCCCCGAAGTTCGTTCTCTTTCTTTGCCTACGTCTCTACATTTTGGTCTCAAATGAAAATTTCCCCACTTTTGCCCATATTGGCGGCAATTTTTGTGTTAAATCAAATATTAAATCAAAACACTTCGATCATTCACCTATAAAATTATGCAGGATAAAATGCTGGGCATCAACTTTTATTTTTTCGCTTTTACGTAGGCCAGAAAACCCTCTTAATGCACGTCCCCCTTTAAGAAACTTATAGCAAGGAATGATTTTCATTTGCAGTTCAGAAAAATCATTACACGTTACAGACGTATAGGTTATAACTTAAATGTTATGTGACAGTCTGCATGCTAAGATTTGAACCCAACAATTGTTGATAACTATACTTTATTCTTTAATTGCACGCCGGCGGGTCGGGCGTCAGATTCTATGATTGCCCCGACATAAAGCTGCTTGGGGTCGTAGCTTCTTGTCTGTTTCTTGGACCACTGGGGTTCAATTGGTGTTTTTCTTTTCTTCCGGATTTCCATAAGTTATTCGGCGCCCAGGGATCTGCGCGAAATCACTGTATGGCCCATCTCCTTTCTTATTAATATGTTCACTGCTTTTAAAGGATCATATTATTTTTATTTCCTATTACTGGGGTCAAATAAAAAGCATGATAAATTTTAACCACAGAATCTACTAAATGGGCATTTTAACAGTTCTGTTCATTTCTTAGACACCTAACCCATGATATGAAATACTTTATGTAAGTTATTTGCTTTATATTTTGTTTCTGTTGAGTCATGATTACTCCGACCCCCTATCAAAACACCTACAGCCTTTCCGTTCTGAATCATGTCTTTTCATCGGATAAACATTAATATGTCCCAAACTATCTTAAAATAACTGTTATGTTCATGAGAATGTTTAGGACAGCGACTACCACTGTAATTTTATGTTCCCTGATTTATATTTTAAGTTATGTTTATTATATGACCCCTTTTACACAATATTTCATATGGAATGCGGCAATCTGTGGAACCTTAACTTAGAAATTGTATTGTAAACCAGGCAAAACAGAAGTTGTAAAAGTTCTATTATATTGAACAAACTGATATTAAAGTGTGTAGATTTGAATGTGGATTCATTGTGAAGATATAAGGAATACTGTAATGTCTTCGAACCTTCTTAAAACCCTGTATTTCCAAAATAGCCGGCCACTCAGTCACCCGAACTTAACTAAAATACAAAAACGTACATAATGTGCAAACAGCAAAACATAAAACAATAAGAAAGTAGTAATTACACTCAAATTGGTTGCATTCACATCTACCGCTGTAGCGAACTAAATGAAGGACTTGACTGCATGCCAGACTGCACAGCCTGATCTGTTTTGCTATAACTACATGTTATAAGTCAAAGGTCATATAGATTTTTCGAAATATGCTTCTAATCTCTTTCTGTATTCCCCTCTGCAAAACAATTTTATCCAAACGAAATTGTATTGGTAAAAAATGAAGGAATAAATTGTCCCATGAGTTCTTTGTTGATTGCTTCTGTCGACAATATTTCCTTGTATTGTTGGTTCGAGTTAACATTCGACTATCAACACAGGTTACATTGACACTGGACAATCTGGTAAAAGTAAATTTCGTGAGTCATTCCCTACTCAGCAATTGATTTGAATTAGACATTAACTTATGTGTGATGAAGTGACTTTTTCATATATGTGTCTGTTTGATGAGTACATCAAGTTCATATAGTTAGAAATTCCTCAATTTCTATTCCAGTGGATCATATATATTCAGGTTCTCTTCTTAAAAATCAGGGTCCAACAGAGCCATCACCTTGGGCATTCTATAGAATATGGAAAGGTAAAAGTTGGCAATGATCAGGAAATACTTATCAATTTTGCAAAAATAAAAGGCTTATAGAAAATGATATTTCAGGATTTTCTCATTTTGAAAAGATGAAGTCGCAATCTAGCAACTGCACTCTCAGATAAATATGAATATTCAAACACATACGAAATACTAAACATCAATTCAAATAATACTGTCCAGGCCTAGCTCATACACATTAATTGCGTCTTTAACCATCACTTACAAAAACAGATCTAACTTCATTTTCTCTGTTTAATTGATGGAGAATATTTCGTCCCATGTCTATTTGCCGCTAACGGCATTTTGATGAAGACCTGTATCAAGGAAGTGCTGCACTGATTTTACTAGAGTGTAAGCGATATATCAAATTCACAAAGTAAACATTACTGTGATCGTATTCCTTCCTTGTTACAGGAGTTGCATTGAAACGTGATGACTAATTTTTATTCCGTACAGAGCTTAATAAACTAGGAAAGCAGTAATATCATGCCGCTTTCTTCTAAAAATGAGATTTTTTGCGGTCTTTATTTGTCATTTAAAATGAGATTTTTTGCGGTCTTTATTTGTCATCAGGCCATCGTGCGCTCAGTGAAATAAAACTAATTTGAACGTTTTTGAATCCCTCAAGCGATCGTTAAAGCGTACATGTAATCAAATTATACGTTTTAAGAGCAAAATTGCCGTTTTCAAGCAAAACAAGGTTAAAGTCCTACTTCTGAAGAAGCTGAAAGTGGTACCACTATTTATTCGGTTAATGACCCCTAATGGTGCAATATGGTCATAAGATCAAAGGTGATTATCACATCTTTGCATGGGGTCATAAAGAGACCCCTAAAGGAAAATACCTGTAATTCCACTGTTTATTGATTTTATGGTCCCTGATTACCTGTGCAATAAAACTGCCTCCATCTGCAATCAATATTGATTTTTCCTGTTTTGGCCCCTACCTGTATTCTGAGTTATTGTCAGGGCACTAGGTTTTCTAATGCCCTGTCCCTTATCTGATGACCCTCAATAGACATGGCATTAGGTCTTTAACACACTTCGTGCACAAAGCAATTAGCACAACAAAGTAGGAAGGGGATGTTAACAGACATAGCAGAATTAAAGAAGAAAACAAGCTGGAGCACGTCTTAATTATGCTGTAAAGAAGCAACAAAATATAGAGGCTAAACTGTTGCCCTTTGCACCAAGTGACAGTGATGGTCAAATACGAAATGTGTTAATGGTGGAAAAACAGATCCTTTAAGAGCAGTTAACATATTAATGATAAAGGAAATGGGCCATGCCGCGGTTTCGGCTACTTAAGACTCTTCAGTGACCCTATCGATTTGGCAACATGGAGCCAAAAAGAGTTACTGTAATTTTGCATCTTTCAACAGCATAGTCGATACAAAGACTAGAAAAATCCAAATGGAGCCAAATAGATTAAAACGTTGGTTAGAAAATGAATCTAAACCGATAATAATTTTCTGATTTTTCAGAGTACCCTCGCTGATCTCAAAGGATCAAAAGGAAAATATGATCTGCACTATGGATGATGTACGGGAAGACTTTTACGGCCGCCAAACGGCACACCACCAGTTGCAGTAATAAGGAAATAAAAATAAAACAGATCCTTTCAGGGCAGTGAACATATTAATGAGAAAGGGAATGGGCCATACCGCGGTTTGTGCTACTTAAGCCTCTTCAGTGACCCTATCGATTAGCAACATGGAACCTTAATGGTCAAATACGAAATGTGTTAATAGTGGAAATAAAAACAAAACAGATTCTATAAGAGCAGTGAACATATTAATGATAAAGGGAATGGGCCATGCCGCAGTTTCGGCTACTTAAGACTCTTCAGTGACCCTATCGATTTGGCAACATGGAACCAAAGAGAATTACTGTAATTTTGCATCTTTCAACAACTTAGTCGATACAAAGACTAGTAAAATCCAAATATATTAAAACGTTGGTTAGAAAATGAATCTAAACCGATTCTAATTTTCTGATTTCTCAAAGGACCAAAAGGAAAATATAATCTGCATTATGGATGATGTATGGGGAATGACTTGTTGGCCCATTTAGCACACATGGCCCTAAGCTTGGAGGATCGACTCCGCACCCTGGAGAGTGACGCTACCTTCCCGTGGTTTAGAATGTTACATTTGCTTATACATAAGATCAAACGGGACGCTCACCCTCTCCTTGGAGGCAAGGGTGATTTTGCCTTTTTTAGAAGACGGCACTGACGATCAACCAGAAACTTCATGTTTCATGACGTCATTGGCGCCCAAGTGACCCCTACACAGTAACATTACTAGATGATAGAATCGGTTATGTACCCAAAAGCTCTGGCTACTTTCAGACATGACTGAAAAAGCTATTGACCGAGACGCTGAAAGCAGGGCATCACTATAACTGACAAAATACATTTTTTTATGAAATATTATAATAATTCTGTTGCCTTTGATGCATCTAACATAATTATTTACTAACAAATTACCGTTGAAACTGAATAAGGATTATTAAAGACAAAGTCAATTTTGCAATAAACAGTTCACAAAAATGGTATACTCCGAGCCTGTAAGCAACAACACATGATTTCAGCAAAACAGATATTAAAGTTTTGCACATCTATTACCCAAGCTCTGTCGTGATTGCGACATCAACTATTTTTCTTGGGTCCCAGTTATATCTATGACTCACGTTAGATGGTAGTTTTATGTATGATTTCCTCTTCAAACTTCCACATAAAATGCACTTTCTACACGTTACCATCAGTCGGTAATTTTGGATTTTTCACATAATTTGACTTTACCGCTGGCATGGTATTTAAACTGCTCGTCAGTGACATTTCAATGACATTGTCATGTTTTCTCAATTTAGCTACTAAATTCTTTATTCTATCGTCAAGTTCTTTATATCCATTACTATTGCATTCTTGTTCGATGGTTTTTAGGCAATTATGAAACTATTTACTAGTTGAAATTGAGCATTTGTTTGAATCAGGACCTGTAAAGACTCCATCATTTGCTTCTCCTTCCTCTCTACTTTTATGACCTTTCTCTCAAGGTCACCAATCTTCTCTACGAGTTTTAACATCAGATTTGAATTAAATCCATTGTTACTTCTGTAGTGGTTCTTTTTGTTTTATGTCTTGGTGTTTAAAATTTTTTGTGCTGTTGGCGCCTTATGTATGTTTTCATATTTTTAGTTAAGTTAAGGTAACTGAGTGGCCACCTATTGGGAAAATAGCTGCTCATTCGGCTTACGATATGTTTCATGGTATAAGTACCTGATTGTTAGTTTGGTTTTTTCCCACCTCGGTTTTTGGAGTGGGAATCTTTTTCTGATTGCGCCTTTTCCTGATCTTTGCCTACTTGTACCTTTTTACTATTACTGAGGTCTGTGAATCCAAAACTTATTCCTAACAATAGCAATGAAACAAATAAAAATATATTCCATATACAAAGCCATACTTTATCTCTTCCTAAAGTTTAATAAATTGACCTTTTAGCATTTCCTCTTATCTAAGTATACTAAAGTATGAACAGGGCGCCCAAAAGAACGCCTTATCTGCACTGCTAAAATGTATGACTTTGTAATCTCCAGTGTCTTAAGAGCGCCCGGTTTATGTCTGTTCAGACACAGGAATCAACAACGTTTTAGCATATCTTTGTCTTAAATATGTCACAATAGAATTATCGTATAGGTTTGGTTTAGAATGGTCCTTTGACAAAAATCGCATGATAAAAATGGCCATGATTTCGTAACAACCATATTTCATAAATCGTAAGGATCGTAACAAGTCTGAGTCTCCTGCATCCATCTGAATGGGTAATCATAAACGGAATTATACTTATCCACACTATGTAACCGTTTACAAATCTCACACGCAGCATTGCGAAATAATTCCATATATGGGGTGATCTCATACGCATCTTTGAAGCGTAACATTGTCGCATATGCTTCGGGGTCTGCACTTAATTGCCTCAGAAACTTTCCCAATTTATGAGCATTTTTAAAATCGTTCGTACTTATATACGCACGTTTACTCAGGTCGATAACACTACTATGTTTACCACCAAATCGAGCTACTTGTATAATATCGTACTTGTAATTTTCAAAGAATTTTTCAGTTACGTAATTTTCACAGAGGCTGTTCTCAAAGGCAAGATAGTATCTATACGTGTCATTAAGAATATCAAAACATCGATCATGTACAAGCTTTTGACCACAATTCCATTTTTTACCACAGTACCCCAAAATATCGACAGAAATGTACTTTTTCAGAATACTAACATAGATTTCCCGTTTCGAGGACGTTTCACAATGGCTTACTATCCAAACGGCATCCTTAGTTTTTCTGTTGGAAATCTGCGAGTAGTTCCGATGCGGTCTATTTTGCTGCGGTAGTCTACGAGCCACACCATACGGAAGATAAATATCTGCCTTTTTTGAATAGCCCATCGTCCAGTTCACCCTGCCTCTCTGATACACCGGTGCTCTTGGATGTGCATTCTCGATATGTGATTGTAGTGACTCCCACTGTAACATGATCCAGGTCTGTCCTGGCCTCTTGTCATGCAGGTCAAGCTCCCTTATAGAATTGAATATAACAGCATCACTACTGTTAACAAGTTTATGGTCAAACTCAAATACGCAGTTGTTTATTTGACAGTTTTCCATAAAATATTTTGCCTTCGTGAGGATACCTCTTGTTAACTGGTACGCAAGAGGGTTGTAAAATAGAATCATTTTAGGCTTAGAGATTGTTTGTTGACCATGAGCTTCAGCAGAACCAATAAATGTCTGTCGATAAACGCGAACCTCTGTTTCATTCATACGTTTGTTTCTATGCCATTTAGGAAGGCGACTTTTGGGACGGTTTGAAATAGTTGATTTCTCGTCAAATACAGGATCTGTGTAATTGAAATGAAACATAGCCTCTTGCAAAGCATCATTGCTCGAGTAAAACAGCAAGCCAGTTAGTGATATTATAATAAGAGCGATTCCTGCAAAAAAAAGTAAAAAAAATAATAAACAACATTAAAAACGCATATACCTTTCTCATTAATGTCTTCACTGCTCTTAAAGGATTTCAGTTTTAATTTTTATTTGCTATTACTGCAGCTGGTGTTGTGCCGTGTGGCGGTCCTATAAAGTCTCCCCGCACATATTCCATAGTGCAGGCTATATTTTCTTTTCTTTTTGGTCCTTTGTGTTCAGCCAGGATATTCTAGGATATCAGAAATTTATTATCAATTAAGATTCATATTCTTACCAATGTTTAACAAATTTGGTCCCATTTAGATAATACTAGTCTTTGTATCGACTACTCTGTTGAAAGTAGCAAAATTTCAGTAATTCTCTTTGGCTCCATGTTGGCAAATCTAAAGGGTCACTGACGAGACTTTAGTAGTCGAAACCGCGGTATGGCCTTTTCCCTTTCTCATTAATTCTTCACTGCTCTTAAAGGATCTCAGTTTTAATTTTTATTTCCTTTTGAACTATGGACAGATACAAGTAGGCAATGATCAGGATAAGGCGCAATCAGACAGAAATTACCACTCCAAAAACCGAGGCGGAAAAAGCAAATTAGGTACTTATACTCAGAGAACATATCGTAAGTCGAATGAGCAGCTATTTCCCAATAGGTATACACTCCATTACCCGAACTTAACTAAAACTATTTTACACGAGAAGTCTTAAATAAAGACACATTTCTAAAGGGGGTCAAAATATTTAAACATTGCTTAGAAGTATGTTTCTATACGTAAGTGTTTTGAACACTCTGAATATCTTTACTGATCTCAAAGGACCTAAATAAATCCGGATCAAGGAAAAACACCAGTTGAACCCCGCCCGGTGGGCCAAGCAACAGACAAGAAGTTCCGACCCCAACCAACAAAAATGAATATCTTTAAGTCGGGACCATTAAAGAGTCTGACGCCCGACCCACCGGCGTGCAATTAAAGAAGGTAGCGTAGTTATTAACCATGATTGGGTTAACAACTAAGCATGCAAACTGTCGCATAGCATTTAAGAGTTATACCCTATATGTCCGTAACGAGTAATTATTTTTTTTCTGAACTGAAAAGAAAAATCATTTTTTCCTATAAGTTTCTTAAATTTGTAAACAAAGTCACCATAAAATTCTGGTTCCGAAAGGCTCTCATGTAAAAACATTAAATTTTGAAATCAATTCATAGTGTCTGCGATAAAATATAGAAAACGTTTTTCTAAGTTTATGATCCTGAAAGCCCTGCAGGAGAGGTTTGGCTGTTAAAAGGTACAATTGGGAAATGATCAGGAAATGGCGCAATCAGAAAGATAATCCCACTTCATAAACCGAGGGGTGGGAAAAACTAAAATGACACTAAGGAACGTACACCAAGAAAACATTCGTAAGCCGAGTGAGCAGTTATTCAACAATAGGCGCCTACTCAGTTGCCTGAACTGAACTAAAATATGAAAACGTACATATACAAACGGTTCAAACAGCAAAAAACAAGAAAACAATTAGAACCACAACAGAAGTATCACATTGGATTGGAACGATCAGTGATATAAAATTACTGGGGGGCTTAAACCGCTTTTACAGGCGCCTAACCTCACACTCATCTTTTGCAGTGGTTCACAACATTTAGTAAGTTGTTTGGTTTTCGTGGCGAATCTTTAACTAGTCAATGAGTTAAACATTGTTTTCGCACACTGAAGTCCGCAACATGTTTGCAGACTATAGCAAACCTATGTATAACCCATAAGAAGCAAGGCGAGGAGTATCACCATCCTCAAACGGAAAATTTACAATATCAAAATCAATGTCATCGTGTTTATCATAAATTTTAGAAGAAACAAATCCATTTGCAATAGAAAGATGTATATCTTAGGGGTCTTCGGTATGTGTGGTGTTGGCTTTATTCAACTGTTGTACAGGTGGATAAATTTGATTGACCATGTATTTCATTTTAAGACTAAACGGATATGAAAAAAAGGTACAAGTAGGCAAAGATCAGGAAAAGGCGCAATCAGAGAAAGATTCCCACTCCAAAAACCGAGGTGGGAAAAAACCTTAGTAACAATCAGGTACTTATACCATAAAAACATTTCGTAAGCCGAATGAGCAGCTATTTTCCCAATAGGTGGCCTCTCAGTTACCTTAACTTAACTAAAAATATGAAAACATACATAAGGCGCCAACAGCACAAAATAATTTAAACACCAAGACATGAAACAAAAAGAACCACCACAGAAGTATCGACTTGGAACGATCAGTAACACAAAGTTACTGGTGGGTTTAAATCGATTTTACATGGCCATAACCTCACCCTCAGCTTCTGCAGTGGTTCATAACATTTAGTTAGTTCTTCGGTCCTCGTGGTGAATCTCTAACTAGTCAATGAATCATCAAGAACAAACAAATAAATCATGTTAAACATCCTGATGAATCAAATACCAGGACTCACAGATTCAAGCTGCCCGACGATGGAGATCCCTGGGCGCCGAATAACTTACTAACTCCGGAGCAAAAGAAAAACATCAGTTGGACCCCGGTGGGCCAAGCAACAGACAAGAAGCTCCGGCCCCAACCAACTTAAATGAATAGCTTTAAGTCGGGGCCATCATAGAGTCTGACGTTCGACCCACCGGCGTGCAATTAAAGAAGGCAGCATAGCTATCAACCGTGATAGGGTTAAAAAACTAAGCATGCAGACTGTCGCATAACATTCAAGTAATAACCTATACGTCTGTAACGTGTTATGATTTTTCTAAACTGAAAAGAAAAATCATTACTTCCTATAAGTTTCTTAAATTTGTATGCCAAGTCACCATAAAATTCTGGTTCCGAAAGGCCCTCACTTAAAAGCGTCTTTAACCCAACATTATATTTGGAAATCAATTCATAGTGTCTACGATAAAATTTAGAAAAGGTTTTTCGAAGTTTATGATACCGATAGCCCTGTTGGAGAAGTTTGGCCGTTAAACATTTATTTCGAGCGTTGAAGTCTGTAACATGATTGCAGACTCTAGCAAATCTAATAAGTTGCGAAATGTAAAAGCTTGACAGGAATAAAATTAACTTACCACTTAGGACAAATTGTCTACGAGAAACCATTGTGTGTTTGTATTGCCTACTTTGTAAACCACTACATCAGATCGTGGTTTGTAAAGTATACTGTTCTTTCATTATACATAAAGTGTCAAACAAACATATAATTATTATAATTACTATTGGCATCAGTTGCTTGACTCATAAATATTTTTATTCCAATGAGACAGATATTAAAACAAACAAATGAAAAATAAAACTGAGATCCTTTAAGAGCAGTGAACACATTAATGAGAAAGGAGATGGGCCATACCGCGGTTTCAACTATTAAAGCATTATATTTTCTACACATCATGAGGTACAAGTAGGCAAAGATCAGGAAAAGGCGCAATCAGAAAAAGATTCCCACTCCAAAAACCGAGGTGGAAAAAACCAAACTAACAATCAGGTACTTATACCATAAAACATATCGTAAGCCGAATGAGCAGCTATTTTCCCAATAGGTGGCCACTCAGTTACCTTAACTTAACTAAAACTATGAAAACAAACATAAGGCGCCAACAGCACAAAAAAAAAGATTTAAACACCAAGACATAAAACAAAAAGAACCACCACAGAAGTATCGCCTTCGAACGATCAGTAACACATAGTTACTGGTGGGCTCAAACCAGTTTTATAGGCGGCTAACCTCGCCCTCAGCTTCTGGAGTGGTTCTGTTATATACAAATATAAACAAGAAATAAGGAAAATCATGTTGGGCAGATATACATAGGTACCAACGTAAAACATGTATAACGGAAAGCAGGGTGAGCAGCTGATGAAGGTCAGATGGTCACAGTGCTATCTTGGATAGAACAAGTAAATGCAGAGGGCTAAGTGAACAGCCAAATGATATTCGGTTGGCCACAAAGACATGCAACCTGAAACACATAATTGGGATAACTTGGATAAATTTGAACCACCACAGGAGTACCGCCTTGGAACGGTCAGTTGTAAATAACTGGGGGGCTTAAACCGGTTTTAAAAACGTCTAACCTCACCCTCAGCTTCTGTAGTGGTTGATAACATTTAGTTAGTTCTTTGGTCCTCGTGGTGAATCTCTACCTAGTCAATGAATCATCAAGAACAAACATATAAATCAAGATAAACATCCTGATGAATCAAAACCCAGGACTCACAGATTGAGTAAGCTGCCCGACGATGGATATCCCTGGGCGCCGAATAACCTACTAACTCCGGGGCAAAAGAAAAACACCAGTTGGACCCCCGGTGGGCCAAGCAACAGACAAAAAGCTCCGGCCCCAACCAACTAAAATGAATAGCTTTAAGTGGGGGCCATCATAGAGTCTGACGCCCGACCCACCGGCGTGCAATTAAAGAAGGCAGCATAGTTATCAACCATGATTGGGTTAAAACTAAGCATGCAGACTGTCGCATAACATTCAAGTTATAACCTATACGTCTGTAACGTGTTATGATTTTTCTGAATTGAAAAGAAAAAATATTAATTCCTATACGTTTCTTAAATTTGTAAATCAAGTCACCATAAAATTCAGGTTCCGAAAGGCCCTCACTTAAAAGTGTCTTTAACCCAACTTTATATTTGGAAATCAATTCATAGTGTCTACAATAAAATTTAGAAAAAGATTTTTCTAAGTTTATGATACCGATAGCCCTGTTGGAGAAGTTTTGCCGTTAAACATTTATTTCGAGCGTTGAAGTCTGTAACATGATTGCAGACTCTAGCAAACCTAACAAGTTGCGAAATGTATACACCATAAGAAGCACGACGAGGAACGTCACCATCCAAAAAAGGAAAATTTACTATATCAAAATCAAAGTCATCGCGCTTACCATAAATTTTAGAAGAAACAAATCCATTTGCAACAGAAAGATGTAGATCTAAAAAGGGGGCTTCGGTATCTGAGCTATTGGCTTTGTTCAACTGTAGTTCAGGTGGATAAATTTGATTGACCATACCTTCAAAATAAGGGTTGTCAATGTTCGAAAGGTCATCGAGGTACCTAGAGCCTCGATAACATCAGCTTGATTATCATGGTTAAGAGAATCCATGAAATCTCTTTCGTAGGAGTATAAAAATAAATCAGCTACGAGAGGTGCGCAATTTGTACCCATCGGAATTCCTACAATTTGTCTGAATAACTTGGTCCCAAATCTAATATAAATATTATCAAGGAGATAGGACAAGGCGTCGCACACATTCTGACATGACCAAAGTGTATACCGACTTTGGTCAGAGGAAGTGAAAAAAGCCTTTCTGTCATTACGTGCCAAATAAAGTGAACCATAGCTTTTAATGCCCTTTTGAAGGTCCACTCTATCAAATCCAGAAGTGTTTCTTTTATTAAATTATGTGGCAATGTTGTATACAGAGTAGAACAATCATATGTGGACAAGCTTGTCGCACGGAACCCTCTACACTTCAATTTACTGAACACCTCACCAGAATTTTTATTGACCAAAACCAATTTTTATTTGAAGTTTCATGCACTGTCTCACAGTATCTTATAACATGAGATTTGATAGCAGTAAGACAGCAAGTTAATAATTTAGAAAGTTCAGTGGTAGTACAAGAGCTAGAATTTGCAATAAATCTAGCTTTGTACGGTCTTTTGTGAAGCTTAGGTAACCAATACATCGTAGGAAGTTTGTCTTGGCCTTCATTGACACAAACAGAAAACTTAACAGGTAAATCGTTTAAGTGGGCATTAACTACAGACACTTCATCAGTATCTGTCTCCAGATAAGCCCTGGTACCATCAAGCTCCTGTTTTAAGGTGTTAATGTAGTGAAGCCTACAAACGACAACAACATTGTTTGCGGCTTTGTCTGTCGGAACCAAGACATACTTTCTATGAAATTCTTGGATACCCTGCTTCAAATGCCTAAATGACGATTTTATAAATATATAAAATATACGAGGGGGGTTCAGAAAGTTTTGTCATAGGTGTTATAACTTTGTTAATAGACATAATAGGTTGCTGTATTATGCCTTGATTGAAAGGGCTACATTTCCCCTATATAATAATGCCAAAAAATGCACGAAAAGAAATAAATACTTCGAAATAGACGCCTTGAAAGACACCAGGGGTAAACCACTGGCACGTTTTCTTAAATTTGTGAATATTATTTAAAGAAAATCGACTTCGAAAAAATATAATCCGTGTAATATATTTTTGAAAGATAGATGAATATATCCTGCAAAAATCAAAATCATTCAGCAGAATTTAAATGAGTTATAGTAAAATGAAATATTGAAATTGGCTTATTGTACATACATTAAAAATACATTTTAAATTCAAATGGCATTTATTGACATCTAAACGTAGTCCAGGGAGCTTAAAATGCATTTAACCATTTTATTGTTTCATCCTAGTGTGCTCTATAGTAAACTTATAAAAAAGCAAACACATATAATGGTGCAGCGATGCCAGAAACGCTATAGGGGTACGTATTTTAATGACGTTATATACATTGCTTTATTATACGGTCAGTATAGCATCGATAACGGCATTTTTTGTCACATTGCTTTTCTAAATATATTATTACTTATAACTGTAAAGTTGGAGAAAATTTGATCGGAAGTTATAAAGATATAACGCATGAAACGCACACAATAATATTCACAAATTCAAGAGAACGTGCCAGTGGTTTTACCCCAGGTGTCTTTCAAGGCATGTATTTCGAAGTATTTATTTTGTTCGTGCATTGTTTTGGCATCATTATAAAGGAGAAATGTAGCCCTTTCAATCAAGGTATAACACAGCAACCTATCATGTATATTAACAAAGTTATAACACCTATGACAGAACTTTCTGAACCACCCTCGTATAAAATTATAAAAATATATAAAATATATATATATAATAGATAAAATTTTAAAAAGTTTATAATTCAGCTATCATCTTGCCAAATACACAGCTGAGAAACACGTGGTATAGTTTACATACAAAACGATAAATGATCGGGTGACGCACAATGAAATTCTGTCCAAAATTGAGATGAGAAATTCGAGTTTTCTCCTATAACGTTTACTCAATTGACTGATAGATGCAGTCAATGCAGAAATTGAGCATTTATTTAATGAAAGTAACATATTGAATCCAGGTTATTTCGTTTTCGCAAACACTTCCGCCCCATGAATATATATAATCCAATTTTGAAAACATGTCATGTTTTTGTACTTTTAAATATCGACTAATCCTCGAAAACGGGCGTGCAGGTGAGCTGACGAAATTAGACGCATAGTACCGGAGATTTTCGGGAAGTCCGTTATAAGTAAGTAAAGACTTTATGTAAAGAGGGTTTCTACATTTTGCATATATCCATGTATATATACAAATGAGAGTATGTGCAATAGCTAATCTTCCATGAGGCCCTCGTGAGGTGAACATACGTATTAAATCATGTGCGTTTTTTACATTGATTCCCAGTTAAACACTAAAGCCGTGTGGTTACGAGTCCGTCGTGCATTACAACATATTGTACAGGTATGAGGATGGGGAATGAGGTTCGAAATCAATTAGTTATTTTTTATCTTCTGAATTTTATTTGTATTCTCTCACAAAAGTATAACTTCGATTTTAATATATAATTTATACATAACTAGTAAGCAATTATACATGTAGTTAATTAAAATAGTGATTCAGTTTCTGTATTAACAAGGATGATGTGTGCATACATGTATATTTGTACGTGGCACTTGTATTATGGACCAGTCATTCGCATAGCGAGGGGCAAAGTGGGACTGAAGTGGGACTGAAGTGGGACTGAAGCGGGGGCAAAGTGGGACTGAAGTGTCGGGATTAAACATTGGACGAGTCCCGGCAGTACCGGAGATTTGCCGTAGTATTGTCAGCCTAAGGGGCCCGTGGCTATTAGCAGGGACTTCATGATTACAAATATGACCCCGAAATGCCTGGCTTTTGGCGGGGTTTTAAAATTGAAAAGTTAAAAGCGTCGCTATTACCCTGTCCTTTAGGGGCCGTGGATATAAATGACTGGTGCATTACATGTACATTTTACATGTGTAATTTATTTTAGTAAAACACTCATTTTGCTTTCCAAATCGACCTATCCAGTATCCAATGTTATTCACATCATTATACGAAGTGGAACACAGGTCGACAGAACATTTAAACATACCAGCAAAGAATATATACGAGTCTTGTAGGAAAGAAGAGAGGAAAAGCGGCATGTCCAAATCCTTGAAGACTGAGTGGCTACAGCGAACACAGCTCATGCCAGGGGTCAATAGGCGTAGAATCTGGAGAGTTTTGTGGGACATAAAATATTATAAAATAAATACAGGCAATAGTGTACTAATAAACTAATAAGAGGGAAAGAAATCTAAACAAACAAACAAAAAAAAAGTAAAAAAATGGGAATCGAACGCCTACCAAAATATAATCGATAACTAAACACTTGATTGATCTACGGTCGTACTATCACGACTATGACTGCACTGTTAACTTATTATGGGTTCTTAAATGTATTTAGCATAAAAGGAAAAACTCTTGATTCTCCGGAAAAAGGCGTACACTTTCCGGATTGCTATTTATAACATGTTTACCTATTTCGACGCTGTAAATGGAATGTGCGACCTATTGACATGACAATCAACAGTGCGCGGATTATAGTACTTCCAATACAGTAACAATGAAGTGTTTCCGAAAACGGAATAACCGGGATTTCTTATGTTACTTTCTTTCAATAAATATTCAACTTCTGTATTGACTGCACCTATCTATCCGTCAGTAGAAGAAACGCTGTAGGAGAAATCTCGAAAATCTAGCCTCAACTGCGTTTTCAATGTAGTGTGTGTAACCCGATCATTTATCCGTTTGTATATAAACAATACCACGTGATTGTCAGTAGTGAAATATATAGCTCAAATGTAAACCGTCTCCTACGGTATGCCATAAACTCAACACCAAAAAGGTAAAAGTAGGAAATGATCAGGATATGGCGCAATCAGAAAGAATTACCCACTCCAAAAACCAGGTGGGAAAAACTAAATTGACGATCAGGTAGTTATACTAAGAGAACAAATCGTAAGCCGAATGAGCAACTATTTCCTAATAGGCGGCCACTCAGTTACCAAAACTTAACTTAAATATGTAAATGTACATAATGGTGCAAATAGAAAAATTCAACACAAAACATAAAACATTTATAAAAAGGTACCAGTAGGCCATGATCAGGAAAAGGTGCAATCAGAAAGGAATTCCCACTCCAAAAACCGAAGTCGGAAAAAACTAAATTGACAATTAGATACTTGTACTAGGAAAAAATATTGTAAGCCAATTGAGCAGCTATTTCCCAATAGGTGGCCACTCATTTACCTTAAACTAACTAAAATAAGGAAACGCACATATGGTGCAAACAGCACAAAACTTCAACACCAAGAAATAAAACAATAAGAACCATAACAGAAGTATCGCCTTGAAACGATCAGTAATATAAAATTACTGGCGGGCTTAAATTAGTTTTACATGGCCATAACCTCACCCTCAGCTTCTGCTGTGGTTCACAACACATAGTTAGTTGTTCGGTCCTCGTGGTGAAATTCTAACTAGTCAAACTGGACCACATAAAGGTCAATAATTCTTCAGGTTTGTATACTGGAATGATTTTGTTGGATTTGCAAAAATCATTTGATACAGTGGACCATCTGATATTGTGCAATAAGTTAAAAACTATGGGTGTTGACTGCACAGATTGGTTCTTATCATACCTTCAGTATAGGCATCAGATTGTCACAGTTGGTAAAGTTCAGTCTGACACAGCTTCTGTTGTCTGTGGGGTTCCCCAGCGAAGTATTTTGGGACCTCTTTTATTTTTATGTTATGTGAATGATATGATTATTAGTATAGACCCAGATTGTAAGCTTTTGCTTTATGCAGATGACAGTAAAATCCTGTTTTCCCATAAAGACGCTGCAGTTATTTCCAGTAAACTCAGTAAAGTTTTAGAGTCTTGTTCAGCTTGGCTTGTTGACAACAAGTTATCATTACATCTTGGAAAAAACTGAATCAATCTTATTTGGCTCTAAAAGGAAACTTAAGAAGGTTGAAGAATAGAACATTGTTTGTAATGGACATACTGTTGAATCTACAAATCAAGTAAAATATCTTGGTCTTAATATTGATAATAGCTTGTCAGGAGATACTATTGTTTACAATATTATTGGCAAAGTAAATTCAAGGCTCAAATTCCTCTGTAGGCATAATGATTGCCTTAGCATGTCATCAAGGACAACATTGTCTTCAGCTCTAATGCTGTGTCATTTTGATTATTTCTGTTCAGCCTGGTATTCTTGTTTGAGTAAACTTTTTTAAAAGAAAGCTTCAAGTTGCCCAAAACAAAGTCATTAGATTTATAAAACAATTATAGGACCCGGAGAAAGGATTACAAATGCAATATTGTCAGAGTTAAATTTAGTCAATGTTGACATAAGAGTGAAACAGCTCAAATTAAATCATGTACACAAAATAGTAAACAATAAATGTCCATCATACATGAAAGACAACTTTGTCAGTATTAAGGATACTCACAGGTATCACATAAGAGCTAGTGAGCATAATTTTATTATTCCAAATTGTCAGGGCTCTATTTCTAATACATTCTATTACAGTGCTATATAGGACTGGAATGGTTTGCCTGATAGTATCAAAAGTATAAAAGACAGCATAAAATTTAAGTTTGAAGTTAAAACGTTCTTACAATCACAAAATGTGTCTGAGGATCCAAATATATACATGTACTTTTAAATATATCATTAGTGTCAGTTGGCATAAAATATCTTAAGTCTGTTCATTACTTGCGCCTAGTCCATCAATTATCTAGTCTATTCAATGCTGATATTGAATACAATTCAGAATCTGTGATATTTTTGTAATGTGATTTATGTTATGTGATGTGTTGTGATATGTCTAAAGCACTCTTTGAAATTCAAATTTTTAATTATCTGATATATTAATTTAACTTTTGAATATTTTTAACATGGATTTTCCAAATACCAAAGTCTTGACCGTTCCCAATCCCAAAATGGACCCCATTGGAAATAAGCTCTCGAGCTTTTATGGGATTTCCATGGGTTAAAGAACAAATCATTAATACAAAGTAAAATTTCTAAACTGTTAGTTCACATACAAAATTTTTAATGTGCTGATTTATAGATGATTATGTGATTTTCTAAAAAGGTACAAGTAGCCAAGTAGGCAAAGATCAGGAAAAGGCGCAATCAGAAAGAGATTCCCACTCCAAAAACCGAGGTGGGAAAAAACCAAACTAACAATCAGGCACTTATACCATGAAACATATCGCAACTATTTTCCTAATAGGTGGCCACTCAGTTACCTTAACTTAATTAAAAATATGAAAACATACATAAGGCGCCAACAGCAAAAAAAAAAATTTTAAACACCCAGACATAAAACAAAAAGAACCACCACAGAAGAATCGCCTTGGAACGATCAGTAACACAAAGTTACTGGCGGGCTTAAACCGGTTTTACAGGATCCTAACCTCACCCTCAGCTTCTGCAGTGGTTCATAACATTTAGTATGTTCTTCGGTCCTCGTGGTGAATCTCTAACTATTCAAAGAATCATCAAGAACAAACAAATAAATCATGATAAACATCCTGATGAATCAAAAACAAGGACTCACAGATTGAGTAAGCTGCCCGACGATGGAGATCCCTGGGCGCCGAATAACCTACTAACTCCGGAGCAAAAGAAAAACACCAGTTGGACCCAGATGGGCCAAGCAACAGACAATGAGCTCCGGCCCCAACCAACTAAAATGAATAGCTTTAAGTCGGGGCCATCAAAGAGTCTGACGCCCGACCCACCGGCGTGCAATTAAAGAAGGCAGCATAGTTATCAACCATGATTGGGTTAAAAACTAAGCATGCAGACTGTCGCATAACATTCAAGTTATAACCTATACGTCTGTAACGTGTTATGATTTTTCTGAACTGAAAAGAAAAATCATTAATTCCTATAAGTTTCTTAAATTTGTAAAATTTGTAAACTAAGTCACCATAAAATTCAGATTCCGAAAGGCCCTCACTTAAAATCGTCTTTAATCCAACATTATATTTGGAAATCAATTCATAGTGTCTACGATAAAATTTAGAAAAGGTTTTTCGAAGTTTATGATACCGATAGCCCTGTTGGAGAAGTTTTGCCGTTAAACATTTATTTCGAGCGTTGAAGTCTGTAACATGATTGCAGACTCTAGCAAACCTAATAAGTTGCGAAATGTAAACACCATAAGAAGCACGACGAGGAACGTCACCATCCAAAAAAGGAAAATTTACTATATCAAAATCAAAGTCATCGCGCTTATCATAAATTTTAGAAGAAACAAATCCATTTGCAACAGAAAGATGTAGATCTAAAAAGGGGCTTTGGTATCTGAGCTATTGGCTTTGTTCAACTGAAGTTCAGGTGGATAAATTTGATTGACCATACCTTCAAAATAAGGGTTGTCAATGTTCAAAAGGTCATCGAGGTACCTAGATGTGGAATTAAAAGCCTCGATAACATCAGCTTGATTATCATGGTTAAGAGAATCCATGAAATCTCTTTCGTAGCAGTATAAAAATAAATCAGCTACGAGAGGTGCGCAATTTGTACCCATCGGAATTCCAACAATTTGTGTGTATAACCTGGTCCCAAATCTAATATAAATATTATCAAGGAGATAGGACAAGTAGCGCTATTTCTCTTAACTGAAACTCATCATTTTATTCATGATTATAGTCTGGCTTTCGCTGCCAGTTTTATAAAGGGTCACTGATGAAGGTTCATTACCCGAAATTGTACAATATGGCCCATCTTCTAGCTTTGTATATTTACTGCTTCCAAAGGATCTAACAATTATTTTTATTTGCTATTACTGCAGCTGTTGTTGTGCCGTGTGGCGGCCCTAAAAAGTCTCCCCGTACATCATCCATAGTGCAGATTATATTTTTCTTTTGATCCTTTGGGATCAGTGAATATATATAAAGTATTTCAAATTTTTATATGTTAAGAATCATCTTCTTAACAGTATTTTGATAATTTGGCCCCTTTGGGAATTTGAGTCTTTGATGTAGACTACACAGATGTAAATTCTTGAAATTGCAGCAAAATGTCTGGCTTTCGCTGCCAGTTTTATAAAGGGTCACTGATGAAGGTTCATTACCCGAAATTGTACAATATGGCCCATCTTCTAGCTTTGTATTTTTACTGCTTCCAAAGGATCTAACAATTATTTTTATTTGTATATGTGTGATCTTATAACCCGAAAAATAAATAAAATAAAATAAAATTCTGGTTCCGAAAGGCCCTCACGTAAAAGCGTCTTTTGCCCAACATTAAATTTGGAAATCAACTCATAGTGTCTGCGATAAAATTTCGAAAATGTTTTTCGAGGTTTATGATACCGATAGCCCTGCTGGAGAAGTTTGGCTGTTAAACATCTTTTTCATGCGTGGAAGTCCGCAACATGATTACAGACTCTAGCGAACCTAATAAGTTGCGAAATGTATACACCATAAGAAGCACGGCGAGGAACGTCACTATCTAAAAAAAGGAAAATTTACTATACCAAAATCAAAGTCATCTGAAAGTAGCAACTGCACTTAATGTGGTTGCACTCACGTCTAACGCTGTAGCGAACTAAAGGAAAGACATGACTGCACGTCACACTGCACACTGCACAGTCTGGTCTATTTTGCTTTTAATCCATGCTGTAAGTCAGAGGTCATATAGATTTCTCGAAATGTGTTTCTGATTTCTTTCTGTATTCCCCTCAGCAAAACAATTTTATCCAAATGAAATTGTATTGGTAATAAATGATGGAATAAATTGTCCCAGGAGTTCTTTGTTAATTGCTTTTATCATCGAATGTTTCCTGGTATTGTTAGTCCCAGATGACATGTGACTATCAGCACAGTTCACATTGACACTGGACAATCTGGCATCAGTGAATTTCATTAGCAATTTCTCAGTTTTAATTTTATTTCCTACGCGGTAATTGATTTGAAACAGACATTAACCTGTGTGGTAAAGTGACTTTTGCATCCTTACCTACTCGATAATGACTTAAAAATAGACGTGTAACGCGCTTATTGTAAACGCAACGCTTCGTGTAAACGTTGACAATAAGCAGTGCAGTCGCAACGCTTAGTGTCAACATGTTTACACTTACAGTTGCAGCTGCAACGCTTAGTGTTTATGTTGACAATAACGGGTGCAGTTACAACGCTTAGTGTTTATGTTGACAATAACGGGTGCAGTTACAACGCTTAGTGTTTATGATGACAATAACGGGTGCAGTTGCAACGCTTAGTGTTTATGTTGACAATAACGGGTGCAGTTACAACGCTTAGTGTTTATGTTGACAATAACGGGTGCAGTTGCAACGCTTAGTGTTTATGTTGACAATAACGGGTGCAGTTACAACGCTTATTGTTTATGTTGACAATAACGGGTGCAGTTGCAACGCTTAGTGTTTATGTTGACAATAACGTGTGCAGCTGCAACGCTTAGTGTTTATGTTGACAATAACGGGTGCAGTTACAACGCTTAGTGTTTATGTTGACAATAACGGGTGCAGTTGCAACGCTTAGTGTTTATGTTGACAATAACGGGTGCAGTTACAACGCTTATTGTTTATGTTGACAATAACGGGTGCAGTTGCAACGCTTAGTGTTTATGTTGACAATAACGGGTGCAGCTGCAACGCTTAGTGTTTATGTTGACAATAACGGGTGTAGTTTCAACGCTTAGTGTTTATGTTGAGAATAACGGGTGCAGTTGCAACGCTTAGTGTTTATGTTGAGAATAACGGGTGCAGTTGCAACGTTTAGTGTTTATGTTGACAATAACGGGTGCAGTTGCAACGCTTAGTGTTTATGTTGACAATAACGGGTGCAGTTGCAACGCTTAGTGTTTATGTTGAGAATAACGGGTGCAGTTACAACGCTTAGTGTTTATGTTGACAATAACGGGTGCAGTTGCAACGCTTAGTGTTTATGTTGACAATAACGGGTGCAGTTACAACGCTTAGTGTTTATGTTGACAATAACGGGTGCAGTTGCAACGCTTAGTGTTTATGTTGAGAATAACGGGCGCAGTTGCAACGCTTAGTGTTTATGTTGAGAATAACGGGTGCAGCTGTAACGCTTAGTGTTTATGTTGACAATAACGGGTGCAGTTACAACGCTTAGTGTTTATGTTGACAATAACGGGTGCAGTTGCAACGCTTAGTGTTTATGTTGACAATAACGGGTGCAGTTACAACGCTTAGTGTTTATGTTGACAATAACGGGTGCAGTTACAACGCTTAGTGTTGATGTTGACAATAACGGGTGCAGTTACATAGCTTAGTGTTTATGTTGACAATAACGGGTGCAGTTGCAACGCTTAGTGTTTATGTTGACAATAACGGGTGCAGTTACAATGCTTAGTGTTTATGTTGACAATAACGGGTGCAGTTACAACGCTTAGTGTTGATGTTGACAATAACGGGTGCAGTTACAACGCTTAGTGTTTATGTTGACAATAACGGGTGCAGTTGCAACGCTTAGTGTTTATGTTGAGAATAACGGGTGCAGTTGCAACGCTTAGTGTTTATGTTGAGAATAACGGGCGCAGTTGCAACCGTTAGTGTCAAAAGTTGACAATAAGCGACGCGTGTGTCGATCATATGTACATCATCAACGCTTATTGTAAAAACAGTCAGATTTCTTTTATTATTATTATTATTATTATTATTGTTATCATTATAGTCCCACCTATAGGCATGGAAACTGGCAGCTGATGTCACAAAAGCAGACCACCTTTAGTCAAAGTTAAAAAGCATACTGATCGGTTGCTGTCAAGCTTTTGACTTAAAGTAATGATAACAAAAGCACAACCGAATATTAGGTGTCCTATATTTTGAAATCTAGCTCCCCACAGGCGTCGTGAACCTAGCGATACATGTATGATGCCATGTATAGAGTATCTATATTTCAAGTTTCAATGTTAGGGAGTGAGGTGGCTCAGTGGTAGAGCGTCGGGCTCTGGAGCGACAACCAAACCCCCCCCCCACCTCCCAGCCCCCCCCCCCCCAAAAAAAAAATATTATGAATTCTCCTTGATCAATGGAAGTCAAGATATGGACAACCAAAGAACTGCCATTTTTGTAGTCCAGTGTCGGGAATTAAATGACAGCCGGAAATAAAGTAATATCTCGTCTGAACCCAAGTGAGGGCGCAAGTGAAGTAGAGATATCTTCGTTGATTTTACTACTCATACATTTTATTAATGAAAAAAAATGTTGGCAGTAACAGTTGACACTGTTTTGCAATCTATATCATCGCCGTTTAAGGTAAGCATGCGCTGTTGACACTAAGCGTTGCGACTGCGCCGCTTCTTGTAAACGTTTATACTAAGCGTCGCGTTGACTATAAGAGGCGCTACATAGACGTTTACCAATACATACTAAATTGATTCTCCCATCTTGGTCAGTTTGATGAATTAAGTTCATTTATTTAGAACTGTCTGATAATTTTCTTATTTTTTTTATTTCATTTTTAAATAACACATAATATATACTCAGATTCTCTTCTCCGAAATCACGATCTAGTTATATACTAGCATTAATACGACGCATTCTCGCGAGTTTTATCAAAACTAAGTCATGCTGATTATTTTTGCTGTTTTTTCATGATTTTCTTACTTTGAAAAGCTGCAGTTGTAATTCAACAACTGCCCATTCAACAAACACTCATTACGCAATACTGAGAATCAATTTAAATAATATTTCAATTGATGCTCATATTATATTTTCTTTTTGGTCCTTTGAGATCAGCGAAGGTATTCTGAGAAATCAGAAATTTATTATCGGTTTAGATTCATTTTCTAACCACTGTTTAACATATTTTGTCCCATTTAGATAATACTAGTCTTTGTATCGACTTCCTTGTTGAAAGTTGCAAAATTTCAGTAATTCTCTATGGCTCCATGTTGCCAAATCTATAGGGACACTGACGAGACTTTAAAAGTTGAAACCGCGGTATGGCCCAAACCCCTTTCTCATTAATGTGTTCACTGCTTTTAAAGGATCTTAGTTTTAATTTTTATTCAGTATTTCATAAAATACTAAATTATTCCTCTGTCCAGGCTGAGCTCATGTACATTTTCTGCACGTTTAAATTACAAAAGAGATCTTATAGACAAAAGCAAACTTGATTTTCTCTGTTTAATTGATGGAGAATATCACGTCGCATGCGATTGGCCAAACGTGAGATCAGATCTACCGCGGTAAATATAGGTTGTAACGCTACCTACCATAGGTCATAATTGCGTGTCTATCTCTATCAGCCGTCTTTGTCACATGACAGTATATCCTTTCTGGAATATTTTGCTACATCGCGTGATTTTTTTTCATACAATGGCCAAATGCGGATGTAGTGATTTTTAAATCCTACTGAGCGATTTTGGGATATCCCTAAACAACGCAATGTACCGTGCTTGGATGCTGACTAACACCCTATTTTTTGCTGCACTTGTACACGGGCTTGGACGTTCTCTCGTCTGCTTAATGTATTGGGGGTCCACTATGAGTTGTGAAGCATATGAATGAGTCTTGTTTTGGGGCACATTACAATGGGAGTCTATGGAAACGATAATTATAGCGATAATTATAGGCTCGTAGTCTATTTTTACCTTTAACGGTATTTAGATGAAGACTTGTACATGTACCAATGAAGAACCGAACTGCCAATCAGTAAGTGGACGAAAACGAGAGACCCCGAGAAAAAAACACCTGGCACACCCGCAAGCAGAATTTGCCTTGTCTAACATGTGGCCAGTGCGGGGCTCGAACCCACATCAGACACAACAGTGAGATGGTCAAGTGATTAAGAAACAGCTCTCTTAACCGCTTGCTGTGATCGTATTTCGTCCTTATTACATGAGTTGCAATGAAACGTGCTGACGGCTGATTTTTATTCCTCACACAGCTTAATTAACTAGGAAAGCAGTAATATCATGCCGCTTTCTTCTTAAAATGAGATTTTTTGCGCTCTTTATTTGTCATTAGGCCTTCGTGAGCTCAGTGCAATAAAACTAATTTGAACGTTTTCGGGTCCCTGAAGCAATTGTTAAAGCATACATGTAACCAAATCGTACTGTTTAAGAAGAGCATTACCGTTTTCAAGCAAAACAATGTTAACACACTTCGCGCGTACAACAACTATGCACAAAGCAATTAGCACAACAAATTGGGAAGAATAGCAGAATTAAAGAAGAAAACATATCTCAAGCTGGGGTTCGTTTTAATCATGCTGTAAAGAAATCAACATCCAATACAGTGGCTAAACTGTTGCCCTTTGCACCAAGGGACAAACATGATCAAATACGAAATGTGTTAATGTTGGAAACTAATGACTTGTTGGCCCATTTAGCGCAAATGACTCAGCTTGGAGGATCGACTCCGCACCCTGGAAATTGACACTACCGTACTGTGGTTTAGGACGTTAATTACATAACATATGTATAAGATCAAATGGAACGCTCACCCTCTCCTTAGCGGCAAGGGTAATTTTACCTTTTGTTAGAAGGCAGCACTGACGACCAACCAAATCATTCGTGTTTCTAGACGCCATTGACGCCCAGGTGACCCATACACAGTAATACGAGGGGGATTCAAAAAGTCCGAGGAAAAGTGCTGCTAAATTATTAGTCTTCATAGGAAATTCACGATCTCTTTGCATGTTGTACATAAACATATTGTTAACATATGCACAAAATTTGAATAAAATCGGATAAAAATTAGGCATTAAATCACGTGCGTTTCTAAGGTAACAACAGTAAAACAGGCCCAACGTCATAACAACGTCATGCTATACGCATTCATGCCGTTGTTGGCTAGCTCTTAACCATTTTTGGAATCTACCTGGCATACGGGCGTCTAATTGTCAGTTCTGTGTGTATAATGGGGTGAATTGTGCCGAAACTACAATTCGATATGTTTTGTTTTTCACGAATTCTGCTCATTTCTATCACGACGATCATTTTCGACAGTAGGCCTATGACGTTATTTGACGTTACGCTGCGCGAGTCGACATGGACGCTTTTCTGGTCGTGTAGAAATCATGCGTACTACTTGTTGATTGTCGTTTTCTCGATTTCCTTGTTGCCATATGCGCTTTCTACTCTTAGCAGTGTTTCTTTCTTTTATAGTCCGTTCCAAACATACAATTTATCGAATATCGTTGTTCCCTTCGCATTTTAGGCATACCCACTAAACAGTATGGCCGCTTTACGCCCAAATGACGTCACAGACTTATATGACGTCATATGCTCACCGCAAACATATTGATTTTTGCGCATACAAAATTCGGTGAAAAAAGCACGGTAAACTGTCAAATGCAACGTCATCATTTAACATCGACTTTTTGCAAAAATGAACAAAAGTGGGCCGGTAATCGTGATGTACGGCTTCCATTGCCACCACTGTTAACATTGTATTCATGCAAGAGCAGCAAAATTTGCAGTATAAGTACAAATCATGTTTGTCTATATAACTGTAATAGTTTGATTCATCTGATTTACAAAATAAGAATATGATGGCACTTTTCCGCGAACTTTTTGAACGCCCTTCGTATTACTCTGATAGAATCGGTTATGCACCCAAAAGCACTGGGTTCTTTCAGACATGACTGAAAAGGCTACTGACCGAGACGCTGAAAACAGGGCATTACTAAAACTTCTAAAAGTACATTTTATGAAATATAATTATTATTCGGTTGTCTTTGATGCATCCAACATAAATAAAAATCTACCAACAAATTACCGTTTAAACTGAATAAGGATTATTAAAGACAAAGTCAATTTTCATACATATACGTGTACGTGCACATGAAGACCAAACCTTTTCAATAAACAGTTCACAAAACGGTATATTCCGATCCTGGATCATATAAATGTAAGTAACAACACATAATTTCAGCAAGATCTATTTTGGGCAAGTATTTCTCTATTGCATAGAGCAGATCGTGACCCTGGCATTATCAGATGATCTCAGTAAGATTCTGACATTGGCTTTAGAAAATGGTATCAAACATCTGGCAAAGTCTTCCGTACATTAGTGATTTTGTACTGTGATTAACAGCTGGGCTTCTGTAAAAATAAGTTCGTGTAATCTCCATAAATATAGTGCTCCATCCCAAACTAAGATTGTGGCCCCGTAAAATCACCTTTTCATTTATTTCTTAAGTGACCGTTCTAGGCCGGCTTTGTTGTTATTTACCTTTACGTTTCCTGTTTATTCTGCCTGCATTTTTGTTGGTCAAGCCATCTTTGTTTCTGGTAGATGCTTGCCATATGTCTACCTCCTTGGTAGAAAAAGCTAGTCATCGTTCTACTCTCCATTTAAGATAGTAAATTTATGTATATTTTATTATCATTTTTTGCCTACATTGTGTCCTGTCTTCTCTATTTGTTTTAATTCAAATAAATTTAAAAAACAATACCAAAATCAGTTTAATGTCAATTAGTATATTGTTCATGATAATGAACGAAATGACTGAAAACCGTAAAAATAAATATAAGAAATCTGCTTTCTAACTGATACTTATAATCGTATAAAGCGCATGTTTTTACATAGGAAGAAATAAAAAACGTAAGTCTACAAAAGTGCATCAAAACGTACCTGTTCAAAATGAGATTACAAACGTCGCCTTCTAAATCCTTTTTGAACCTTTTCATAAACCACTGCACCCGTCAAGTACGTTTTATGGCCCTTTAACCCTTCCTTACCATTGTTTGCTTATCTACAATGTTGATATGTGACGTTCTTCTTTATCCAGAGTCCTACACTCTACGTAGATGCGTGTTCATATATTTAGAACACAAAACATTTCCCCCCGAAGTTCGTTCTCTTTCTTTGCCTACGTCTCTACATTTTGGTCTAAAATGACAATTTTCCTATTTTTGCCCATATTGGTGGCCATTTTTGTGTTACCATATTAACCATAAAAGTCAAATCAACTTTAAATCAAAACACTTCGATCATTCACCTATTAAATCATGCAGGATAAAATGCTGGGCAGCAACTTTTATTTTTTCGCTTTTACGTAGGCCAGAAAACCCTCTTAATGCACCCCCCCCCCTTAAGAAACTTATAGCAAGGAATGATTTTTATTTGCAGGTCAGAAAAATCATTACACGTTATTGACGTATAGGTTATAACTTAAATGTTATGCGACAGTCTGCATGCTAAGATTTGAACCCAACAATTGTTGATAACTATACTTTCTTCTTTCATTGCACGCCGGTAGGTCGGGCGTCAGATTCTATGATGGCCCCGACATATAGCTGGTTGGGGTCGTAGCTTCTTGTCTGTTGCTTGGACCACTGGGGTTCAGTTGATGTTTTTCTTTTCCTCCGGATTTCAAAAAGTTATTTGGCGCCCAGGGATCTGCGCGAAATCGCAGTATGGCCCATCCCCTTTCTTATTAATATGTTCACTGCTCTTAAAGAATCTTATATTATTTTTATTTCCTATTACTGGGGTCAAATTAAAAGCATGATAAATTTTAACCGTAGAATCTACTAAATGGACATTTTTAACAGTTCTGTTCATTTCTTAGGCACCTAACCCATAATATGAAAAGGTACAAGTAGTCAAAGATCAGGAAAAGGCGCATCAGCAAAAGATTCCCACTCCAAAAACCCGAGGTGGGAAAAACTTTATGTAAGTTATTTGCTTCATATTTTGTTTCTGTTGAGTCTTGATTACCCCGACCCCCTATCAAAACACCTACAGCCTATCCGTTCTAAATCATGTCTTTTCATCGGATAAACATTAATACGTCCCAAACTATCTTAAAATAACTGGTATGTTCATGAGAATGTTTAGGACAGTGACTACCACTGCAATTTTATGTTCCCTGATTTATATTGTGGATATTTTAAATTATGTTTAATATATGACCCCTTTTACACAATATTTCATATGGAATGCGGCAAACTGTGGCACCTTAGCTTAGAAATTGTAATGTAAACCAGGCAAAACAGAAGTTGTAGAGGTTCTATAATATTGTACAAACTGATATTAAAGTGTATAGATTTTTTAGATTGTATGTGGATTCATTGTAAAGATATAAGGAATACTGTAATGTCTTCGAACTTTCTTAAAACCCTGTAAAATCCAGGATCCAATGAATGAAAGTAACAACACATAATTTCAGCAAAACATATTTTGGTGCAACACAGATATAATAGTTTTGCACATCTATTACCAGAGAGCCGCAGCTCTGTCGTTATTTCGACATCAACGTTCAAGTTATATCTGTGACCCAGGTTAGATGGTAGTTATACGTTTATTGTATACTTTCCTCTTCAAACTTCCACGTAGAACCCACCTTTCTACATGTTACCATCAGTCGGTGATTCTTGATTTTTCACATAATTTGACTTTACCTCGGGCATGGTACTTTAACTGCTCGTCAGAGTTGTCAGTGACATCGTCAAGTTTTCTTAATCTCGCTATCACATTCTTTATTCTATCGTCAAGTTCTTTATATCCATTAATATTGCATTCCTGTTCGATGTTTTTCAGGCGATTCTGAAAGTCCATTTTGGTTAGTTGAAATTGAGCATTTGTTTGAATCAGCACCCGTAAGGACTCCATCATTTGCTTCCCATTCCTCTCTAGTTTTATTACCTTTCTCTCAAGGTCACCAATCTTCTCTACGAGATTTGACATCAGATTTGAATTAAATCTATTGTTACTGTTACTGAGGTCTGTGAATCCAAAACTTTTTCCTAACAATAGCAATGCCACAAATAACATATATTCCATATACACTGCCATATTGTATCTTTTTCTAAAGTTTAATAATTTGACCTTTTAGCATTTCCTCTTATCTCAGTATACTAAAGGATGAACAGGGCGCCAAATGGAACGCCTTATCTGCACTGCTAAAATGTATGACTTTGTAATCTCCAAAGTTGGTCAGACACAGGAATTGACGGATAATTTTTAACAACGTTTTAGCATATCTTTGTCTTAAATATGTCACAATAGAATTATCGTATAGGTTTGGTTTAGAGTGGTCCTTTGAAAAAAAAAAAAAAAAAAACTTTCCCAATTCATGAGCATTTTTAAAATCATTAGTACTTATATACGCACGTTTACTCAAGTTGATAACACTACTATGATTACCACCAAATCGAGCTACTTGAATAATATCGTACTTGTAGTTTTCAAAGAATTTTTCTGTTATGTAATCTTCACACAGGCTGTTCTCAAAGGCAAGATAGTATCTATACGTTTCATTTAAAATATCAAAACATCGATCATGTACACGTTTTTGACCACAGTTTCATTTTTTACCACATTTCCCCAAAATATCGACAGAAATGTACTTTTTTAGAATATTGACATAGATTTCCCGTTTCGAGGACGTTTCGCAATGGCTTACTATCCAAACGGCATCCTTAGTTTTTCTGTTGGAAATCTGAGAGTAGTTCCGATGCGGTCTTTTTTGCTGCGGTAGTCTACGAGCCACACCATAAGGAAGGTAAATATCTGCCTTTTTTGAATAGCCCATCGTCCAGTTCACTCTGTCTCTCTGATAAACCGGTGCTCTTGGATGAGCATACTGGATATGTGATTGTAGTGACTCCCACTGTAACATGATCCATAGTTGTCCAGGCTTCTTGTCATGCAGGTCAAGCTCCCTCTTAGAATTGAATATAACAGCATCACTACTTTGAACAAGTTTATGGTCAAACTCAAATATGCAGTTGTTTATTTCACAGTTTTCCATAAAATATTTTGCCTTCGTGAGGATTCCTCTTGTTAACTGGTACGCGAGGGGGTTGTAAAATAGAATCGTTTTAGGCTTTGAGGTTGTTTGTTGAACGGGACCTTCAGCAGATCCAATAAATGAGCCACCACATGGGAAAACCAACAATCTGCATAGGCGAAAACAAAGGCGCAGATCAGCTTCGCAGTAGCAGTAACTGCGAAGCTGATCAGCGCCTTTGTTTTCGCTACTCGGATAGTACCATTCCTCTTCTACTAAAATCCGAAATTTCAAGCTTCTAGCCTGCTTCGGTGACTGTGCAGCCTGATTTGTGTCAGACCTGCTCAGAAACCACATTGTTGGTTTTCCCACGAGGCGGCTCAAATGCCTTTCGATGAACACGAGTCTCTTTTTCATTCGTACTTGTGTATCCAATTAACTTAAAAGTAAGATGACTTTCAGGACGTGATGACATAGTAGATTTCTCGTAAAATACAGGAACATCGATGGAATGTAACGAAATCTTAGCCGCTTGCAAAGTATCATTGCTCGAGAAAAACAGCAAGCCCGAGAATGATATTATAACAAGAACGATTCCTGCAAAAAAGCAAAATGTATCTAAGCAACACCAAAACTGCATACACTTACTTCTTTTTCCACTATGGACCCCGTCCATGTTTCGCTACGGATTGGCTGATTTCTTTATTTACCCCTCTTACAATAATAAACAAAACAATTTTACAAAACAATATGAACAAACAAACATGAAACATAAATTACAACATTAATGAAGTTAACTTATTTTTGGTATGAAAATAATATGACATAAATATGTCAACTTGTTCCAAGGCGATAAGTCTGTTGTGGTTCTATTTGTTTCGTTTTTGGGGTATTTTTTTTTTTTTTTTTTTTTATTTTTTTTTTTTTTTTTTGAACCTTACACATGTATGTAGGTTTTCAGATTTCTATTTAAGTCCAGGTAAATGAATGACCGCCTATTGGGAAATAGCTGCTCACTCGGCTTACGGTATGTTTTCTAAGTATAAGTACCTAATTGTCAATTTAGTTTTTCCCAGTCCGGTTTTTGGAGTGGGAATTTCTTTCTGATTGCGACTTTTCCTACTTGTGCCTTATCAAAAATATAAGACAACCAAAGCGAGGATGAAATGAACATATTAATGAGAAAGGGGATGGGCCATACCGCGGTCTCGGCTACTTAAGCCTCTTCAGTGACCCTATAAATTTGGCAACATAGAGCCAAAGAGAATACCAGTAATTTTGCAAACTTTCAATAGGGTGGTCGATACAAAGACTACAGTAGTATCATCCAAAAAGGGCCAAATATGTTAAACGTTGGTTAGAAAATGAATCTAAACCGATCATAATTTTCTGATTTCTCAGAATACACTCGCTGATCTCAAAGGACCAAAAGGAAAATATAATCGGCACAACACCAGCTGCAGTAATAGCAAATAAAAATAAAAGTGAGATCCTTTGAGAGCAGTGAACATATTAATGAGAAAGGAGATGGGCCATACCGCGGTTTCGGCTACTTAAGCCCCTTCTACAAAATGGCTCTCAGTGACTACCAATTTGCAGTCACGTGATCTCTTATAACTAGACTTAGACAATAAGACTCAGGAAGATCAACCGCGTCACAGATAGATAGAGAATGTTAAGCTATGCCATCATAAACGTGTCTTTGAATGTGGATGTTCGTTCAATTACTTTTATCGCGGCTCTAGACTTTTCTCATTTTCGCCGTAACTGCCGTGCTTTTTTTCCGTTGCGATGAAACTATGTGACAAGTTACTACAGTCACTTATCACATAGTTCCATTTACGATACGTTTTCAGTATAAGCACATAATTCTCATTTCACACTTTTATCCATTAAAGCGACCTCAACATTATTTGTTTGTTGAAATTGATGCTATGCTATGGTTATGTCTGGACCTTGCTTCCGTTTTATCGGACTTTTATCCAAACCACCCAAGTAAGTCACTAAGGCTTATATGTATGAATGATTTGTCTTGAAACCACTTTTCCTGGACAGGCTATGACCTGAGCGGTTAACCAGTAATCAGATAGCCAGTTAGTAACAATGCGGCAAGGCTGTCCGATCAGTCCGCTTTTATATATTCTGCAAGCTGAACCATTGGCATGTGCGATTCGAAAAAGTGACAGCATAATCAGAATACCTCTACCATACATTAACCTTAATACTGGTAAACAAGCAGAGGCTAAAATTGTTTCGTATGCGGATGATTCCCAATTTTTCAACAGTTCTGAAGAATCTATTGTCGAGACATTTAAAATAACAGAAAAGTTTGAAAAGGCGTCTGGGGCAAAAATACAAAAACATAAAACTGTCGACTTATATATAGGAGCATGGAAAAATAAAAACCCTGGTTTTACAGATATATCATGGACAAAAACAAATGTCAAAACATTAGGGATCCATCATGGGTATGACATAAACGAAACCGCTAAATGGATGGAAAAAATCAACAAAATTAAAAGTTGTATACATATTTGGAAAACTCGTGAATTATCATATGTAGGAAAAGTTTTAATAATAAAATCCTTATTAGTGTCTCAGATTGGATACTTAGCAGATATAAAACCTGTGCCAAATAACGTGATAAAAGAAATCGAGGGTCTATTTTGGAATTTTCTATGGAATAATAAACAGCCACTTGTAAATAGGAAAACTATGTATCTTAACCGCAATGAAGGTGGGGTAAAAATGCTGAACTAAAAGGACTTTATCGACTCAAAGCATATACACTTTATGTATAAGATCATTTCATCTAATTATGATAACTGGAATATCATTATGGCTCAAATACCTAGATTCAGAATACAACATTGATTATTATGTTATCATATTTAAGTTTAGGTAACTGAGTGGCCACCTATTGGGAAATAGCTGCTCATTCGGCTTACTAAATGTATTCATGGTCTTAGTACCTTATTGTTAGTTTGGCTTTTCCCGCCTCGGTTTTTGGAGTGGGAATCTTTTTCTGATTGCGCCTTTTCCTGATCGTTGCCTACTTGTTCCTTTGTATCAAAATGCAAAAAGTAAATGACAGAAAACCTGTAAGGTTATTCTATTCCTTTCAGTGTTAAATGCTTTTTATTTAGCATAGCAGAAGCGAATACTACTTACCACTAATGATGTATTGTCTCCGAGAAATCATTGTGTACTTTCATTGACTAGTCTATAACACCTCGTGAGATCATGATCTTTATGCGTGCATTTCATGCATTATAGATATAATCAAACAAACATTAATTAAACATAATTAATATTGACATCTGTCATTTGACGCATCAATATTAATTATTTTCTATTCCAATAAGATTGATATTAAAACAAACCAATAAAATTAAATTTGAGATCCTTTTAGAAGGTGCAAGTAGGCAATGATCAGGAAAAGGCGCAATCGGAAAGAAATTCCCACTCCAAAAACTGAAGTGATAAAAAAACTAAATTGACAATTAGATACGAGTGAAAAAACAACAAGGACCCCAACAGAAGTATCGCCTTGGAACGCTCAGTAATACAAAATTACTTGCGGGCTTAAACTAGTTTTACATGGACATAATATGCAGCGGTTCTATTATACACAAATATAAACAAGAAATAAGAAAAATCATGTTAAGAAAATATAATACATAGCTACCAACATGTAACATCTATAGCGGAAAGCACTGCTAGCAGCTATTGAAGAGAGGTGGTCACAGTGCTAGCTTGGACAGAACAAGTTAAATGCAGAGGGCTAAGTGAACAGCCAAATGATATTCGGGTGTGTACAGGTGGCCACAAAGTCATGCAACATGAAACACATCATTGGAATAATTTGGATAAATGTACCACAGCAGCAGTACCGCCTTGGAACGGTCAGTTATAGATAACCAGTGGGCTTACACTAGTTTTACTTGGCCATAACCTCACCCTCAGCTTCTGCTGTGGCTCACAACACATAGTCGTTCGGTCTTCGTGGTGAATCTCTAACTAGTCAATGAATCATCAAGGACAAACAAATAAATCACGATAACCACCATGATGAATCAAAAAGAACAGTAAGCATACTAATGAAAAAAGTGATGGGTCATACGGCGGTTTCAGCTACTTAGTGACCCTTTAGATTTGGCAAAATTGAGCCAAAGAGAAATACTATAATTTTGCAACTTTCAACAGAATAGTCGATACAAAAAGACTAGTATTAGCCAAACAGAGCCAAATATATAAAACGTTGGTTAGAAAATGTATCTTAACCGATAATGATTTTCTGATTTCTCAGAATACCCTCGCTGATCTCAAAAGACCAAAAGGAAAATATAATCTGCACTATGGATGATGTACGGGAGACTTTTAGGGCAGTCACACGGCACAACACCAGCTGCAGTAATAGCAAATAAAAATAAAAATAGAAAAGGTGTCCTAAACATGGCGATCAGCTGGGATCCCCCTAAGCGGTCGAAATTAAAAGGTGATCCATTTGTGGACTTACACATGGAATGTGCAAATATTGATGGACAGTGCTGGGTCAGATAGACCACAGCGTAGAACGGCGCTTGTTGGCAGATGGTATACATACAGCTGCACTGAGTGAGACTCGGTTCGCAGAGGTTTGACAGATCAATGTGGTTGGTGCTAAATACACTCTTTCTTTCCTGGCGTGAAGAGTAGAGCGAAGCACTGATTGGCTTTGCCATTAAAACGGAACTTGTTGGTAAGCTTATAGGATTGCAGAAAGGCATCATTGATGATAGAGAGATTCCTATGTCAGGCAATAAACATGCAACTATTGCGTGTGCCTATGCACCTACGTAGAAACATCCAGACGAGGTTAAGGACGGGTTTTACAAAACGATTAGACGATTGGACAACGTTATTTCTGTAACACTCAGTACAGATATGTTTATCCTTCTTGGCAACCAGAGTTGCATTACGAAAGCTTGCCCATGCCATAAACAGATATTTTTAGCTTAAAAAAATGAAAATTTTCAGCTGAAAAATTTTGATATTTTACTTATTTTTTCTCAAAACATAGATTGTGGGTGTTTTGCTCAAAACATAGATTATAAAAGGGTCTGTAAATTAAATGTTTGAGAATGTTCCAAATATACCAAATACAAGCGTGTTTCGGTTCTATTAATGTCAGATACAGATTTTTTCTTCCATATGCACAGTGTCAACCAATATCTGTGTAGCTCTTTCAAGTTGTTTGTTGTATTAACGGACATTTTCTTTTATAAATTTATAAATTATACAAGTATATTTTCGTCTACCGTGAGGCGTTTTGAACATCAAAAACAATGTCATGGAAAGATACAGAATTAGCGAAACTGAGTGAAGAGCGTGTTTTCAAATTTATTTTGATATTTTTAGAATAAAGACACTCACTATTTTCCTCAGGCATAGGCTTTATCAGCTACGAGAGGGGCGCAATTTGTACCCATCGGAATTCCAACAATCTGTCTGTATAACTTTGTTCCTAATCATATAAATATTATCCAGGAGAAATGATAAGGTGTCGCATACATTCTGACATGACCAAAGTGTATATCAACTTTGGTCAGAGGAAGTGAAAAACGTTTTTCGGTCATTTCAGGCCAAATAAAGTGAACCATTGATTGTAAATGCTCTTTTGAATTTCCACTCTATCAAAAGGTACAAGAAGGCAAAGACGTAGTTTTTCTTTAATCAGATTATGTGGTGAGGTGGTTAACTGAGTAAAATAATCGTATGTGAAAAAACGCGTCGCACGGAACCCTCTACACTTCAATTTACTGAGCACCTCGCCAGAATTTTTATTGACGAAAACCAATTTTTATTTGAAGTTTCATACACCATCTCACAGTATCGTAAGACATAGTAAGATAGGAAGTTAATAATTTAGAAAGTCCAGTGGTAGTACAGAAACTAGAATTAGCAATAAATCTAGCCGTGTACGGTCTTTTGTGAAGTTTCGGTAGGATGTTTGACTTGGCCTTCATTGACACAAACAGAAAACTTAACAGGTAATTCGTTAAAGTGAGCATTAACTACAGACATTTCGTCACTACCTGTCTCTTGATAAGCCCTGGTACCATAAAGCTCCTGTTTTAAGGTGTTAAAATAGTGAAGCCTACAAACAACAACAACATTGTTTGCGGCCTTGTCTGCTGGAACCAAGACATACTTTCTATAGAATTCTTGGATACCCTGCTTCAAATGCCTAAATGATAATTTGGTTTTAGGCGGTAAAAGATTAGTATTTTGTGAATAAAACATACGCTTATCCACAGTAGTGAAGATACTTCTTTTCCAAGCTTTGAGAGTACCATCCTCAACACCCTCTCGTTTACACCATCGATTACTGAAATCATTCAATCAGATGCAATCTCCTCTTTACATTTGTCGAAATTAATGTAGGAAGGGAATCTATATTTCGGACCTTCAGAAACAATTTTGCGAATTCTAGAATCCGAAATTATTTTTGAATTTCCAGTTACTATATGCCCGGCGGGTTGATAAAGATATTTTGAATCTTTTCAATCTCAAGACTTAGGAGTATTAGCATGATCAAGATCAGAAACAAGTTTATTGAAATTAAAAATAGTATTTCTGACTGGTGTATTATATTTGTGACAAGTAATAGGAGGTTCTGAGTTTTGGCAGGTATAGACTGTGGCACTGATTTATCCTTGAATATACTTGGTAAATCAATAAAGTCAATTCATTTATTAATGAAAGGAATTTTAATGAAATGCCGTATATAATTAGATTCGGAATCGATAAATGGACGAAGAGCATGTTGATTATAACATCGTGTCAGCAATGCAGCATCGTACATTTAATGATTTCTATCATAAAATCTGTTAGCCTCTGTGTCCAAGGAACGTAATACAGCAATAGGTAGAGAACAAAGATAAGAAAGCATAGAATGTCGACCGTGTTCCCTTAGTTTAGCCTCTAAATTATTAAGGGAAGTGTTCAATTTCATTGCAGCGCACCGTTTTCGCTTGTCATTACCCATTTTCCTTATACCATGAGATCTGGATTTACGTTTACGACACTCTAAAAGTGTAAGAACATCAAAATCGGGCATTTTAGAAATATTACCTTCATGGTAAATGTTGTCGTTTTCTTGAATTTGTGAATATTATTGTGTGCGTTTCATGCGTTATATCTTTATAACTTCCGATCAAATTTTCTCCAACTTTACAGTTATAAGTAATAATATATTTAGAAAAGCAATGTGACAAAAATTGCCGTTATCGATGCTATGCTGACTTTATAATAAAGCGATGTATATGACGTCATTAAAATACGTACCCCTATAGCGTTTCTGGCACCGCTGCACCATTATATGTGTTTGCTTTTTTATAAGTTTACTATAGAGCACGCTAGGATGAAACAATTAAATGGTAAAATGCATTTTAAGCTCCCTGGACTACGTGTAGATGTCAATAAATGTCATTTGAATTTAAACCGTATTTTTAATGTATGTACAACAAGCCAATTTCAATATTTCATTTTACTATAACTCAATTAAATTCAGCTGAATGATTTTGATTTTTGCAGAATATATTCATCTACGTTTCAAAAATATATTACATGGATTATATTTTTTCGAAGTCGATTTTCTTTAAATAATATTCACAAATTTAAGAAAACGTGCCAGTGGTTTACCCCTGGTGTCTTTCAAGGCGTCTATTTCAAAGTATTTATTTCTTTTCGTGCATTGTTTTGGCATCATTATAAAGGAGAAATGTAGCCCTTTCAATCAAGGTATAATACAGCAACCTATTATGTCTATTAACAAAGTTATAACACCTATGACAGAACTTTCTGAACCCCCCTCGTACTTGCAGTTGCTAGAAATATACTAGCAAAATCCTGTTGAATCGCTTGGATATTCATATTGACCAGACGGGACTTATCCCAGAAAGTCAATGTGGTTTCGGGAAAGACAGACATGGTCTTCACAGCAAGACAACTCCAAGAGAATGCCAAGAATAGAACATAGACGTTTGTCGACCTCGTCGAAGCTTCCGACACAGTCAGTCGTGATTGATAATAAAGTAAAACTGAGATCCTTTAAGAGCAGTGAGCATATTCATGAGAAAGGGGATGGCCAATGCCGCGATTTCGGCTACTTAAGCCTCTTCAGTGACCCTATAGATTTGGAAAGATGGAGCCAAAGAGAAAAACTGTAATTTTGCAACTTTCAAAACTCTGGATATTCATGGCCAAAGTAGCCATGTCCACCATGACTACCTGATGGCACCAACACCGTTCAGCATGTTTTCTGCCATGATAATGGATGCTGTTCGCAATTGTGATACAGGTTTCCCAATCAGGTACCGCTTTGATGGCAAGTTATTCGAAGTTAGTTGCAAGATGTGCTCCTTTATGCTTATGACTTGGATAAGAATGCAAGGTCAGAGGCAAAAATACAAAAACCAATTTCACACTAATGTGATAAATATAACTTTACTATCTGCACAACAAGGCTGAGGTTGTACACCAACCAGCACATTGAAAGCCGTACAATGAACCAACCATCAATGTGACCATTACTGAAAGTTGTTGATAAACACCTACATGGGAAGAACTCTCTCAAGAGCAGTGAACATTGACGATGAGATCACTGCCAGAACTGCAAAAGCCAGTGTGACATTTGGAAGACTTGGTTTAAGCCCGCCATTAATTTTATATTACTGATCGTTCCAAGGCGATACTTCTGTTGTGGTTCTTATTGTTTTATGTCTTGGTGTTTAATTTTTTGTGCTGTTGGCGCCTTATGTATGTTATCTTTAGTTACGTTTAGGTAACTGAGTGGCCACCTGTTGAGAAAATAGCTGCTCATTCGGCTTACGAAATGTTTTCATGGTATAAGTACCTTATTGTTATTTTGGTTCTTTCCCGTCTCGGTTTTTGGAGTGGAAATCTTTTTCTGATTGCGCCTTTTCCTGAACGTTGCCTACTTGTACCTTTCCATGCAAATGTCTGAGGGCGAAATTGAATCAAGCTTGACAGCAAGTTAAAAGTCTGTGATACTGCCAAAGGCCTCTTGTACGCAAATAGACGTAATAATGTCCACTTAAGCTCTTTAGTTTAATCATAATCATAAGTAGGCAAAGATCAGGAAAAGGAGCAATCAGAAAAAGATTCCCACTGCAAAAACGGAGGTGGGAAAAAACCAAATTAACAATCAGGTACTTATACCATGAAAACATATCGTAAGCTGAATGAGCAGCTATTTTCCCAACAGGTGGTCTCTCAGTTACCTAAGCTTAAATAAAAATATAAAAACATACATAAGCGCCAACAGCACAAAAATTTTAAACACCAAGACATAAAACAAAACGAACCACCACAGAAGTATCGCCTTGGAACGATCAGTAACACAAAATTACTGGCGGGCTTAAACCGGTTTTACATGAGCCATAACCTCCTGCAGTGGTTCATAACATTTAGTTAGTTCTTCGGTCCTCGTGGTGAATCTCTAACTAGTCAATGAATCATCAGGAACAAACAAATAAATCATGATAAACAGCTCTTTTGAAAAAACTGTTAAAGGTCAAATTGCAAAACAAGATCCCAGACACAGAGGTAATGACGAAGGACGGAATGCAATGCATACATACTATCTGTGATGGACAGGTCATGCTTGATGAGCGACTTTGCCTACTTGTACCTTTTTTCGAAAGAAAATTTTCTAAGGAGACCTACTGGAAGGAAAGCGTTCCCAGGGCGGCCAGAACAAACGCCACAAAGGCACCCTCAAGGACGTCAATACACCAATAGAGTCTTGGGAACATGATGCACAAAGAGGCGCGGCATCACGAAAACATGTCCGTGTAATGTATAAAGTATTGAACCCCACTTTCATATAGCGAAACTGGGGTAAGCAGGGGTATACCTATTTTATTTCTCATTTTTGCTGCAAAACATAGACTGTGGGTACTCATTAGAACCGCCTCGGCGAGGCGGTTCTAACGTGTACCCACAATCTATGTTTTGAGCAAAAATAAGAAAAATATCAATTTTTCAGCTGAAAATTTTCAATTTTTAAAGCTAAAAGATATCTGTTTATTGCATGGGCAAGTTTTTGCAACGGTCATATCAACAAAAGATCAGCTCATTATGAAGGACAGAAAATCTGTGAAGCTGGAAGAAAGCACACAGACAGCAAATAACAAGTAAAATACAAGTAAAATTGAGATCCTTTAAGGGCAGACTCTTCTTGTAACAGACAGGTTAGAGCTAAAATTGGCGTAGTCAGCCATCAAAGAATTTACCGACAGGCATGAAGACACCGTGTAGAGAGTTGCGAACCACGAGCCTTTTCTACTCTGTATACTACATTGTCACATAATCTGATTAAAGAAAAACTTCTCGATTTGATAGAGTGGACCTTCAAATGTGCATTAAATTATGGTTCACACACTAGTATTTGGCCTGTAATGACAGCAAGGCTTTTTTCTGACCAAAGACGATATACACTTTGGTCATGTCAGAATGTATGCGACACCTTATCCTATCTTCTGGATAATATTTACATTAGATTTGGAACCAAGATATATACAGACAAATTGTTGTAATTCCGATGGCTACAAATTGCGCCCCTCTCGTAGCAGATTTATTTCATACTGCCACGAAGTCGATTTTTGTGCTGTTTGAACGGTAACGGGTCGTTTCGGCCGTGAGTCGTTTCGGCCTTGAGTCGTTTCGGCCGTGTGTCGTTTCGGCCTGGGTCGTTTCGGCCTGAGTCGATTCGGCCCTGGGTCGTTTCGGCCAATTTTTGTGGGTCGTTTCGGCCTGATTTTATTTAATCCTTATATACTATATAATATACTTTATGCTAGATGTGTATGTTATACGAGGCTAGTTTACCATGCAGCCAGTCTTGCAAGGGTACTTGGGTTTATTACGGGGTGAAAAATTTGCATTAAAAACAATAGAGAATCTACAATGGCCATTTCTATGGCGTCATGGATAATCATTATAAAACAAAAAAGCGCGAACAGTTTGATTTCATAAGATTCTTTACATTTTCTCATCTCGAACTAAATATCATTTTGAAAAAAGTCAACTTTAGAGATTTCTGGAGTAAACAGTTTGATTTCTGTATCAAACAGAAATTAAACTAGTTAATGCAATCTAAGCTTTACATGTACAATGCAAACTGCAAATGAACAATCCTATCTCAGAGAATTCTAAGAAGTCTATATAAAGTCTGTAAACATAGTACATGTATCTGAGAGAATTTGACTTTCAAACTTACAAATTCAGCTGTAGCAAGGTTGAGCTTTTTCATAACTTTTTAAAGCTATTATTTTAACGGTATTTTAAATTTCTTTTCACTTTAAGCCGACCAAAGTCGTATAAGAAAACCAACAATATGCATAGGCGAAAACAAAGGCGCAGGTAACTGCACAGCTGATCAGTGCCTTTGTTTTCGCTACAACGATCTTTTTCTTACTAAATACGAAATTTCAAGACTCTGGCCTGTTTTTGTGACTGTACTGGCTGGTTTGTGATGAACCTGGTCGGATTCCAAAACTGTTGTTTTTCTCATGCGTAGACTCAAATTAAATTGACAAGCACACGTTTTCACACTTTAATTGAGTACATGGATAATCAATCACCATGGATTAGCATTGCTGATTAAAGACACGAGTTTTCACACCTTGATAATCACCCTTATAATTAGATCACCGACAGCCGATGCATCACTGAAAAGTTTTCCCTTGCAATTGCCGATGACTTCATAACTACATGTTTAGTTTAATTGTACAAACCATCTATCTATCTATCTATCTATCTATCTATCTATCTATCTATCTATCTATCTATCTATCTATCTATCTATCTATCTATCTATCTATCTACATGTATCTATCTATCCATTCATTCACTCCCCCAACCCTATCAAACCTTTGTATCGCCAGCACTAATCATTAAATGTTAATGGGATTTTTTTCCGAGACACTAAGAATATGTGAGGCTGGAACTGTGACTACAATACTTTCAAAACATCTCACATGCATTCATCATGTATATGTCCACGAACACGCATGTACTACAGAAGATCAATTTATCTTTGAGTTGTTACTTACCAAAAGGTTTCCATAACTTTGGCCGAAACGACTCAGTGCCGAATCGACTCAGCCAGAAAATTGGCCGAAACGACCCACCTACCAAGGCCGAAACGACCCACCCCCAAAATTGGCCGAAACGACCCAGGCCGAAACGACTCAGGCCGAAACGACCCAGGGCCGAAACTTTAATTGAGTACCTAATTGTCAATTTAGTTTTTCCCACCTCGGTTTTTTGGAGTTGGAATCTCTCTTGTTGCACCTTTTCCTGATCATCGCCTACTTAAACCTTTTCATGTATTCTTTTAAAGGGGCACATCTGATGCCGGCCGAGATTTTATTATCTGAGATCACCTGTTGAGATATTAGTAGGTATGGCTTAACTAGTAGCCCATGTCACTTTAAGCCTATTGGAATACGTGTAATTCTGAATCTGCTGATAAGAGCTGTCAAAAATCCTTTGAAAACTTTACTCCCTGAAGCAATTTGCATGCCGGTGGGTCGGGCGTAAGACTCTATGATGGCCTCGACATAAAGCTATTCATTTTAGTTGGTTGGGACCGGAGCTTCTTGTCTGTTGCTTGGCCCACCGGGGTTCAACTGGTGTTTTTCTTTTGCTCCGGAGTTAGTAAGTTATTTGGCGCCCAGGGATCTCCATCGTCGGGCAGCTTACTGAATCGGTTGAGTCCTCGTTTTTGATTCATCACGGTGAATATCATGATTTAGTCGTTTGTCCTAAAACTAACTAAATGTTGTGAACCACTGCAGAAGATGAGGGTGAGGTTAGGCGCCTGTAAAACCGGTTTAAGCCCCCCCCCCCCCCCAGTAATTTTATATTACTGATCGTTCCAAGTCGATGCTTCTGTTGTGGTTCTAATTGTTTTGTGTTTTGGAGTCGAATTTTTGTGCTGTTTGAGCCTTATGTACGTTTTCATATTTTCAGTTCAGTTCGGGTAACTGAGTGGCCACCTATTGGGGAACAGCTGCTCACTCGGCTTACGAATTGTTTTCTTGGTATAAGTACCTAAGTGTCATTTTAGTTTTTTCCCACCCCTCAGTTTATGGAGTGGGAATTTCTTTCTGATTGCGCCATTTCCTGATCATTGCCTACTTGTATCTTTTTTCCAATCAGAATAGACTATTTTTAGTGGTGCTAGTGGTGTTTATTGGAGAGCTCAGAGAGATGTTGACGGATTGGTGTCGAAGCAAAAACTGAAGTTCTGCCTTTTATACTCCAGGTGCCCCTCAAGCTGATGTTATCGAAAAAGTAAGAGTAGGCAATGATCAGGAAATGGCGAATCAGAAAGAAGTTCCCACTCCAAAACCGAGTTGGGAAAAAAATAAATTAACAAACAAGTACTTATACTAAGAAAACGTATTGTAAGCCAAATGGGCAGCCGTTTTCTCAATAGGTGGCCACTCAATTACCCAGACTTAACTACAAACATGAAAATTAAAATATAAAGGTTTGGTCCTTTGGAAGCAGTAAAACATTCAGAGGGAGACAGGATGGACTATATTGCGCAATTTCGGGTAATGAACCCTCATCAACCGGCTATTGTACTGTAATTTCGAAAATTTATTCGAGACGTCTAAATCAAATACACATTCCTAAACGGGGTCAAATAATTTAAACATTGCTTAGATGTATGTTTCTAAACTTGAGAGTTTTGAACACTCTGAATATCTTTACTGATCTCAAGTGACCTATATAAAAATACAATCTGCACTATGGATGATGTACGGGGCGACTTTTTAGGGCCACCACACGGCACAACACAGGCTGCAGTAATAACAATTAAAATATAAAACATTAAGATGGACATTAACATTAAGAAAACATACATAAGGTGCTAACAGCACAAAAATTCAACACCAAGACTAAATCAATAAGAGCTACCAAAGAAGTATCGCCTTGGAACTATCAGTAATACAAAATTACTGGCGGGCTTAAATGGAATTTACATGGCCATAACCTCACCCTCAGCTTCTGCAGTGGTTCACAACATTTAGTTAGTTGTTCGGTGGCCTATACAAATATTGCTTTAAATACACTTTTCGCTCATTTTCAAAAGAGGGGCATGAGAACCAATAATGAAATTTGTCACCAATGTCAGAATTACATAAAGTACGAGCCTTTCCTTATGTCGTATGTCATCCCATCTACCTGTTTCGATAGGGTGCTTATGGTTATCAGTACGGAATTCAAAAAAAAAATGTATATATACATTTTTCGGTAAAGTAATTAGTGTTCTAGAGCTTTGTTTGTATGAATAGTGCGTAAGATCTTCCTTTAGATGAATCAAATTTATATATATGTGAATAAAAAGGTACACATAGGCAATGATCAGGAAAAGGCGCAATCAGAAAGAAATTCCCACTCCAATAACCGAGGTGGGTAAAAACCAAACCGACAACCAGGCACTTATAGAACATACCGCAAGTCGAGCGAGCAGCCCCCTCCCCCTCCCCCCCCCCCCACTCCCCAACAAGCGGCCACCAAGCCACCCGAACTTAATTAAAACTATGAAAACGCAAACAAGGTTCAAAAAGCACAAAAAATCGACAGCAAAACATAAAATAAAACCACAACATAAGCACCGCCCCGGAACGATCAGTAATATAAAGCCACTGGGGGGGGGGGCCTTAACCGGCCCCACAGGGCCCTAACGCCACCCTCATCCTCTGCAGTGGTTTATAACATTTAGTTAGTTGTTCGGTCCTCGTGGTGAATCTCTATGTCAATGAATCAACTTGGACAAACACATAAATCATGATAATCACCATGATGAATCAAAAACGAGGACTCACAGACTCAGTAAGCTGCCCGACGATGGAGATCCCTGGGCGCCGAATATGAAATCCGAAATCCGGAGCAAAAGAAAAACACCAGTTGAACCCCGGTGGGCCAAGCAACAGACAAGAAGTTCCGGCCCCAACCAAAGAAAAGGCGCAATCAGAAAAAGATTCCCACTCCAAAAACCGAGGCGGGAAAAAAAAAACCAACAATCAGGTACTTATACCATGAAAACATTTCGTAAGCCGAATGAGCAGCTATTTTCCGACATCGACATGTCTATTAATCTTTATCGCGTGTCTCGATTAGTGTCTTAATTGTCCAAATAATTTCATGCCTTTGCCAAATAGAGTAGAAATATTAAAGACACACAATGTTTGCACAGTGATTTAATTGAATCATTCATCTCAGTGATAGTTCAAATAGATAAAATCATTACTCCATGAAAACGTGCAATTTGCACATCGTTTATTACTAAACTAAGTATGAACCTCTCCGAGAAACAGCAATTTCTGGTCGAATATGGCTTAAAAGAGCAGTCACACAGTCACACATTGGTGTATAATTGAAACGCACGCCGGGAGTGTTGAAAAAAATGCAAAATTCCACATACGCCAGACGCACGTCGGAATCACGTTAAAAACGCGCTATGTGCGCATTGGGTACGCTTGGTGTACATCCGGTGCGCGTCTCTGTACATCGCTAAAAGTCGGTTTTATATCTTTCATCAGATCAAATTTTAGTTACTGCCCAATTGTCTGGCATTTCTGTAGTAAGACAAATATTGAAAAATTAGAGAAACTACAGTATAGAGGCCTGAAAATAGTTTTTAATTGTTGAAGAGCTGTTGAACAGAGCAAATCTCCCCACTCTGCATCTTTCAAGACTCAGAACAATTGCCCTGGAAACTTTCAACTGCACAAATAACATTGCTCCCCCTTACATCAGAAGTCTTGTTAGTATAAAGCAGTCCTCTTACTCTTTCAGGTACGAAAATACTCTACAAGTGCCTACGGTGAGAACTGTGGCATATGGCCAGAAGTCTTTCCGCTTTGAAGCTGCCAGGGTGTGGAACAGCCTCCCAAATGAAATGAGGAAAATAGAGACCTTCAAAGACTTTGAGAGGCTGGTCCGCAAATCGACTGGACCAAAATGCAACTGTGCCGTATGCCGCGGTTAACTATGAATTGGGCCGCTTCCTGCCACTTTTTTGGCATTAATGCTTCATGTTCAGTTTAACCTTTTACGATATGTTTGCATGCAATTTGTTTTATTCATTTCAATTTACATTAGAATTTCTATTTTTACTGTCTATTTAGTATACTGATGTTGTCTTTCCTGTATTCGTGTGGATTGTCCATACACCAGGGAGAGGCATCAGCATCAGTACTGCTTTTTGTCTAACTCCTTATGTTAAAATGTCTATGTCAAGGTCTGAAGGAAACACATTTTTAGGTCCGTCTCTGTTGAATTTACCGTCTGCTCTTTTCGCATTCTTTTTACAAGAGGAAATCTGCCTCTTGTTTTCTATTTTTCGTTTATTTCTGGCAGAAGATATTTTTCTTGAAATGGAGGTAGTGATTTTTATGCACTACTTAGACTAATTAGTATCCCTGCTACTAATAATCTAAGACTATATATATGTATAAATGCTTTTAACTGTGAAATGAAAATATGCTCATGACTTATTTTTTTTTTTATTCTGCATATCAGTATTTATTTTTTTTTCAGCATTATTAACAAAGTTTGTATACATGTTTTAATAGCAAGAATCTTTTGTGCTTATGTGCTATTGCTTCGTTGTCTTCTTTTTACTAAAATGTATAACTCTTTTTTACAGCTGTTTTACAATTGTTGCTTAACATCATGTTTTGTCGGGAAAATTTTATAGCTATCACAGCTAATGTTATTTGTTATATGTATCTGACGTAAAATAAAGATTCTTGTATCTTGTTGCGCTTTTGGTGCGCGTTTGAGCTCAATAATCTTTTAAACACATTTAAAAAATTTCTAGAAGTTAGGCGTGCCTCGGGCGTGTGCCTTAAACGTTTCGAATTAGTTCCACGCGCGTTACATGCGCGTTGAATACGCTTTGAATGCGTTTGACGCACATTTTAGTCACGCCAGTGTCCGCTACATGACCTACATGCGCGTTTCGATTTTAAAAAATATTGTTGCTGTAACGTGCCCCAAGCGAGTATGAGACGCGCATTTAAAACTTGTGGCCCAAAAATGTTTTAGTTCACTCACACACCATTATCCCACCATGCCATAGTTATTATGGTGAAAATGGTCTGTGATCCACTTTCACGCCACATCCAAAACATTTCTTGATTATTGTACGCGCCAGCGCGTAGACTACTCTAAAGTTTGAGACTGACCTACTTACATAATTAAATTACAAGACAACTCATACACCTCTCTACAACTGCAACTGCACATTTGAGTCTAGTGGCTCGACCATCGTTTTAGTAGGATTCCGGGTCAATTCGCCAAGGACCGTGTAAACACCCAAAACACCCATGCAAACCTCCGTTTGGTTGGTAACATTTGTACCAATGGTGCAGTAGGTACCAAAAATGGGGCAAATTGTTAAATTTGTGGAACTGGTGCATGACTGCATTCTGTCTAAGCAACAATGGAATGAAATGAACCGACGGTATTGTGACGCTATATGGTCAGGTATGAAAGCTTTGACCGCGCCCCACCTGCCGTGTAGCCAATTACATTCTATCCGAGCCACAACGGAATGAAATGAACCGACAGTATTGTGACGGTCGATTGTCAGGTATGAATGCTTTGACCGCGCGGCGTTTTATTTCTGTGCAGTCAAATATGGTGAAATAATGTCATTTGGCGTGTCACCAGTAAACTATTCAGAGTCACATGAACCACGATGAAATGGGAGTAGGGTCAGATTCTTTGACATTCTAGTTTATATATATGTGAAGCGTAGACCAAGCTTTTTGTTAAAGCTTATACTTGTGTAACGAACAGCCGAGCCACCGCCGGTGGAAAAGCATGCTCATCCACCAAGGGTGGTTTACTGCGCTATATACCCAACACTTTCTCGACTCACAAAGTCTCGAGTTTGAAATTTGCATATTTACAAGGGAGGCTATCTATCTTCTGATACTGAGTCGATCAATTTCTGATCATCCCATCACATTACTTTCCCCTCCGAGAAGAGTCGTCCCGAGTCTTGGCCTGGGGACTACATGGGCAAGGCAAACCCCGGTCTTGCAGTTGTCATTATCCCACCGCTGCCACCAAATGTAACGTACAGCCGAGCCAAGCCACAGCAAACCCCGCCGGTGGAAAAGCATGCTCATCCACCAAGTGTGGTTTACTGCGCTATATACCCAACACTTTCTCGATTCACAAAGTCTCGAGGCTATCTATCTATCTATCTTCTGATACTGAGTCGATCAATTTCTGATCATCCCATCACATTACTTTCCCCTCCGAGAAGACTCGTCCCGAGTCTTGGCCTGGGGTCTACATGGGTAAGGCAAACCCCGGTCTTGCAGTTCTCATTATCCCACCGCTGCCACCAAATGTAACGTACAGCCGAGCCAAGCCACAGCAAACCCCGCCGGTGGAAAAGCATGCTCATCCACCAAGGGTGGTTTACTGCGCTATATACCCAACACTTTCTCGATTCACAAAGTCTCGAGTTTGAAATTTGCATATTTACAAGGGAGGCTATCCCGTCACACTTGTTGTCTACGCGCCAGCGCGTAGACTACTCTAAAGTTGAGATTGACCTACTTTAAAGACAACTCATACACCTCGCTACAACTGCAACTGCACGTTTGGGTCTAGTGGCTTGACCATCGTGTTAGTAGGATTCCGTGTCATTTCGCCAAGGACCGTGTAAGCACCCAAAACACCCATGCAAACCTCCCTTTAGTTGGTAACATTTGTACCAATGGTGCAGTAGGTACCAAAAAGGGGCAAATTGTTAGATTCGTGGAACTGGTGACTGATTGCATTCTATCTAAGCAACATTAGAATGAAATGAACCGACGGTATTGTGACGCTATATATGGTCAGGTATTCACCATTTTTGCATTATCCGCTGGTTCCCAGCTTAAAAATAATCAATATTGGAAATACAGGTAACCAGAACCACCCTGACCTCAAAAGGTCAGGGTAGTTCTGGTTACCTGTATTTCCAATATTGATTATTTTTAAGCCAGAACCACCCTGACCTCAAAAGGTCAGGGTGGTTCTGGTTACCTGTATTTCCAATATTGATTATTTTTAAGCTGGGAACCAGCAGATAATGCAAAAATGGTGAATGAAAGCTTTGACCGCGCCCCACCTGCCGTGTAGCCAATTCCATTCTATCCAAGCCACAATGGAATGAAATGAACCGACAGTATTGTGACGGTCGATTGTCAGGTATGAATGCTTTGACCGCGCAGCGTTTTATTTCTGTTCAGTCACATGGACCACGATGCAATGGGAGCAGTTGACATTCTAGCTTATTGTCTATGCGCCAGCGCGTAGACTACTCTAAGGTTTGAGATTGACCTACTTACAAGACAACTCATACACCTCTCTACAACTGCAACTGCACGTTTGAGTCTAGTGGCTTGACCATCGTGTTAGTAGGATTCCGGGTCGTTTCGCCAAGGACCGTGTAAACACCCCCAAACACCCATGCAAACCTCCCTTTGGTTGGTAACATTTGTAACAAGGGTGCAGTAGGTACCAAAAATGGGGCAAATTGTTAAATTCGTGGAGCTTGTGCATGATTGCATTCTATCTAAGCAACAACGGAATGAAATGAACCGACGGTATTTTGACGCTATATGGTCAGGTATGAAAGCTTTGACCGCGCCCCACCTGCCATGTAGCCAATTACATTCTATCCAAGCCACAACGGAATGTAATGAACCGACAGTATCGTGACGGTCGATTGTCAGGTATGAATGCTTTCACCGCACAGCGTTTTATTTCTGTTCAGTCAAATGCACCACGATGAAATGGGAGTACGGTCAGATTCTTTGACATTCTAGTTTATTTAATGCGAAGCGTAGACCAAGCTTTTTGTTAAAGCTTATACTTGTACTTGTTATAATAAATGAGAAAAAAAATGTGGTTTGCGGTGGTTTCTGGTGTTTTGCGGTAACACGAAGGACCGGACATTAAACGGCGTACATAAAAATATATCAAACAAGTTTACTTTTCTAAATGAAGTAAACGCTTGACATTGTTCTTTAAAGATAATAAGCGCCCGCTTAACATTTTCATCATTCTAGGAAAATGGCCTCCTTTCTTCGGGCATGTCATTCTGGCAGAACTAACAAAGTCGTTGCTTCCTCAATTTGGGTGAACCTTCGTCAGAACATTTCCCTTCGAAATGCAGAACCTTTCAAAACGCAAACTTGTGATTTTTGTGCATGTACCAGAGTGGGAGCGAAGAATAAATGTGTGTCATCAAAATTCTTGCATCGGCGAAGGTTACACAACCTGTTCCTGAGGAGATCAACAGTGTTGTCAACGCTGCCAACCAGCACAACACTTTGTAGACTGCACCGTTCAGATTATTCGCAATCGTTCTTGAACTGTGCGTCTCAGATAAGACCATATTCTAGCAGTGCGGATGACAGTGGTCAGGATGGAGAGGGTGATGAACCAGAACCACCAGCAACACAAGAGCCAGTCACCATCACAGAAACAATGTACCCCATTGGAGCTCTTACGTCAATGGCTGTACCTGAGGTGTTTCCAAATGTCCCCCTGATTGCAATTAGCAGAAACCCTGTCTTTCCTAACTTTGTAAAAATGATTGAGGTATGTTGATTTTTTATTGGCAGTTTAATGTAGGTAGGTGTATATTACTTGTACAAAACCCAACTAGGACACAGGAACTACTTATAATAGAATATGCTTTTGATTCATATATCGATTTACTGCAGATTTGTTTGGTTTGGTTTTCTAATCAGGTCTGACACAAACCAGCCTGTACAGTCTCAAAAAAAAAAAGGCAAGAAGATGGATATTTGGAAGAGTGATTATACTAGCTATGTATCAAAAACAAAGGCACTAATCAACTGTGCAGTTACTGCACAGCTGATTTGCATCTTTGTTTTTGCACAGGCTATATACTTTATACTCGTGATGCAGCTCAAATGTTGGACCGAAGATGACTGTACAGTGTACTATTGTATTGTATTGTAATGTCTGGCGTATGAAACTTGACTTTTTTTTACATAATGTGTTGTCTTTCAGGTAAACCCTAAAACCAATAATCCCTAATTGACTTGTCTATTCAATACCCTAGTAAAATTTTATGAAAGCATGGTTAATTGGTGCATAATAAAGCAAATTAATAGTACATTCAAGTACAATAAATTTTAGATATTATAAAAGAGAAAAGACAGTAGAATAACATTATCATAAAATTATTTTAATTTAATTAAGTTTTACCCTCTTAATAATATTAAATACAGTAAAATAGAAAAAAATACCATCCAACAGTACAATTGTTGTGCGCAATACTTCTGTTAAAGTTAAGACATTATGTCAATAAAATTTACACTGTTGGGATGCTAATTAAATTGTGCACGTTCTGCACTAATTTCCAGGGTAAACTTATTAATAGAAATCTTTATTTATGTATTTCAAACACAACATTCTGCATATTTTTAGGGATAATTTCAACTAATTTCATCTAATAGTGATTTTTTTCTGACCACATTACCTGGATTTTGACTGGACCACGAATAAGCAAAACTTATAGACAAATGTATCGGAGACTCTAATCCATCGAAACATATTAATCCAAGGTAATGTATTCTAATCGTTTTTAATTGTTTAAAAATAATTATTATTATGGATTGATTTATTTCAGGTTGTTGATAAAAGGCTGTGTGATTTGTTCAGGAGGAAAATGAAATTAAACCTACCGTATGCTGGAGTTTTCTTAAAGAAAGATGACAAGTAAGAGAAAGTCTTTTAAGGCCTGAAAATGATTTGTATGTTTCTAGTTACTGAAGTATAAAAAATTTAAGGCTGTTGGAAGGAAAACGTTTTCTATTTTGTTACTTTTCTATTATTATTATTTTTTTTTTTTTACAAAGAGGTGATAGGAAAATAGGAAATCAAAATGGCTGAGAGGGAAAATCCTTTGGAAATTCCTGTAAACTACATAAAAAAGTTTGGGTCGGGGGTAAATAAGAATCTGAATCTGAATAGTTTACTGGTGACAGGCCAAATGACATTATTTCACCAGGGGGTTCGGATGGTGGAGAAATTAGTCCCTTGAACGCACGAATGAAGCGAACTTGGACACACAGTCACAGAGGAGATACGTGAATCAGGGAGGTCATTCCAGTCCCTTATAGTCTGTGGAAAGAAACTACTTTTGTACCCTTCTTTGCTAGCTGAAGGTACATCTGAAAAGCCAAAGAGTGTTGATTTCTACAACGCCTATTCTTTGGGATAAGGTCATCTGTTGGTATTCTGGCTTTACCCTTTAGACCTTTGTATAGCAATGTAAGTCTACAATCCTTCCTCCTTTTCTTAAGAGATTCCCATTTCAGTTGACCTAAAATGCCAGTCATGCTTCCAGTTTCAAAAACATAATTTCCCGTCACAAACCTTGCCGCACGATTTTGGACCTTTTCCAGTTCTTCCTGGAGGCCATGAGTGTGAGGGTCCCAAACTGAGCTTCCATATTCCAAGACTGGCCGCACCAGTCCTTTATAAGCTGCTTCTTTCACATCTGGGGGACACGAATACAAATTTCTCCTCAAGAATCCGAGAGTTCTGTTAGCCTTTGTACAAACATTGGAAATATGAGTATTCCATTTCAAATCATTTGTGATAGTTACACCCAGGTATTTTATGCTTTCAACGTTTTCCGGTGCAGTGCCCTCAAGGGTGTAGTTAGCCTGTATCTTAGGCCTAAAAAAAAAAATGTTATGTTTCCGATTTCATCATAAATTTAGCATAGGGTTGGTAGGTAGGCTTTTTTTTTTTTTTTTTTTTTTTTTTTTTTTTTTTTTTTTTTTTTTTTTTTCCTTGGAAAATCGGGATCGGTAGGTATTTTTTTTTTTTTTTTTTTGACCGGACTTTCTTCTTACCGCACATTTGACTCCAAATCGGAAACCTTTACACCGAGGATGGCCGTCTTCGTATAACAGGGATAACGGGACATTGTACCGCAAGGCTTTTATTACATTTGAAGCAGGTATGTGGCTACATTTGTCGAAATAAATGGCGACTAATGTGCTTGGTCGTGTCAACACACTACACAATAGCCATGTTGTTGTTCTTGATCGTAATTGTTAAAGACCGAAAATATCCGAAAATCGGCGCGGAGAAATTCTCGTAATGAAATGGTTTTGACTTTTGATAAAAACCGGAATCGTTGAACAGGGTCGGTCGCCGACTTTTTTTTTTTTTTTTTCTGAGCGCTAAAAAAGTTGCAGTCGGCGCAGATTTTGACCAGTCGGTCGGGAAATCGGAAACATAACATTTTTTTTTTTAAGCCTTACTAGACCGTTTATTTGTCAGCTGCATCATGTTGCATTTGACGGGTTGAAATCTCATTCCCCATTTCCTAGCCAAACTGCCTAAACGATCAATGTCTCTCTGAAGTTTCAATGTATCTTCTTCATTCTTGATTTCAAGATAGCAAACACAATCATCAGCAAAGAGTCTTATTTCAGACTCAATGTCTGCTGAGATGTCATTTATATACAAGGAAAACAGCAAGGGGCCGAGAACGGTGCCCTGAGGGACACCCGACACAACTGGAGCCCAATCCGATTTAATACCATTAACCACTACCCTTTGTTGTCTGAAACAAAGGAAAGCATTTATCCAATTCAGTGTTGTTCCACCTATTCCATAGCTAAACAATTTGCTTTTAAGAAGTTTCAACCAGTTCAGGCACAAACTTTTCTGGACTGTACAGTCACAGTAGATGACTGGAGGTCTGAAATTAAGAAAGTGAAGAAGGACTATAAAGCTTTTTTAAAAACAAAGACACTGTTATGCTGCAGGATTGCTGTGCACCTTTACAAAACCATGCCTATGTCATATATGGATATATTAAAAGTTGTAAAAAATCAAAATTTTCATCAGAAAATGTTTTATATGGTTCCTAGTTGTGTTCAAAACATTGATTGTGGGTATACGTTAGAACCACCTCGCCAAGCCTGTGATAAGTATCATAATTTGTAGATGGTTCAGTGTTCATGTTCTGACATATAGAAATATGTATTGTATATCTATTGAAAAAAATGCATGCTTATAATCATGTATTTTCCCTACCTTTTAGCAACAAAAATGACACGGTGGACAACCTATCGGAAGTGTTCAATGTTGGGACGTTTGTGGAGATCAAGGAGTTACAGGATTTAGGTGAAAAGGGGCTGAGAATGATTGTCATGGGACATAGAAGGTCAGCATTACAAAAAACCTGTCCATGCAATATACAGAGATTTTTTCAGCGATAAAAATTGAAAATTTTGTTGGAAAAAATCAGATTTTTAAATATTTTGAGTGCACACACTCTTGTGTTTTGGATCAAAAATAAGGAAAATAGGTATACCTTTGTATACCCCAGTTTTACTATATAAAAGTAGGGTTTAAGGGGGTATATAGGTCACGGACATGTTTTCCTGGTGATGTGACATTACGAAAAGCAAAACGTTCATAAAATATACAGATTTTTCATGAAATGTAAAGATTGATAATTTTCATTGGAAAGATTTTGATATTTTTATTGTTTTTTGCTCAAAACATTGATTGTGGGTTCAGGTTAGAACTACCTCGGCACAGCTGATCACTCCTTTGTTTTTGCTACACAAGTAGTACAATCTGTTTTCTTCCTAAATCCAAAGTTTCAAGCTTCTATCCATTTTCTGTGACTATACAGGCAAGGTTATGTCAGACCTTGTGAGAAATCCCAATGGTTTTCTTGCATTGCAGCTCAAATGCTAGTGCTGAAAATTCAGAATCAACATGTAATATTTCAGAATCAGCATCATTCGAGAGATTCCTGAGGAGCCTGAGTTCACAGAAGACATGAAGGCACTCACACAGAGACTAAGTAAGAATTCTGTAAACTTTTATACTTACACAGAGACTGAGTGAGCATTCTGTAAACTTTTACACAGAGGCTGAGTGAGCATTCTGTAAACTTTTACACTCACACAGAGACTGAGTGAGCATTCTGTAAACTTTTACACTTACACAGAGACTGAGTGAGCATTCTGTAAACTTTTATACTCACACAGAGACTGAGTGAGCATTCTGTAAACTTTTACACTCAAACAGAGACTGAATGAGCATTCTGTAAACTTTTACACTCACACAGAGACTGAGTGAGCATTCTGTAAACTTTTACACACACACACAGACTAAGTAACAATTCTGTAAACTATCACACTCACACAGAAACTAAGTAAGAATTCTGTAAACTGTCACACACAAGTAAGCATTCTGTAAACTTTCACACTCACACAGAGACTGTGTAAGCATTCTGTAAACTTTTAACTTGTGTGCTTTAGTCGGATTTCTAATAATTGGATGATATTCACAAGTGGCATTAGGCTCATTATGTAGGTAATATGTACATGTATATGCAACACATAATTAAATGCACTGTTATATTTGATTGATTAATGTGTGAAAATCTTATGCTATACCTGTACCGTTAAATGGGGTTTTATGAACAACATAGAAAGGTAATTGTATTGTTTGTTTTTATTAGTAGCAGTCTTTTTATTCCTAACTTTTCGGCCTTTTAGATCCTTCTTCAGAGGAAACGTTAACTTATTGGCGCCTTATGTATGTTTTAATATTTTTAGTTAAGTTTAGGTAACTGAGTGGCCATCTATTGGAAAAATAGCTGCTCATTTGGCTTACGATATGTTTTCATGGTATAAGCACCTGATTGTTAATTTAGTTTTTTCTCACCTCAGTTTTTGGAGTGGGAATCTTTTTCTGATTGCGGCTTTTCCTGATTGTTGCCTACATGTACCTTTTTTACGATATGTTTTCATGGTATAAGCACCTGATTGTTAATTTAGTTTTTTCTCGCCTCAGTTTTTGGAGTGGGAATCTTTTTCTGATTGCGGCTTTTCCTGATTGTTGCCTACATGTACCTTTTTTATACCCCGCCACTTCAAAAAGTGCGGGGTATTATGTTATACCCTCCGCAAAAAAATTGCGTTCGAGTGTCTGTCCGTCCGTCCGTCTGTCCGTCCGTCTGTCCGTCCGTCCGTCAGCGCTTCGTTTCCGTGCTCTAACTTGAGCATTTATCAACCAATTTTCTTCAAACTTTGTATAGAAGTTTATATTAGGAAGGAGTGGTTTGGGATTGAAGATGGGCAAATTTCGTCAAATAAGTACAGAGTTATGGCCCTTGATTTACGTTAAAATTTCGTTTTCGTGCTCTATCTTGAGCATTTATTAACCAATTTTTTTCAAACTTTGTATAGGAGTTCATATTAAGAAGGAGTGGTTTGGGATTGTAGATGGGTAAATTTCGTCAAATAAGTACAGAGTTATGGCCCTTGATTTACGTTAAAATTTCGTTTCCGTGCTCTATCTTGAGCATTTATTGGCCAATTTTCTTCAAACTTTGTATAGGAGTTCATATTAAGAAGGAGTGGTTTGGGATTGTAGATGGGTAAATTTTGTCAAATAAGTACAGAGTTATGGCCCTTGATTTACGTTAAAATTTCGTTTCCGGGCTCTATCTTGAGCATTTGTTGACCAATTTTCTTCAAACTTTGTATAGGAGTTCATATTAGGAAGCAGTTCTTTGCGAATGAAGATGGGTGAATTTTGTTGAATAAGTACAGAGTTATGGCCCTTGACTTATATTAAAATTTCGTTTCCGGCCTATATCTTGGGCATTTATAGACCAATTTTCTTCAAACTTTGTATAGGAGTTCATATTAGGAAGGAGTGGTTTGGGATTGAAGATGGGAAAATTTTGTCAAATAAGTACGGAGTTATGGCCCTTGATTTACGTTAAAACTTCATTTTTGGGCTCTATCTGGAGCATTTACTGACCGTTTTTCATCAAATTTTTTATAGGAGTTGATATCAGGAAGGAGTGGTTTGGGATTGAAGATGGGTAATTTTCGTCAAATAAATACAGAGCAATGGCCCTTGATTTATGTTACAATATTGTTTCTAGGCGCTATCTTGAGCATCTGTAGACCAATTTGCTTCAAACTTTGTTAAGGAGTTCATATCTGGAAGATGTGGTTTGGTATTGTAGATTGATGTTGTGCATTTGTACTAAATCAAATTTGCGTGGCGGGGTATCATGCATGCCTGCAGCGCTTTTATTTACAAACTTAACATACATTCTGTCAAACTAAGTCGCTATATTGAAAATGATGTCACTTGATCAAAGCATCATCCCATGCAACTGTTTTTTGTTCTTCCCTAGAAGCAACCGTAGAATTACAGTGAATTGTTTGTTGTTGTTTTTCTTCTTTTAACTACAATAATGTACCATTCTTACAGAAGAAAAACTGGGAGGTAACGACACAAAAGGCAGAAAACTGAGGAAGAGTAGACGCAGAAACGCCAACAATAACAAAGGTGGGGATGCTAAGGCAGAAGAAGAATCAGTCGCCGGCACAGAGGGGTCAGAGGGCCCAGAATGGTCAGAGAGCCCAGAGGAGCCGGAGATAGAGAAGGAAGGGGATGAGGGTGACACGCCTCCCCCCACGGGGCCATTCAAGACAGTAGTGAGACCATCTGATAAAGGTGTCCTGATGGTGGAGACACAGAATGTTGGTCATGATCCCTTCACTGTAAATGATGAGCTTAAGGTGGGTTGGTCATTATCCCTTCACTGTAAATGATGAGCTTAAGGTGGGTTGGTCATGATCCCTTCACTGTAAATGATGAGCTTAAGGTGGGTTGGTCATTATCCCTTCACTGTAAATGATGAGCTTAAGGTGGGTTGGTCATGATCCCTTCACTGTAAATGATGAGCTTAAGGTGGGTTGGTCATTATCCCTTAACTGTAAATGATGAAGGTGGGTTGGTCATGATCCCTTCACTGTAAATGATGAGCTTAAGGTGGGTTGGTCATGGTCCCTTCACTGTAACTGATGAGCTTAAGGTGGGTTGGTCATGATCCCTTCACTGTAAATGATGAGCTTAAGGTGGGTTGGTCATGTTCCCTTCACTGTAAATGATGAGCTTAAGGTGGGTTGGTCATGATCCCTTCACTGTAAATGATGAGCTTAAGGTGGGTTGGTCATGATCCCTTCACTGTAAATGATGAGCTGAAGGTGGGTTGGTCATGATCCCTTTACTGTAAATGATGAGCTTAAGGTGGGTTGGTCGTGATCCCTTCACTGTAAATGATGAGCTTAAGGTGGGTTGGTTGTGATCCCTTCACTGTAAATGATGAGCTTAAGGTGGGTTGTCATGATCCCTTCACTGTAAATGATGAGCTGAAGGTGGGTTGGTCATGATCCCTTCACTGTAAATGATGAGCTTAAGGTGGGTTGGTCATGATCCCTTCGGTGGGTTTTTCATGATCCCTTCACTGTAAATGATGAGCTTAAGGTGGGTTGTCATGATCCCTTCACTGTAAATGATGAGCTTAAGGTGGGTTGGTCATGATCCCTTCACTGTAAATAATGAGCTGAAGGTGGGTTGGTCATGATCCCTTCACTGTAAATGATGAGCTAAAGGTGGGTTGGTCATGATCCCTTCACTGTTAATGATGAGCTGAAGGTGGGTTGTCATGATCCCTTCACTGTTAATGATGAGTTGAAGGTGGGTTGGTCATGATCCCTTCACTGTAAATGATGAGCTAAAAGTGGGTTGGTCATGATCTTTTCACTGTAAATGATGAGCTGAAGGTGGGTTGTCATGATCCCTTCACTGTTAATGATGAGCTGAAGGTGGGTTGGTCATGATCCCTTCACTGTAAATAATGAGCTAAAGGTGGGTTGGTCATGATCCCTTCACTATAAATTATGAGCTGAAGGTGGGTTGGTCGTGATCCCTTCACTATAAATTATGAGCTGAAGGTGGGTTGGTCGTGATCCCTTCACTATAAATTATGAGCTTAAGGTGGGTTGGTCATGATCCCTTCACTATAAATTATGAGCTGAAGGTGGGTTGTCATGATCCCTTCACTGTTAATGATGAGCTGAAGGTGGGTTGGTCATGATCCCTTTACTGTAAGTGATGAGCTTAAGGTGGGTTGGTCATGATCCCTTCACTGTAAATGATGAGCTAAAGGTGGGTCGGGCATGATCCCTTCACTGTAAATGATGAGCTAAAGGTGGGTCGGGCATGATCCCTTCACTGTAAATGATGAGCTAAAGGTGGGTCGGGCATGATCCCTTCACTGTCAATGATGAGCTGAAGGTGGGATACTAGTACAAAAACTTGCCCTAGCAATATACAGAGATTTTGTTAGCTGTAAAAATTGAAAGTTTCAATTGAAAATTAATATGTTTTGTTCAAAGCATTGATTGTGGGTACATGTTAGAACCAATTCGGTGAGGCGGTTCTAACGTGTTCTCATAATCTTTGTTTCTATGCAAAAATAAGAAAAGTTTACCAATTAACCACCTTTTTCACCACATAATGGTGGAGTATAAGGGGGTATTCATGTACATGTCTGCATTTTGCCCTTTACCCATTAACCTCAAGAAAATAAAAGAACTAATTTTACCAAAAAAAAAAATCCTGCTTTATGCATATGCATAAATCCAGCTGCAGTCTACAGATCAGCATTGCAGTAACTACATTCATTATGAAAACTTGCCCATGCAATATACAGAAATGAAAATTTTCACTGGAAAAGCTATGATATTTTTCTTAATTTTGCTCAAAACATAGATTGTGGGTACACGTTAGAACCGCCTCAGCGAGGCGGTTCTAATGAGATTCCCACAATCTATGTTTTTGGAGCAAAAATAATAAAAATAGGTATACCCTTGCATACCTCAATTTTGCTATATAAATATGGGGTACAAGGGGGTATACATTTCATTGACATGTTTTCCTGATGGCCAGTAAAATTCCTCTTTTTCTTAAAACTAAAATGAAAAGTGACATTTTAAATTGGTCTGCACACCTGTGACCTCTAATTATCAAACAGATGAAACGGCTTTTCATTAGTTTATGTGCACACAAATTTTTTTTGGACAAAATAATTTCCTAGAAATGTCAATGTTCATTTAATCAACAGGCTATAACAGCTGAAGTTGTGAAAACTATCAGAGACATAATACAGATGAATCCATTCTACAGGTAAATATCAGCTGTAATATGAGAAAATCTGCTTTTTGCCTATGCAAAAACAAAGACGCTGATCAGCTGTGCAGTAACTGCACAGCTGATCAGCGTCTTTGTTTTCGCTTCACAGATAGAACAATCCTTCTTCTTTTTATGCTGAAATTTCAAGCTTCTAGCCTTCTTCTATGGCTCCACTTTCTGGCTTGTGTCAGATCTGACCAGGAACCTGGAAGACACGTTTTCATGTGATATAGCTCATATGAGCCATGTTATAAGAAAACCAACAATGTGGTTTCCAAAATAGTCAGACATAAACTTAGCTGTTCGAGCACAGAAGATGGCTAGAGGCTGGAAATTTTAGATTTAGAAAGTAAAGGAATTACACTGTGTAGCGAAAACAAAGGCACTGATCAGCTTCGCGGTTACCATGAAGCTGATCTGTGCCTTTGTTTTCGCATATGCAAATTGTTGGTTTTCTTGTGATGCTGCTCACATGTTCTCATACGTTTGCTGTCAATTTGTGTCCACATTTAGCATAAATGCACTGATAGCTATATCAGTGTGATTTTAACTTGGTTTAAAAGTGGAAAGTTAAGGAGTGCAGTAGCCTAATGGTAGATGTATGATTTCAAACTGTGGGGTCCAGGGTCTATAGTCAACCTTGCAGGTTTGCCTCTTGTATTTGGTACATCGTAGTTTAGAAAATTGTCTCCTCTTTGGCTTATTTATTGATAGCCAGATGATGTTTACTTGGAAGAGAATAAGGGCTGCTATTGTGAGTGATTACGTTTTGAAAACTTGCCTATGCAATATACAGAGATTTTTTTTTTTTTTTTTTTTTGCATTAAAGATTGAAAATTTCATTCGAAAAAAATTATGATATTTTCAATATTTATGCTGAAAACATAGATTGTGGGTATTGGTTAGAACCGCCTCGTCGAGGCGGTTCTTACGAGTACCCACAATCTATGTTTTGGATCAATAATATTATAAGAAAAGTAGGTGTGCCCCTGTATAGCCCAGTTTTTGTATATAAAAGTGGGGTATGAGAGGGTATACATTTCATGGACATGCTATCCAGTACCCAGTTGTTCAAAATTAACAATGTCATTGAGTTAATGATTCATTTAAATTTCAAATGGCCTATATAACAAATACACTGCTATTTTTTGTTGAAAAAATGTGAGAATCCTTTGCATTGCAAAGGATTCTCACATTTTTTCAACAAAAAATAACAGTATATTTGCTTTTGAAGTTGTTATATAGTTAGCAAATTGAGGGCTTAACGACATCGTTAAGCTAACAAAGTTTTGAACAACTGGGCCCTGATGTTTTAGCATTTTCTGTGAGAAAGACGAATTCACAGAAATGAACTGCCTCATTTTCAGAAACATTAATCTTCCATTAAGCCAGCTCTTCAGTGCTCGACCAGCATTTTGGTACATGTATTTTACACCAATGTTACACATTAATACCGTATATGCCACATTGAAAATTTACCTTTAATGATCAGTCTCTATATTGCAAGGATTTTAACACTTTTTAAAATGACATCATTATTATAGCCCCGCTTATGAAAAATGGGGCTATACTGGATTCACCATGTCCTTCCGTGGTTCCGTCTTTCCGTCATTCCGTGAACATTTCAATTCCACTCAATAACTTGAGAACAAATGGACAGAATGTGACCAAATTTTGTATGCACATCAACACCAACAAGATCTAGCTTCGGATAGTTACGGGTCATTTTTCCCAATATTTTGACAGAGTAACAGCCCTTGATTGATGTCAGAATTTTGTTTCCTCTCAATATCTTGAAAACGAATGAACAGAATCAGACCAAATTGCGTATGTGCATCAACATTGACAAGATCTACCTTGGGATTGTTACCCGTCATTTTTCGCAGTTTCAGCAGTTTTTGTGTTCCTTCTTAGTGTGAGGTAATTAGATATTTTGTAAAGTTAAGTGTACTGTGGGCTTACTAGAATGAATGCTTTACCTCCATACTTTTAATATCTATGTAATCTTTTCAGAGAAAACCTTGCCCAGGTGATCCGTGTTGGCCAGGGGGTAATAGACAACCCTGTATATATCAGTGACCTTGGAGCGGCTCTCACCACGGGGGAACCAGCAGAACTACAGCAAGTGCTAGAGGAGACTAACGTAAGCATCAGGGACCAGTTTTTCAAAATTAATGATGTCGTTAGTTAATGATTAGTTAAAATTTCAAATGGCAATATTACAAATACACTGTTAATTTTTGTGTTGAAAAAGTGTGAGAATTCTTTGCTTTCAAAGGATTCAAAAAGACAAAACAAACAGTGTATTTGCTTTGGAAGTTTATATACTGTTAACAAATTGAGGGCTTAACGCAGCATTAAGCTAACCAAGTTTTGAACAACTAGGCCCAGGAAAACACACCCATGAAATACACAGAATTTTTTTCTGCGGTGAAAAATGATAATTTTCCATTGAAAAATTTTGATATTTTGTTTTGCGTTCAAAACATTGATTGTAGGTACACGTTAGAACTGCCTTGGTGAAGCAGTTTTAATGAGTACCAACAATCTATGTCTTGGGTCAAAATAAGAACATAGGTGTACCCCCTCCTACCCCAGTTTTTATTGCACCTGCTTATAGCAGGGTGCGATATAGGAGTCCAAATTTCTGTACGTCCGTTCTTCCGTGCGTTCGTCCGACCATCGGTCCGTCCTGTCCGTCAACATTTACGTCGAAGGTTGACATTTACGTCAAAGTTTTTGTTTTCTCTGCATCAGTGATAGCTGTGACTATGAAACCTTGTATAGTAATTGTCCTTGACATACCCTTCAAGCACGCACCTTGACCCAGTGCCCTTGACCTATTTTTCACGGTTCATTGACTTTGTTTATTTTTAAGTCGAAGTTTGGTATTCTCTGCATCAGTGATAGCTGCGCCTATGAAACCTTGTATAGTAATTGTCCTTGACATACCCTTCAAGCACGCACCTTGACCCAGTGCCCTTGACCTATATTTCACAGTCCATTGACTTTGTTTATTTTTACGTCGAAGTTTGGTATTCTCTGCATCAGTGATAGCTGCGACTATGAAACCTTGTATAGTAATTGTCCTTGACATACCCTTCAAGCAAGCACCTTGACCCAGTGCCCTTGACCTATATTTCACGGTCCACTGACTTTGTTTATTTTTACGTCGAAGTTTTGTATTCTCTGCATCAGTGATAGCTGCGACTATGAAACCTTGTATAGTAATTGTTCTTGACATACTGTTCAAGCACGCACCTTGACCCAGTGCCCTTGACCTATATTTCACGGTCCATTGACTTTGTTTATTTTTACGTCAAAGTTTGGTATTCTCTGCATCAGTGATAGCTGCGACTATGAAACCTTGTATAGTAATTGTCCTTGACATACCCTTCCAGTGTTAGAAATAAGACCCAGGAAGCAACTTGTCCGGGGGGCAACCTGCAATCAAGCTGAACTTGCCCCCCATGGTTTGAACTTGCCCCCATAGAAATGTCATATAAATGTTACTAAATGAAGATTATTTATCATGTTTATGCATGAATTCAAAGGTACAGTCCAATTGTCATTGCTTTGAATTTGTATTTTAGCTCATCTAAGAATGATATGATTAAACACTTCTTGGAAACTTTCAGGTTGTCCTGGGGGCAACCTTGCAGTAGGATCAGGTTGCCCCCACCAAATTTGACCCGTGACGGGCAAGTGGGCAACTGCTTATTTCTAACCCTGCCCTTCAAGCAAGCACCTTGACCCAGTGCCCTTGACCTATATTTCACGGTCCATTGCCCTGCAGGCACGCACCTTGACTCGGTGCCCTTGACCTATATTTCACAGTTCATTGACTTTGCCCGATGCAGGTGCGATTTCGACCTCTGCAGAGTTCTTGTACTATGTAAACGTGGGGTACGAGGGGGTACACATTACGGCACAAGTTATCTTGATGTGGCATCAGATATGAGTGCAAAGGATTTTCACATTTTTTCAACAAAAAATAACAGTGTATTTGTAATATTGCCATTTGAAATTTAAACGAATCGTTACCTAACGAGATCATTAATTTTGAACAACTGGCCCCAGGCTAGCAGTGGCTGTGTCTGAAAAATTGCATGTATTGTTGACCAAATTGGATGTTAAACAATTTTAAACAAAGGGGAGCGTGGTAGCCTGGTGATGAGGTCTGTGTTGTGTCCTTGAGCAAGGCCCATTTACTTACGTAAGCACAGGTAAAAACCAAGGAAAGCAGTGGCTCCATCACAACATGACTGAAAAATTGTTGACTGGGATGCTACAACTCAATTTTATAAAACAAGTAAACAAACAAAAATCAGTTTTCAAGGTCACCTTGAAAACTGCTAAACTCTGTCTTTCAACACTTGACTTTCTGAACCAGTGGGTGAATTTTGTACAAGCTTGCATTAACAAATGAGCCGTCTCATGGGAAAACCAACAATCTGCATAGGTGAAAACAAAGATGCAGATCAGCTTCGCGGTAACCGCGAAGCTGATCAGTGCCTTTGTTTTCGCTACTCGGATAGTACAATTCCTCTTCTACCTAACTCCAAAATTTCAAGCTTCTAGCTCTTTTCTGTGCTTGTACAGCTCGGTTTGTGTCAGACCTGTTCGGAAACCACATTGTTGGTTTTCCCACGAGGCAGCTCAAATGTTTAACTGGGAGAAAAGAGTTAATTTTTACTTTTTGTGACCTTGAACTGGCCTTAAAGTTATTAAACTCTTTTCATGCTCAACTCGGCTGAGCATGAAAATAGAATTTGTCTCAAGTATTGAAAAAGCCAGAGTTGGTGAGATTTAAAGATTTAAATCCCAAAAGTCAGTCCTTTATCTGAATAATCAATGTTAAAATGCCTACCTTTGTTGTCAATTTAACATTAAGTAGCATTATAGATTTCAAACAGCATACCTTAGCATGAAAAAAAAGGTTATATACTTGGGGCCTTGTATACCGACACTGATGTTTCTTTCCTCAGATTCCAAAGCGGTTGATGTTGGCTCTATCTTTGTTGAAGAAAGAGTATGAGTTGAGTAAACTGCAGCACAAGATAGGTAAAGAGGTAGGTCATACTGGGGTAAACTACAGCACACGATAGGTAAAGAGGTAAGTCATACTGGGGTAAACAACAGCACATAGGTAAAGAGGTAGGTCATACTGGGGTAAACTACAGCACAAGACAGGTAAATAGGTAGGTCATACTGGGGTAAGCTACAGCACAAGATAGGTAAAGAGGTAGGTCATACTGGGTAAACTACAGCACAAGATAGGTAAAGAGGTAGGTAATACTGGGGTAAACTACAGCACATGATAGGTAAAGAGGTAGGTCATACTGGGGTAAACAACAGCACAAGATAGGTAAAGAGGTAGATCATACTGGGGTAAACTACAGCTCAAGATAGGTAAAGAAGTAGGTCATACTGGGTAAACTACAGCACAAGATAGGTAAAGAGGTAGGTCATACTGAGGTAAACTACAGCACATGATAGGTAAAGAGGCAGGTCATACTGGGGTAAACTACAGCACAAGATAGGTAAAGAGGTAGGTCATATTGGGGTAAACTACAGCACATAGGTAAAGAGGTAGGTCATACTGGGGTAAACTACGGCACAAGATAGGTAAAGAGGTAGGTCGTAATGGGGTAAACTACAGCACATGATAGGTAAAGAGGCAGGTCATACTGGAGTAAACTACTGCACAAGATAGGTAAAGAGGTAAGTCATATTGGGGTAAACTATAGCACATAGGTAAAGAGGCAGGTCATACTGGGGTAAACTACAGCACAAGATAGGTAAAGAGGTAGGTAATATTGGGGTAAACTACAGCACAAGATAGGTAAAGAGGTAGGTCATATTGGGGTAAACTACAGCACAAGATAGGTAAAGAGGTAGGTAATACTGGGGTAAACTACAGCACAAGATAGGTAAAGAGATAGGTCATAATGGGGTAAACTACAGCACATGATAGGTAAAGAGGCAGGTCATACTGGGGTAAACTACAGCACAAGATAGGTAAAGAGGTAGGTCATATTGGGGTAAACTATAGCACAAGATAGGTAAAGAGGTACGTAATACTGGGGTAAACTACAGCTCAAGGTAGATAAAGAGGTAGGTCATAATGGGATAAACTACAGCACAAGATAGGTAAAGAGGTAGGTAATACTGGGGTAAACTACAGCTCAAGGTAGGTAAAGAGGTAGGTCATAATGGGGTAAACTACAGCACATGATAGGTAAAGGGGCAGGTCTGGGGTAAACTACAGCACAAGATAGGTAAAGAGGTAGGTCATATTGGGGTAAACTATAGCACAAGATAGGTAAAGAGGTAGGTCATACTGGGATAAACTACAGCTCAAGGTAGGTAAAGAGGTAGGTCATACTGGAGTAAACTACAACACAAGATAGGTAAAGAGGTAGGTCATACTGGGGTAAACTACAACACATGATAGGTAAAGAGGTAGGTAATACTGGGGTAAACTACAGCACAAGGTAGGTAAAGAGGTAGGTCATATTTGAGCTGGTCTGACACAAACCAGCCTGTACAGGTTCAGAAAAAAGGCTAAAGTTTGGAATTTTGGATCTAGGAAGAAAATGAATTGTACTGTTTGTGTAGTGAAAACAAGGACACTGATCAGCTGTGCAGTTACTGTACAGCTGATCTGCGCCTTCGAAATTTCAGATTTAAGAAGAAAATGAATTGTACTGTCCGTGTTCCGAAAACAAAGGCACTGATCAGCTGTGCAGTTACTGTACAGCTGGCTGCTGATCTGTGCCTTTGTTTTTATATATGGCAAAAATCTGGTTTTCTCATGGCATGGCTCATTTGGGTCAAGTTTCCAATGAAAGAAAGAACATGTCAAATTAAATGCTTATATTGGTAAAAACACAATTACTCTGAGAAAATATCTGTCTACCTGTGTTTCATATTCGATACGTGCCATTTTAGCTCGACTGCACGAAGTGCATAGAGCTATTGCAGTCACCCCGGTCGTCCACGTTCCTGTTCCCGTTCCCATGCGCGTCACACTTGCGTTAAAGTTTTACTAGAAGTCCATATCTTGACAACCACTCATCAGAAAGCATTCATACTTGGACCATAGATACCCTGTAGGGTTAGCTTTCATTCCATGGCATCCGGCCCCTGGGTCCAGGCCAGGGGGTTGGGCTGGGGGTTAAAATCTAGAACTCCTTCAAAAATGGCAATTCTTGTGTTAAAGTTTTCTAGAAGTCCATATCTTGACAACCACTCATCAGAAAGCATTGATACTTGGGCCATTGACACCCTATAGGGTCGGCTTTCATTCCATGGTATCAGATCCCTGAGTCCATGCCAGGGGGTGGGGCAAGAGGTTAAAATCTAGAACACCATTAATAATAATGGCTTTTCTGTGATATAGTATTCTAGAAGTCTATATCTTGAAAACTTTTTATCAAAGGGCTTTCATACTCAGACCATAGGTACCCTGTAGGGTTGAGTTTCATTTCATGGCATCGGATCTCTGGGTCCATGCCTGGGGGGTGGGGCTAGAGGTTAAAAAGTAGAACACTGTAAAAAATAGATGTACTGCTGTGTTACTTTTACAAGGAGTCCATATCTTGACAACAACTTATCATAAAGCATTCATACTTCATACACTTTAGGTTCCATGGCATCGAACCTCTGGGTCGGAGTCAGGGGGGGGCGGGGCTAGAGGTCAAAATCTAGAACTCCATGAATTTGTTTTCTTTTTATTTCTTAATAGAAACAACTTAGGAAGATGGTTGGTCATTCATCTTTTGACTTTGTGACACTGACTTGTGTGTCATGACGGTAAGGGTCGGTTGACCTACTTTCCATGGTTCAGTGATTTTGCCTTATATCTTGACACTCAATTAGTATATTTTCTTACTTCTTCCAGATTATGAGTGAGTACGACCAGGCCTTTGACCCCAATATACTTATAGGTCACTGTGACCTAATTTCACGGTTCAGTGATTTTGCCTTATATCTTGACACTCAATTAGTATATTTTCATACTTTTTTCAGATTATGAGTGAGTATAAACAGACCTTTGACCCCAATATACTTATAGGTCACTGTGACCTTATTTCACGGTTCAGTGACTTTTCCTTATATCTCAGTACTCAAATGGTTTATGAACAAACTTCTTTCAAAGTATGTTTGCGTATGACAAGACCTTTGACCCTGAAGTAGTCCTAGGTCACTGTGACCTAATTCCATGGTTCAGTGATTTTGCCTTATATCTTGACACTCAATTAGTATTTTTTCATACTTTTTTCAGATTATGAGTGAGTATGACCGCACCTTTGACCCCAATATACTTATAGGTCCCTGTGACCTAATTTCACGGTTCAGTGACTTTGCCTTATATCTCGGCACTCAAGTGGTTTATGAACAAACTTCTTTCACACTATGTTTGCGTATGACAAGACCTTTGACCCTAAAGTAGTCCTAGGTCAATATGACCTAATTTCACGGTTCAGTGATTTTCCTTTATATCTCGACCCTCAATTGGTATATGAACATACTTCTTTCACGATATGTTTGCGTATGACAAGACCTTTGACCGTAAAGTATTCCTGGGTGACTGTGACCTAATTTCATGGTTCAGTGACTTTGCCTTATATCTCGATACTCAGTTGGTATTTTTTCATACTTCTTTCTGATTATGAATGAGTATGACCAGACCTTTAACCCAAACATACTTATAGGTCACTATGACCTAATTTCATGGTTCAGTGATTTTGCTTTATATCTCAACACTGAATGGGTATATGATCATATTTCTTTCACATTATGAGTAAGTATCACTAGACCTTTGACCCTGAAATACTTATAGGTCAGTGTGAACTTTCACGGTTCAGTGATTTTGCCTTGTGTCTTGGCACTCACTTGGTATATGAACACACTTCGTGAGACCTTTAAATTTTAGGTAGTTATAGTTAATTTCAGTGATTTTGCCTTATTGCATCAAGGCAAAAAGATGTATGAGCATAATGCTTTGGATTACAGGTCGGGTTTGGCCTTATGTTTGACAAAGGTCAGAAGCAGTCGAGCACGCTGTCCTGCGACAGCTCTTATTAACGCATATGGTCTTGACTAATCTGTTTGTTCAAATTGATGTACTAGTCTTAAATCAATTTGATGAAACAGAATTATATTTCTGATGCTTTTAGTGAAGACACAGGACGGAGTCTGAGGCTTGATTAATCTAAAAACTTGGCTGAAATTTCCTTGTCTCTGCTTTAATCCCATCATATTGCAAAAACATGTCCATGCAGTATACAGTCAATTTTAGAGATATAAAGTTGATGTTTTTTCAGTTGATTTTTTTTTTTTCTTATTTTTTGTCCAATACATTGATCGTGGGTACACGTTAGAACTTAGAACTGCCTCGGTGATGTGGTTTTAATGAGTACCCACAACCTATGTTTTAGAGCAAAAAAGAGAAAAATAGGTATTGCCCTGTGCACTCCAGTTTTACTTCATAAAATTGGGGTATTAGAGCGTTATGCATTACACAGACATTTGAGCCACCCCATGGGAAAACCAACAATCTGCATAGGCGAAAACAAAGGCGCAGATCAGCTTCGCGGTAACCTCGAAGCTGATCAGCGCCATTGGTTTTGCTACTCGGATAGTACTATTCCTCTTCTACTTAAATCCGAAATTTCAAGCTTCTGGCTCTTTTCTGTGCTTGTACAGGCCAGTTTGTGTCGGACCTGTTCGGAAACCACATTGTTGGTTTTCCCAAGAGGCGGCTCAATTTTTATCATGATGGTAGCTTCTTTTATTTGCTGACAGGTTGAGGAGAAGGTGAAAAAGCAGCATCGTGAGTACATTCTACGAGAACAGCTGAAGGTGATTAAGAAAGAGCTTGGGCTTGAGAAGGATGATAAAGACGCTATTGAAGACAAGTTCAAAGAGAGGCTCAAGGTGAGGGTTAAACGGGGAAATTGGTTGTAAGTTGTGTCAGTCAATGTTGCAGGTTGAGCTAGTGGTTAGCGAATTGGACTGGATCAAGAGGTTGGGTATTTAAATCCAACTAGAGCCAGGTTGTGTCCTTGAGCAAGACACATTAATTGCCAAAGGTATTGGTTAATACCCAGGATGCTACAATAGCGTCCGGACATAACGGAAAAATTGTGGACTGGGATGTCGAACCGCAAAACAAAAAAAGGGGGGGGGTGATATGTCAGGATCAGTTGTTGAGGATCAGTATGAGAGATGAAGAGGGGAGCATGATAGCACATGACTCTGGAGAGAGAGGTCCTGGATGAGTGTGAGAGATGAAGAGGGGAGCATGATAGCACATGACTCTGGAGAGAGAGGTCCTGGATCAGTATGAGACATGAAGACGGGAGCATGATGGCACATGACTCTGGAGAGAGAGGTCCTGGATGAGTATGAGAGATGAAGAGGGGAGCATGATGGCACATGACTCTGGAGAGAGGTCCTGGATCAGTATGAGAGATGAAGACGGGAGCATGATGGCACATGACTCTGGAGAGAGAGGTCCTGGATGAGTATGAGACATGAAGACGGGAGCATGATGGCACATGACTCTGGAGAGAGGTCCTGGATCAGTATGAGAGATGAAGAGGGGAGCATGATGGCACATGACTCTGGAGAGAGAGGTCCTGGATGAGTATGAGACATGAAGACGGGAGCATGATGGCACATGACTCTGGAGAGAGGTCCTGGATCAGTATGAGAGATGAAGAGGGGAGCATGATGGCACATGACTCTGGAGAGAGAGGTCCTGGATGAGTATGAGACATGAAGACGGGAGCATGATGGCACATGACTCTGGAGAGAGGTCCTGGATCAGTATGAGAGATGAAGAGGGGAGCATGATGGCACATGACTCTGGAGAGAGAGGTCCTGGATCAGTATGAGAGATGAAGACGGGAGCATGATGGCACATGACTCTGGAGAGAGAGGTCCTGGATGAGTATGAGACATGAAGACGGGAGCATGATGGCACATGACTCTGGAGAGAGAGGTCCTGGATGAGTATGAGAGATGAAGAGGGGAGCATGATGGCACATGACTCTGGAGAGAGGTCCTGGATCAGTATGAGAGATGAAGAGGGGAGCATGATGGCACATGACTCTGGAGAGAGAGGTCCTGGATCAGTATGAGACATGAAGACGGGAGCATGATGGCACATGACTCTGGAGAGAGAGGTCCTGGATCAGTATGAGAGATGAAGAGGGGAGCATGATGGCACATGACTCTGGAGAGAGAGGTCCTGGATCAGTATGAGACATGAAGACGGGAGCATGATGGCACATGACTCTGGAGAGAGAGGTCCTGGATCAGTATGAGACATGAAGACGGGAGCATGATGGCACATGACTCTGGAGAGAGAGGTCCTGGATGAGTATGAGAGATGAAGAGGGGAGCATGATGGCACATGACTCTGGAGAGAGGTCCTGGATCAGTATGAGAGATGAAGAGGGGAGCATGATGGCACATGACTCTGGAGAGAGAGGTCCTGGATGAGTGTGAGAGGTGAAGAGGGGAGCATGATGGCACATGACTCTGGAGAGAGAGGTCCTGGATTCCATACCTAGCTATTTCATGAGCAGGGATGGTTAACACGCTGGAATAGGTAGCTATATCCAGATATGACTGCAAAATTGATGACTACTAAAGACATCTAGCCATAACCAAATTGGATTCAGTAGAGCTCTATCAATATTAGTTTTTTATAATATTTCCAAATGACCATTGACTTTTGTTACTGTCAGAACATTAAGATTACAAAAGCTTTTAGAAAAAACAATAACCAGGGAACAACCTAGGGGGCGACTTGGGCGACTAAGTCGCTTTTTCCATCGGCACTTCGCTCCCGGTGGACCGGCGGGCAAAGTTTCAGTCGCCTGGTTTCGCTCACGGTGAGCCGTTGGGCGAAGTCCTTTTTTTGTGTGTGTTTTTGGGGGGAGTACTTACGGTAATTCAGTAGCGAGTTGCCGTTAATCCGTTATCAATTAATGTCACCTGTACTGTGATTGTCAAATTTTCACACATCAATAATCCGTGAACATCAAACGACACGAGTTTGGCCTAATTATGTCCAATTACAGTGATGTTTTACAACTTTGACACGCGCACATTAGCTCCGCCTATTCTGCATCAGATTTTGTGTTTTCGTCCAATGATCGATAGCGTTTTACTACGAACTACTTCAGAAAATATTTTCTATAATTAGGTTGTGTAATTGTGAAACCGATACATGTGTACTGATTGAAGTTTGTCGGCGTTTTCTTTGAAAGTTCGAAGACACATTTTATATGCGAAAAACATCAACAAACGGATTAACTAATCATTCCTTAATTTTTCCGGTGAGTCGCAAAAGACTTTACAAATGCATGTTTGTTTTGCTCATCGCCGATCATTATTTCAATTGCCTTTTTACCAAACAATTATTACTCAATTAGGGCCTGAATTCGTACCGAAACTATGAAACTTTTTACCGAATCAACTTCCAAAAATGGAAAGCTGGTTCAGCCTGGTTGATCGGCGTTGGTCCTAAACCGGGAAGTATTAAAGCATAAGGCGGAAGATGCATCGGAGTCAAAGCCGCCGAGTACGTAATGTGGACAGTTAGACTTTGGACGAGGCTGGCAAGTGGCACCCTTCGATTTGCCGACTTGCTAAGATCGACGGTACATATTCTCGTGGTCACGACACCCCAGCTAAGACTACCAACCACACCAGACATTGTCATATATATAATCAGTTTTAAAGAAAAAAAAATACCATGTACAAGTACACAAAAACTCATGGTTATAAAAGGCGTATGTGACCAAAATTAAAAAATTAAAAAAAAAAAAAAAAAAAGACAAAAACAAAAACATGAAGCCTATTAACAACATGTGTGTGTATGTGTGTGTGTGTGTGTTTGTTTGTTTGTTTGTGTGTGTAATATATATCAATGAAACTCAGTAGTAACACAGTTATATTGTATAGACATGTTTCTGTTTGTCCGTCCATACATCCATTCGTCATCCGTGTTACTACCCTCTCTTCTCCCTAAGATTAGCAAACTTCTCTCTAAAATTCTCAGAGGGAGAAGTCACTTCTCCCTAAAATTTTGGGCCAGGATGAACCCTGCTAACGATGTTTGACACTTATTTTTTTTTTCCTTGCTTTGCTGCTACCAATGCTCAGCATGTCTGATCATATCTGTAACTGTTCCCAACTTTACCACATTTCTACAGGATAATTTGGTAAACATGATGGCAATCATGAGCCGTGACACGAGAAAACCTGTCTTCGGTATTTCCAACAAGGTCCGACACAAACCGGCCTGTACAGTCTCCGAAAAAGGCTAGAAGCTTAAAATTTCAGATTTAGAAAGTAGAGGAATTGTACTATCCGTGAAGCGAAAACAAAGGCGCTGATCAGCTTCGCAGTTACTGCGAAGCTGATCTGCGTCTTTGTTTTCGCATAGCCAAAACTCTGGATTTCTCATGATGCGGGTCATATCAATGTTTTATAGGAGCTTGTTGTCCCAGAGCATGTTCAAACTGTGATTGACGAGGAGCTGAACAAGTTATCTTTCCTTGATAATCATTCCTCAGAGTTCAAGTGAGTACAAGTTATCTTTCCTTGCATCATGGAAACATCTCCATGAGGAACTTAACCCCTTCAAACCTATCTGAATCTGAATAGTTTACTGGTGACACGCCAAATGACATTATTTCACCTATACTTATATAGTAAAATTGAGGTTTGACTGGGTCAAGAGAAAAAATCAATAATTGGTGTAATTATGTAATTTAAAAGTCAAAAATGCTAAATTCTAACATAAATCAATATAATTAACCATTATTTTATGAAAGGCAATGTAATACATATTTGTAAAATTAAAATTTAGTTCATAGATATATATTTAATATGTAATTAAAAGAAATTCCCAACTAATCATGGAGAAGTTTCCGTCTCAGAGTTCAAGTGAGTACGAGTTATCTTTTCTTGATAATCTCATCATTCCTCAGACTTTAAGTGAGTACAAGAGATCAGGTTTTGTTTTATTTAGTTTTACATCCCTTTCAAGCCCCGGCCATGGGCTTGGCCAGATTAGAATTTGCTTTAAGTTATTAATAAGTGTACAGTTTCTGCATTTACTGGATAATGTTGCATTAATACATAAGCTGCTTTGTTATGTATTTTTCAGCTATCATTGCAACTGTTTTAACCAAACTGAAAGTTCAATACTTCTAATTTTCAAAACCTTTAACCATGTCCTGTAACAGCACATACCAGTCTGTTTGACCTAGTCAGAAACCCCATAGACATGATTTCTCTTAACATGGCTTAAAAGAGCGGCATCATGAGAAAACCGGATTTTTGCCTATGCAAAAAACAAAGGCACAGATCAGGTTGGCAGTAACTGCGAAGCTGATCAGCACCTTTGTTTTTGCTTCAGAGGTAGTACAATCTCTCTTCTTTTTAAATCTGAAATTTCAAGCTTCTAGCCTGCATCTGTGACTGTACAGGTGGGTTTGTGTCAGACCTGGTCGGAAACCCCGAAGACCGGTTTTCTCATGTGGCGGCTCAAATTTAAGCGTTTGTCTATTTTAGTGTGACCAGGAATTATCTAGACTGGTTGACAAGCCTTCCGTGGGGGAAAAACAGTGTGGAGAATCTGGATCTAGAGAGAGCAAGAGAGATTCTTGAAGAAGATCACTATGGCATGAAAGATGTGAAAGACAGAATACTGGTAAAATGATCCGCCTCATTGGAAAACCAACAATCTGCATAGGCGAAAACAAAGACGCAGATCAGCTTCGCGGTAACCGTGAAGCTGATCAGCGCCTTTGTTTTCGCTACTCAGATAGTACAATTCCTCTTCTACTTAAATCTGAAATTTCAAGCTTCTAGCTCTTTTCTGTGCTTGTACAGGTTGGTTTGTGTCGGACCTGTTGGAAAACCACATTGTTGGTTTTCCCACGAGGCGGCTCATTAATAATAATTATACAGTTGTAATTCTTCTCCAGGTTATGTATCTTCATTACGAAAACATGCCCATGCAATATACAAAGATTTTTTCAAGTTGTAAAGAAGGAAAATTTGCAGTAGAAATTTTTTTTTATATTTTTCTTATTTTTGCTCGAAACATAGATTGTGGATACATGTTAGAACCGCCTTGGCAAGGTGGTTCTAACGAGTACCCACAATCTATGTTTTGGAACAAATATAAGAAAAATAGCTATACCCTGCGTACCCCAGTTTTGCTATAAAAAAGTGGGGTTCAAAGGGGTATAAATTACACGGACATGTTTTCATGATGTGATAGTAGATTTGTTTTGGGTAAATACAAGGATTTTCCTGGCCTGAGGGTTATTAAACACTTTGCATGCTCAACTCAGCTTGGATTAATCTTTATCCTGCTCATAAATGTTGAAATGCCAATGAGCAGGATAAATTACGGACCTTGGTGAATTGTACAAGAAATGTCAATTAATTTGGCATGTTTTATGAATTGTTTAAATTCAGTCTCATCTGAGTTGAGCATGAAAAAAAAATATTTTATAGCTTCAAGGCCTGCTGTCATGAGCTATCTTCTGATTTTAAAGTTTTTGGATAAGTGGCATTTTATTAGAAATGAACAACAAATCACTGTTCACATGAAAAAGCTATTCATTACGAAAACTTGTCCATGCAATATACAGTGATTTTTAAAGTTGTAAAAAATGAAAATTTTCAGTAGAAATTTTTGGATATTTTTCTTATTTTTGCTCAAAGCATAGATTGTGGGTACACGTTAGAACCGCCTCGCCGAGGCGGTTCTAACGAGTACCCACAATCTATGTTTTGGTGCAAAAATAAGAAAAATAGGTATACCCCTGCATACCCCAGTTTTGCTATATAAAAGTGGGGTTCAAGGGGGTATACATTACACGGACATGTATTCCTGATGTGAAAAAGCTATTCACAGCTGTTTTACATTACACATGTACAACATATGAACCGCAGCATGAAACTGTGCAGTAACTGCACAGCTGATCAGCTGTTTTCACTACTGAGATAGTACAATCCATCTTCTTCCTAAATCCAAAATTTCAAGCTTCTAGCAATCCATCTTCGATAGCATAGTACAATCCATCTTCTTCCTAAATCCAAAATTTCAAGCTTCTAGCAATCCATCTTCGGTAGCTGCATAGGCTGGTTTGTGTCAGACCTGATCGGAAACCCTGAAGACTGTTTTTCTCGCGTCATGTTTCATATAATAAATATAATGGGCAGAAGCTTCTATGTAAGGCATATATTAAAGCGGCTGTATCATAAAACAACAAAAACAACAATATGCATAAAACAAAGCCACAGATCAGTTTTGCACAGCTGATCAGCAACTTCTAACGAGTACTCACAATGTATGTTTTGGATCAAAAATAAGAAAAATAGGTATACCCCTGCAAACCCCTTTAAAAAGTGGGATATAAAGGGGTACACATTTCACGGACATGTTTTCCTGATGACAATCCCTCTTCTTCTTAAATTAGAAATTTGAAGCTTCTTGTCTGTGTCTGTGACTGCAGCATAGCCTTGTTGGTGTCGGACCTTGTCAGAAACCTAAATTGTGTTGTTTTTTTTTTTTTATTTTTCAGGAGTTTATAGCTGTTAGCCAGTTGAAGGGCACTACCCAGGGGAAAATACTGTGTTTCCACGGCCCGCCGGGTGTTGGGAAAACGAGTATAGCCAGATCAATAGCCAGAGCTCTTGACAGAAAGGTTGGTAGTATCCTTAAGTAATATAAGCTGCAACGCAAAAAAAAAAAACGGTCTTCGGTGTTTCGGACCAGGTCTGACACAAACCTTGCTGTGCAGCTACAGAAGATGGCTAGAAACTTGAAATTTTGGATATAAGTAGAAGAGGGATTGTTCTAACTGCACAGCGAAAGCAAAGGCACAGATCAGCTGTGCAGTTACTGCACAGCTGATCTGTGCCTTTGGTTTTGCATAGGCAAATATTCGGTTTTCTCATGGCGCGGCTCATATGATCATAAACTTTCAAATGTTTCTTATCTGAAAAAGTCACTGTACATTTGTCCAAGGAGATTCAGATAGTGATGTATTGTAAATGTTGATACTAATATACAATTGTTGCCCTTGAGTGAGGGTGACCAGGCGAAGCCCGAGGGCAATATAACCTGTCGAGGGTGAACAGATCGTCATGTCACCCTCACTCAAGGGCAGTAATTGTTTTATTATACCGAACCACTTTTAAAACAAATAAGCGACATGCCACATGACAAACGCAAGTGACTACAAGACTAGGTGAATATGACGTCAGAGGGTAATATGATCATGCGACATGACAGAATAGAACCCTCAACGTGCATTGTAAACAAACGCATGTGACTACAAGTGCAGCTGCACGTTTTAAGGCAGGTCAATATGATCATGCAACATAAAAGAATAGCACCCTCCACGTGAAATGCTCTGGACCAATCAAAATCCAAGCTCAGCCAATGAATATCAATGAGGTATAATAAATAAAGTTACTGTGTTGAACCTGTATTGATTTTTTGAAAAATATCTGTTGTCATCTCTCTTAGAATCTATTTGTTTTATTGTAGTTTAACATTTTCCAACAAATTTCATGAATCATACAGATTTAACTCTTCTTTTATTCCTGTTCTTCAGGATAATATGTCCATGAAACGTATACACCCTTAAACCCCACATATAAAAAGGCCCCCGCATGCGAAAACCAGCAATCTGCATAGGGGAAAACAAAGTCGCCTTTGTTTTTGCTACATGGATAGTACAATTCCTCTACTTGCTAAATCCAAATTTCCAGCATCTTACCATCTTCTGTGACTGTACAGGGCGGTTTGTGTCGGACCTGGTCGGAACCCAATTTGTATGTTTTCTCACGCACAGGCTCAAATTGAAAATTGGGTTTATAGGGATATGTATTAATTTTTCTTATTTTTGCTCCCAAACATAGATTGTGGATACTTGTTAGGGTAGGCGGTTCTAACATATACCAACAATCAATGTTTTGGACAAAAATTAATAATAGAGTATTAAGAACATTCACCTGAAATCTTTCATTTTCAAAGCCAAAAAATGAGCTGACTCATGGGAAAACCAACAATCTGCATAGGCGAAAACCAAGATGCAGATCAGCTTCGTGCTAACCGCGAAGCTGATCAGCGCCTTTGTTTTGGCTACTCGGATAGTACAATTCCTCTTCTATTTAAAACCGAAATTTCAAGCTTCTAGCTCTTTTCCGTGCTTGTACAGGCCGGTTTGTGTCGGACCTGTTCGGAAACCACGTTGGTTTTTCCACGAGACGGCTCAAATCTCTGTATAATGCATAGGTGAGTTCTTGTAATGTTTTGTTGTTGTTGTTTGCAGTACTTCAGATTCAGTGTTGGAGGTATGACAGATGTCGCAGAGATTAAGGGCCACCGGAGGACCTATGTAGGGGCCATGCCGGGGAAAGTCATACAGTGCCTCAAGAAAGTCAAGACAGAAAACCCACTTATACTCATTGATGAAGTAAGCTTCCCTTTTTGTCATTTGTACGGTGAATACACATATGAGCCGCGAGGCGAGAAAACCGGTCTTCGGGAGTTCCGACCAGGTCCGACACAAACAGGCCTGTACTGTCACAGAAGCAGGCTAGAAGCCTGTATTTAAGTAAAAGAGGAATTGTACTATCCGTGCAACGAAAACAAAGGCACTGATCAGCTTCGCGGTTACCGCGAAGCTGGTCTGCGCCTTTGTTTTCGCCTATGCAGATTGTTGGTTTTCCCATGCAGTGGCTCGTATGTTAATATTTGGATGGTCAATAATTTTGGTGTAAATGTCAACTTTAAATTCAAACTTAGCAATTAATGCTGCCAAAGTATACAGATTGAACAGAACAAAGTGATATACAACCCGATGATGTATAGAGAGTAAGCCACTTAACTTACCTTGTAGTGAAACTATTGTAAGGCTAGATACCAAAATCTGTTGTTTAAGGATTACTGTAAACCGGTTTATTTTTGTGAGTCAATTCAATTTGCAAGCACAGGTTATTCACGAAAATGAATCTGCCCAAAAATGTTCATTTTGTCGTATTGAAGAATCTTGATTAGGCTAGTTTTGAAGTCTGTGAAAAAATTTACTGCTACAAATTCATGGGGACAAAATTGCATAATTATATAGCAGCAAAAATGTGTAGGTTGGCCCAACCATTTGTACAGAATTCCTATTTTATTGACATGACGTTCCTGGTCTTTCTGTTTGTATACACACAAACTGGCAGGGTGACAAAAACATGTTATGTTACAGTATTGCTTTAATGACTTTTACAGTATAATTTGAGCCGCCGCATAAGAGAACCAACAATATGCATAGGCGAAAACAAAGGCGCAGATCCGCTGTGCAGAGCTGATCAGCGCCTTTGTTTTCGCTACACAGATAGTACAGTCCCTCTTCTTCTTAAATCCAAAATTTCAAGCTTCAGCCAATTTCTATAGGTGCACAGGCCGATTTGTGTCAGACCTGGTCAGACACCCAAATTGTTGGTATTCTCATGCAAAGTATATTTTACTATTTTCACTAGGTTGACAAGATTGGTAAAGGTTACCAAGGCGACCCAGCCTCAGCCCTGCTAGAGTTACTGGACCCGGAACAGAATATCAACTTCTTAGATCATTATTTAGATGTACATGTTGATTTGTCTAAGGTAAGTCATAGTCATGAAAAAATAGATTAATGCCTTTTGCAGTACTCAGGATCAAAGGCAACAGATCAGCTGTGCACTAATTGTATTAGTGTCTCTGTTTGGCTGAGACAATCTTGTTACATGGCTCATGTGCTTTATTAGTATGTCATATGAGCCACCACGTGAGAAAAGCGGTCTTCGAGGTGTCTGACTTGTCCAACACAAACCGGCCTGTACACTCTCAGAAAATGGTTAGAAGCTTGAAATTTCAGTTTTAGGAAGAAGAGAAATTGTTCTATCCCAGTGGCGAAAACAAAGGCGCTGATCGGTTTTGCAGTTGCTGCACAGCTGATCTGCACCTTTGTTTTCGCATAGGCAAAAATCTGGTTTTCTCATGACGCTGCTCATATGATAAATTAGTTATTTCCAATAGTTACAGAGGGGAGCACTATGTCCTGGTGTTAGAGCGTCAGACTCCGAATTGAGAGGTCCTGGGTTCATTCACCACCTGGAGGGTGGGGCTGTGCTATCTCCTTGAGCAACACAAATTTACTCCACAGTTTTAAAATACCCAGGAAGTGATAGCTCTATCAAAAATCATTTGTTTTTCTAAGTTTAAGTAAACTTTTAAGGCAATGTACATTTTTACAATAATTTTTTCTTACTACTGTCTGTACTACAAATAAAAAAATTGACAATTTTTACCAAATAATGCAGCTACGAGGGTTTTGTTACGGAATCCATTATCTGTTGGACATGTGATCTGCCTCATGAGAAAACCAAAAATTTGCATAGGTGAAAACAAAGACGCAGATCAGCCTCTAGCTGTCTTCTTTGACTGCACAGGCCAGTTTGTGTCAGACCTGTTCGAAAACCACATTGATGGTTTTCTCATGAGGTGGCAGCTCATTTGTTTAAATGCATCTAATGCTAATTAAGCTGTTACAAAAGTGGAGTATGGTACTAAAGTGTGAATGTGGTATATAGCCAGCTGATCCAGACTCCAAAATGACAGGTGCTAACTTCAACCCCTACTTCCATCAGGGGCCAGTAATGGCATGGTTAAGACAACTCTATTTTTTGTTGAAAAAATGTGAGAATTCTTTGCAATTGCCATTTGAAATTTTAACAAATCATTAACTAACATCATTGTTAATTTTGAACAACTGGGCCCAGGTTGTGTCCTTGAGTAAGAAGGTTGTGTCCTTGAGTAAGTAAGACACATTTTCCCATATGTATGTATGTATGTAGTTTATTATTTAAAGTACAGCCTGTCAAACAATAATATACATGCAACTATACAAAACATAATATAAGCTAAGTGTATATATAGTATTTAACATCACTGGTAACAGTCATAGCACAGGCTCTCGACGACTGGACTCATTTTTTTTTTTTTTTTTTTCTTCGCATTTTCACCCGTTTGGAGACTCTTAACATATGTTCATGCAATTATTTTACCTTTAACACCTTTTCTATCAATCCTCAATCAACCCTCGTCTATGGGTTACTATATAGACAAGGTCGGAAATGCGGTGTCCTAGTTTTAGTGGGGTCATGGGATTCCCCGCATCTCAAACTCATACTTCACCCTTTACCGTTATTTCAATGCTGGCTGTCAACACATGAGTGTCTTTGTAAAAGGTCTCGCCCATTGCCTTCATTCAAAATAAGCACCACTGCCTGTAAAAACTAACAATTACAGCATTCTACAGAATTGGAGGACATCCCGAATGAAATCAGTAATCTAGCCGTGACATTACTATAAATACACTGGTCACAGGACGCGTTATGTGTTACGTGTTACGTTGATATGTGTTACGTTGGTTTTCATAGGTTGCTTGATTTAATATCTAGTCAAAACACTTTGTGATCTAGTGTCATGGCTACAATGCAATACAATTATCCAGTAGGATTGATTCTTTCTTACCTTCCACTGATTTCTAGAAACGAAAGGTCACCATACAAAAACATTTGGGATCCCATCCAAGTAGACAGGTGGTGGTATAAAATATAAGTTTACGGGCGACTATGCTTATTTTGGACAAAGGCAATGGGTGAGACCTTTTAGAAAGTCGCTAATGAGTAGACAGTCAGCATTGAAATAACGGTAAAGGATGAAGTATGAGTTTGAGATGCAGGGAATCCCATGACCCCAATAAAACTAGGACACCGCGTTTCCTACCTTGTCTATATAGTAACCCATAGACGAGGGTTGATTGAGGATTGATGGAAAAGGTTTTAAAGGTAAAATAATTGCATGAACATATCATAAGAGTCTCTAAACGGGTGAAAATGCAAAAAAAAAAAAAAAAAAAAAGTCCAGTCGTCGAGCGCCTGTGGTCATAGACGCTGATACACATATTCTGCTGTACATTTCCAGGTGTTATTTATATGTACAGCCACTGGTAACAGTCATAGACGCTGTAATACACATATTCTGCTGTACATTTCCAGGTGTTATTTATATGTACAGCCACTGGTAACAGTCATAGATGCTGTAATACACATATTCTGCTGTACATTTCCAGGTGTTATTTATATGTACAGCCACTGGTAACAGTCATAGATGCTGTAATACACATATTCTGCTGTACATTTCCAGGTGTTATTTATATGTACAGCCACTGGTAACAGTCATAGATGCTGTAATACACATATTCTGCTGTACATTTCCAGGTGTTATTTATATGTACAGCCACTGGTAACAGTCATAGATGCTGTAATACACATATTCTGCTGTACATTTCCAGGTGTTATTTATATGTACAGCCACTGGTAACAGTCATAGATGCTGTAATACACATATTCTGCTGTACATTTCCAGGTGTTATTTATATGTACAGCCACTGGTAACAGTCATAGATGCTGTAATACACATATTCTGCTGTACATTTCCAGGTGTTATTTATATGTACAGCCACTGGTAACAGTCATAGATGCTGTAATACACATATTCTGCTGTACATTTCCAGGTGTTATTTATATGTACAGCCACTGGTAACAGTCATAGATGCTGTAATACACATATTCTGCTGTACATTTCCAGGTGTTATTTATATGTACAGCCACTGGTAACAGTCATAGATGCTGTAATACACATATTCTGCTGTACATTTCCAGGTGTTATTTATATGTACAGCCACTGGTAACAGTCATAGATGCTGTAATACACATATTCTGCTGTACATTTCCAGGTGTTATTTATATGTACAGCCACTGGTAACAGTCATAGATGCTGTAATACACATATTCTGCTGTACATTTCCAGGTGTTATTTATATGTACAGCCAACATAACAGAAACTATACCGGAGCCTCTGAAGGACAGAATGGAACTGATAGATGTCTCAGGTTATGTTGCAGAAGAAAAGCTGGCCATAGCGGAGGTATCACTGCTTTACACTGGGCTAATATGTCCGTGTAATACATACTCTATAATACCCTACTTGTATATAGTAAAACTGGGGTATACAGGGGTATACCTATTTTTCTTATTTTTGCTCCAAAACATAGATTGTGGGTACTCGTTAGAACTGCCTCAGCCTCAGTTTTGAGCAAAAATAAGAAAAATAGCAAACATTTTCTATTGAAACTTTTAAATTTTTACAGCTTAAAAAATCTCTGTATATTACATGGGCATGTTTTCGTAATGTTACACTAGGCTAACATGTCCATGTAATGCATACCCTATTGTACCCTACTTTTATATAGTGAAAATGGGGTTTACAGGGGTAAACTGTTTTGTTATTTTTGCTCCAAAACATAGATTTGGGTTTAATACTTGTTAGAACCTGGCTGTGAGCCAATTCTAACTTTTAAGTAGTAAATGATAGGCATCACTAGAAAGTCTGTGTTTGGGGTTCCAACAAAGTCTAGCACCACAACTGGTAACAACTTTTGTATTTCCGAAGCAGAGCTGCCGCCTGCCGGGCAACAAAATGACTATGGTCTTAAAATTTGGGAATGAGAAGATAAAATGATTGTACTGTCTTAATGGTAGACTGGCACTGCATAGCCTTTGTTTTAGCATATTCATGCATACAGGTGTTCTCTTGATGCAGCTCGTTGCCTCATTATGAGCTGAAATAATCTGGAAAGGGATGTAAAACTGAATTTAAAAAAAAAATCAATGCAAGCTGTCCTCGCATTTGGAGTATATGAAGCAAATCCATCATGTACGTGCAATGAATACCCACTTAAACCCCACTTTTACATAGCAAAATTGGGGTATGCAGGGGTATACCTATTTTTCTTATTTTTGCTCCAAAACATAGATTGTGGGTACTCGTTAGAACCGCCTCGGCGAGGTGGTTCTAACAAGTACCCACAATCTATGTTTTTAGCAAAAATAAGAAAAATATCAATAATTTTCTGATGAAATTTTTAGTTTTTACAGCCGAAAAAAATCTTTGTATATTGCATGGGCATGTTTTCATAATGGAGTATATGAAACAATTCTGATTACAGAGATATCTGGTGCCGCAAGCCCGGGAGCACACTGGTATCACTAAAGAGGGAGTAACTATATCAGGGGAGGCAATGCAGGAATTGATCAAGAGTTACTGTCGGGAGAGTGGAGTCAGACACCTACAGAAACAGGTTGAGAAGGTCAGTTAATGTATGATCCGCGTCATGAGAAAAATTGAATTTTGCCTAAGCGAAAACAAAGGCGCAGATCAGCTTCGCAGTAACTGCGTAGCTGATCAGCACCTTTGTTTTCGCTACACAGATAGTACAATTCCTGCTCTTCTTATATCCAGAATTTCCAGCTTCTAACCCTCGTCTAAGACTGCACAGGCCAGTTTGTGTCGAGCCTGGTTGGAACTCCTGAAGACCAGATTTCTCGTGTCGCAGCTCATATGATTCATGATGCGAGAAAACCTTCGGCGGTTCCAAACAGGTTCAACACAAGCCAGTCTGTTCAGTCACAGAAGAATGCTAGAAGCTTGATATTTTAGATCTAAAAAGAAGACATATTAACCCAGTCTATACAGAATTACAAGAGACTTTTGTTTTTTAAGAAGAGAACACAATAATGATACAAAAGCTTTTACCATATACACAAAATGCAGAACACGCTGAAACAAACACATGTTCAAAATCAAAACATCAAATTTTACATGTACATGGCATAAAAAATCAGTCTGAAGTATGAGCAATCCGAGACAGAAGGCTCTTCGCGGAAACTGATGTCCAGACACCAAGCCATCTGCTCTGACAATGCCTGTTAAGGAAAAGAACATCTTTGTGTTCGCACTTTTATGCAAACTTAATGCATTAACATTCATGGAAGTTAAGTGACACTTTACAAGGTGTCTACAAATATACAATTATGAAAGTGCAGATAAAAGGAGCTGTAAAACAAAGGCTTTGTGTCATGCAGACCAAACCTCCACAAATTCTGTTTGTATATGAGCCGTCTCGTGGGAAAACCAACAATGTGGTTTCGGAACAGGTCCGACACAAACCGGCCTGTACAAGCACAGAAAAGAGCTGATCTGCGTCTTTGTTTTCGCCTATGCAGATTGTTGGTTTTCCCATGAGGCGGCTCATATAAAACTGATCACTGCTGAACCCCAAATGGTCATTTTAGACTATAAGTCTATACATTCTACTCTCATTATAATATGGATTGGATAGCTAAAAGAGAAATTAGCTTGGACCCAAACAATAGTGTTATAAAGAGGTTGTGGTGTGTGTATAAGTACCTAATTGTCAATTTAGCTTTTTCCCATCTTTTCGGAGTGGGAATTTGTTTCTGATTGCGCCATTTCCTGAGCATTGCCTACTTTTACATATTTCAAAGACATTTTTCTTTGTATATTCACAGGTTTACAGAAAAGCAGCATTAAAGTTGGTGACAGAGAAAAGGGATTCCATAGTTGTCTCCCTTGAAAACCTGCAAGATTACGTCGGGAAGCCTTTGTTTACAAAAGAAAGAATGTATGATATTACCCCACCAGGTGTCGTCACTGGTCTGGCCTGGACAGCAATGGGTAGGTCTCTCAATTCTTTTGAGCCTTTGGGCTTTCAACCTGGGCCCCAGGTTATAAAACTTTTTTCATGCTCAACTCAGCTGAGTATATGATTTAAAGTGCTCATAATTACTGAAATACCCAAAATTGGTTGAAATTTCAGGTTCAGATTGCCAAAGCCTGTAATTTATCCTGCTCATAAATGTTAAAATGCCAACAATTGTTGGCATTTAACATTTATGAGCAGGATAAATTTTAGTCTCAGCTGAGCTTTATAAGCTTTATAAGCTCGGGGCCTGGCTGGTCATACACAATTTGTCACACAAGGCTGCACAGCCACTGAAAATAGTTAGAAATTTTGGATTTAAGAAGAAGAGGGATTGTACTATCACGGCCGCTTATCTCCTTTATCACAAGCAAAAATAGAATGCGGGTATGCTTGTTTAGATGGCAATTCTTTCTTTAGAGCTAAACTTATGTGAAATCGAAAAATGTCATCCATCCACACACTGATTTTTGACCAAGTGTGCAACAAATTTGCAACCAAATAATGCTTTCAAAAAGTGGGTCAAATTGTATTTTCTTTCTGAAGACCTTTTGAATTTCCCCCTATATTACAAGGAAAAACTGAGTTTCTCTTTCACTTCCTGGAATCTATGTTCAAACTAAAATCTTCTATTAGGAGAATATCTGTGAGGTTGCTTGACATTCTCTGAATTTGAATTTTGGATACCAGAGGCTAGAAGAAGGTTTTAATAAAGTGCTCATCTTTGTGTTTACATTCATTTTGAATCTCCTTTAGTACCACTGGATGTTCTCCTTAACATTCTTACATTCACAACACACATTTTTCCTTTATCATAACAGTGTGGTGATTTAGGAGATAAGAGGACATGACTATCAATATAGCAATACAAACATGCTGATCAACTGTTCAGTTACTGTACAGCTGATCTGCATCTTTGGTTATGCATATGCAGATTGTTGGGGGGGGGGGGGGGCTATGCGGCAGCTCCTTTTACTTTCTCAAGCTGATCTGAGTATTAGTTTTTATGCCCCCAACTTCAAAGAAGTTGAGGGGGCATATTGGTTTGGGTCTGTCCGTGCAGTGCAGTGAGTGAGTGCATGCAGGCAGTCAGTCAGTCTGTGATGCGTGAGCACTCGGTCAGGAACCCTTAGAGCTAGGATCTTGAAATTTGGTATGTAGTTTGTATATGAAAATTAAAAGGACCCGTATTTTTTCTTTCAGGTAAATTCAAGGGGCTAGGGGCCAATTCTGTGAGAGTTATTTCCCTTTTTGATTCTTGATAAAGTGAATAGATAGTGGATACCTTGTGTGCGCAACTCCTCCTACAGTTTTATTCCGATTCTCTTGAAACTTTACAGATGTTGTGACCATGCTTTGAAGATATGCATGTGGTTTGGATATAATCCTCAGATTAATTTTTGTCACTTTTTTCGCAATTTGAACTTAGCCATTTTTCGGGCATTTTGACAATGAAAGTGAATGGGCAGTGGGTACCTTGTGTGCGCAACTCCTCCTACAGTTTCATGCCAATTCATTTAAAACTTTACATGTATTATGGGCATGGTCTGAAGATATGCATGTGGTTTGGATATAATCCTTGGATTATTTTTTGTCATTTTTTCATAGTTTGAACATAGTCATTTTTTCGGGCATTTTAGTGGATGGATAGAGGGTAACTTGTGTGCGCAACTCCTCCTACAATTTAATACCGATACTTTTGAAACTTTGCAGACATTGTGACCATGCTTTGAAGATATGCATGTGGTTGGGATATACTCCTCAGATTAATTTTTGTCACTTTTTTACAATTTGAACTTTTTTTGGACATTTTTACATCTTGAAAGTGGCTTACCAGTTGGGGGCATAGTGTTTCATAAACACATTTTCTAGTTCTCATAAAAAATCCATTTTGTCATGATGCAGCCCAATTTTAAAGGCCCCAACTTGCAATTTGAATGAAAAATGGTGTACTGGATCAATTCAGTCTGCTAAATAAAATAACAGCAAGAAATCATTTTCTTCTTTTCCCCTAGGTGGTTCAACATTATACATAGAAACAGTTCTCAAGAAAGTGTTTGACCCCGACTCAAAAGATCCTGGGTCCTTAGAAATAACTGGGAACTTAGGAACAGTGATGAAAGAAAGCATACAGCTGGCGTACACCTATTCTAAATCATTCTTGACACAGTATGAACCTGAGAATGAGTTCCTACAGAAGGCTCAGCTACACCTACATGTACCAGAGGTAAGCTAATACTGTCTTTACACAATGTTCCCGGCAGCCCCGTTTGCTCGAAACATAGTGTGCCGTGGAATTTTGGTCAATATTTTTCTCTGTTTTCAAGATCTATTACCTCTTGTTTAGTTTTCTTGGGTTGTATGATGATATCTGTAACAAGCCGTGGTAGTGATAAGCCGGTGTGCCATGGAGCCGCTAAGGTACGCTACGGTTATCCACGATCTGTCACAATTATTAGCACATTCTATTATGGCCTGTTACATTCTTATGCGGTCAGGTGCGTTTTGACTAGGGATGTCAACGAATATTCGAATGTTCGAATATTCGCATTTCATACGAATATTCGAATGCGATTTCTGGATTCGAATATTCGCATAATTTTCTAACCAGCAATATTGTCATATATCAGTTTAAATGAGGACTCAAATTTAAGGCCAAAGGTCGAAAAATATTATGACCAGTAATTCTGCTTGTCTGTTGAGTAATTCAAGATGGTCAACATTTTGACACACTTGCAAATTGAGATTGCTCAATTAACAGTTTGGTACTTTGTTGATTTAAGTGACACTTAGTTGATTCAAGTGACACTTTGTTGATTCAAGTTGAGAAGAAAGCATTGCTCGCTTTCAATAAATGTTTTTTAAGGTGTGAAAGTCCTACAATTTGAGCTGTGTCATGTGAAAACTTAAGATGGCTGGATAGATTGACAACTCAATCCTTTAGGAATAACACATTCACAACAGACCTTTCACAAAGTACATGTAGGCCACATGATTACAATAGACCCTAAGCATTCTTGGTGGCGGATATCAACGACATGCATGCAGAACTTTATCTTGGCTTGACAATAATGGTGTGTCGTTGCTTTCTCAGACAGAACCCCAGAGATTTGTCATTATTAAACACCTCCAGATTGTCTAGTTTTCTGTGCAAAATTTGTTGATTTTCTTACATGGCGTCATTGGTATAGCCCAGATACGATACCATGCATATACATGTACCTCATATTTTCAATACATGTACCACCAAGTAAGTCATCGTAATGGGCCAATTGGGTATAGATGTGTATATCATTCGAATATTCGAATATATTCGAATATCCTATGCGAATATTCGAATACCAATTTCGGCATTCGTTGACATCCCTAGTTTTGACCAAAGCTAAACGTTTTTTCTTTCTGTCAAGGTCAGCTACGGCCGAAAAGTAGACACCATACAATTTAAAGCACTTTTGTGCCTTTTGTATACGAATAAGTCCTTTGAAATATTAACAACAGCCCTCCTCAACAACCGACTGCAGAATTGATTATTAAGAAAGTTTGGGATTGTATTGCTTCTTAAATGGCATAGTGCAGCGTATGGTCTCTATTGTTCACTATAGTGACTGCTCCAATATGAAGGAACGTCCCATGATATGCCATTTTATATCTATAAACTTCATGCAGTGATAACTGTAACATAACGTGGCATACGTAGTAGAACGGGGTGAACACCGCCAAAGACTGTTATGCACTGTAACGTAACACAACAAAATGTGTTGAGTATTCCGTAGGAAACGGGACGAGATGTGAGACGACCATGATCAAATGCAGCAGAGCGTGGAAGATCTGTAGCTTGCCGGGCTATTCACTAGCTTCCCATTGCACTACGGATCACCTCGCTATGTACTGTTACATTCTATCACGGTGTGTTACGTTCAGCCTGTTTTATCATGGCCCATTACATTTCTCATTTCCGCCACGACTGGCAGAGTGACTGCCGTAGCAGATTTTTAAACTGTCAAAAAATTTGCCATGGTGTCCACGGTTATCACGGACTGCTATGTTTGCCTATCCCTTTCCCCTGCGTTGCCTCACATTTATCCCGTTTTGATCACGGTTGTCTTAAACGTGACGCCAGGAACAGTGTAAACGCAGGATAACACCTTCACACCTCACATCTATGCACTGTTATGTACCAGTCATATGTAACCCCCCCCCCCTCCCCCCCCCACACCTACTTGGGAGGGTTGGATATAGCGGGGCTAAAGTGTTGTGCAATTACTTTTTGATTGTCCCTGCAGTGTATGGGAAATGACAGGATTTTGATATTAGAATCCTTACCCCAGTGAGATTTTCAATTGCGAAGGGTAGGGCAAAGAGCATACTTTTGACCAGGGTTGGGGCTTACAGCAGGGCACTAAAAATTCAAAAACCATAATTCCCTCCCTTCCTGGTCGGGGTTGAGGGCTGTGGTTACAAATGACCAGTGTATTCCACCTACATCTCACAGGGGTAAGGATGTGTCTACAACAGTATTTTCTGATACTACAGCAATGTCCATTACAAAAACATGCCCAAACAACATAGAGATTTTTTCACCTGTAAAATTGAATATTTTCATGAGAATACTTTTGACATTTGTCTTATTATTGCTCAAAAGATAGATTGTGGGTACACGTTAGAACCGCCTAATGTGTACCCACAATCTATGTTTTGGAGCAAAAGGTTTACCTCTGCCTACGCCAGTTTTGCTATATAAAAGTGGGGTTCAAGGGGTATACATGTCACAGACATGTTATGCTGGTGACAGACAGAATGTCAGAGTATTTGGTGGTAATAATTATGTCTCCCCCCAACAGGGTCGGGAGACATATTGTTTTACCCCGTGCGTCTGTCTGTCCGTCCGTCCGTCCGTCCGTCTGTCTGTCTGTCCGTCACAAATCGTGTCCGCTCTATAACTTGAAAGCGTTAAAGATTTTTCAATGAAACTTTTTTTTTTTTTTTTTTTTTTTTTTCAATCAAACTTGGTACACTTGCAAACCACGACGAGACGATGTGTCATGCACAAGAACCATAACTCTAGCTTGAGTATTCTTGGAGTTATTTCCCTTTGATTATTTTCGATACAATTTCGTGTCCGCTGTATAACTTGAAAACCATTAAAGATTTTTCAATGAAACTTGGTACACTTGTAGACCACGACGAGACGATGTGTCATGCACAAGAACTATTACTCTAGCTTGAGTATTTTTGGAGTTATTTTCCTTTGATTATTTTTGATACGATTTCGTGTCCGCTGTATAACTTGAACTTATTAAGCATGATCAGACGATGTGTCATGCACAAGAACCATAACTCTGGCTTGAGTATTTTATGAGTTATTTCCCTTTGATTATTTTCCATACAATTTTGTGTCCGCTTTATAACTCGAAAACCGTAAGAGTTATTTCAATGAAACTTGGTACACTTATAAAGCATGATGAGATAATGTGTCGTGCTAAAGAACCATAACTCTTGCTTGCATATCTTTGGAGTAATTTCCCTTTGATTATTTTCCATACAATTTTGTGTCCACCCTATAACTTGAAAACTGTAAGAGAAATTTCAGTGAAACTTGGTACACTTATAAAGCACGATGAGACGATGTGTCATGCACAAGAATTATAACTCGTGCTTTCATATCTTTGGAGTTATTTCCCTTTGATTATTTTTCCATACAATTTCATGTCCACTCTATAACTTGAAAACCATAAGAAATATTTCAATGAAACTTGGTACACTTATAAAGCGTGTCATGCTAAAGAACCATAACTCTTGCTTGCATATCTTTTGATTATTTTTCATACAATTTTGTGTCTGCTCTTTAACTCAAAAACCATTAGAGTTTTTTTTTTCAATGAAACATGGTACACTTATAAAGCATGATGAGACAATGTGTCATGCACAAGAATCACTACTCTTGCTTTCATATCTTTGGAGTTATTTCCCTTTGATTATTTTCCATACAATTTCGTGCCCGCTCTATAACTTGAAAACCGTATGAGATATTTCAATGAAACTTAGTACACTTATAAAACAGAATGACAGGATATGTGATGCACAAGAACTATAACTCTTGCTTGCATATTTTGGACATGCACGTAGAAAGGGGGGAGACATCAGTTTTCACATAGAAAACAAATTCTAGTTACTATTTGAGCCGCATCATGATAAAACCAACAATCTACATATGCGAAAACAAAGGCGCAGATCAGCTTTGTGGTAACCGCGAAGCTGATCAGCGCCTTTGTTTTTGCTACATGGATAGTACAATTCCTCTACTTTCTAAATCCAAAATTTCCAGTCTCTAGCCATCTTCTGTGCTTGTACAGCTCGGTTTGTGTCAGACCTGTTCGGAAACCACCTTGTTGGTTTTCCCACAAGATGGCTCATTTATTAGTTGAAGTAGACTAAAGGCTGACAACCATCATATCAAGCACATTCCTTTTATCAGAACAAGGACATGAGAATATTTCTACTTTCAAAGGCCGCTGACTTCTGAGACAATGCTTGAGAGCGAATATTTATGGGAGTATGTTTGATGTAAGGTCAGTGGTTCAAATCCCACCTGCGGAGTAGGACAAAGTTATTTTCATCAGTCTGCTGATAATTCTCAAGGAAGTGGTGGCTCTGTCCCAACATGACTAAAAAATTGTTGACTGGAACATAAAACATCAGTGGGATGGTGTTTTTGAATGCGGAAGTCCTGAAACATTATGATAATATGGAATTTCATTATTTTCCTCCTCAGGGAGCTACCCCAAAGGATGGGCCTAGTGCAGGATGTACCATAGTGACAGCGCTGTTGTCTCTCGCTCTCAATACGCCATGCCAACAGAATATCGCTATGACAGGGGAGGTCTCATTAACTGGGAAAGTCCTACCAATTGGTGGAGTGAAGGAAAAATTTATTGCTGTAAGTTTATGTAGCTCCCTTTTGGGCCCTTTTATAGGCTAGAATATATGAGCCGTCACACGAGAAAACCGGTCTTTGGGGATTCCGACATGGTCCAACATAAACCGGCCTGTGAAGTCTCATAAAAAGGCTAGAAGCTTGGAATTTTAGATTTGAGTAGAAGAGGAATTGTACTGCCTGTGTAGCAAAAACAAAGGCGCTGATCAGCTGTGCAGTTACTGTCTTTGTTTTCGCATAGACAGATATCCAGTTTTCTCATGATGCGGCTCATATGTCTATTTGTTAGTTTAAACATATTTATCTTCTCATATTACCATAGAACCTGCTTGGGCATTCTAGGCATATTATGCTGAAAATAAAAAGTTTGAAAATAATAATTATTGATTTTTTTTTTTTTATGTCTCCCCCCTTCAGGGTTGGGAGACATATTGTTTTTCTCCGTGCGTCTGTCTGTCCGTCCGTCTGTCTGTCCGTCCGTCACAAATCGTGTCCGCTCTATAACTTGAAAACCGTTAAAGATTTTTCAATGGATCTTGGTGCACTTGTAAACCACGACGAGACGATGTGTCATGCACAAGAACCATAACTCTAGCTTGAGTATTTTTGGAGTTATTTCCCTTTGATTATTTTCGATACAATTTTGTCCACTCTATAACTTGAAAACCGTTTAAGATTGTTAAATAAAACTTGGTACACTTATTAAGCATGATCAGACGATTTGTCATGCACAAGAACCATAACTCTGGCTTGAGTATTTTATGAGTTATTTCCCTTTGATTATTTTCCACACAATTTCGTGTCCGCTCTATAACTCGAAAACCGTCAGAGATATTTCAATGAAACTTGGTACACTTATAAAGCACGATGAGATGATGTGGAATGCTAAAGAACCATAACTCTTGCTTGCATATCTTTGGAGTAATTTCCCTTTGATTATTTTCCATACAATTTCATGTCCACTCTATAACTTGAAAACCGTAAGAGAAATTTCAGTGAAACTTGGTTCACTTATAAAGCAGGATGAGACGATGTGTCGTGCACAAGAATTATAACTCTTGCTTTCATATCTTTGGAGTTATTTCCCTTTGATTATTTTTCCATACAATTTCATGTCCGCTCTATAACTTGAAAACCATAAGAAATATTTCAATGAAACTTGGTACACTTATAAAGCACGATGAGATGATGTGTCATGCTAAAGAACCATAACTCTTGCTTGCATATCTTTGGAGTTATTTCCCTTTGATTGTTTTTCATACAATTTTGTGTCTGCTCTATAACTAAAAAACCATTAGAGATTTTTCAATGAATCATGGTACACTTATAAAGCATAATAAGACGATATGTCATGCACAAGAATCTTTACTGTTGCTTTCATATCTTTTGAGTTATTTCCCTTTGATTATTTTCCATACAATTTCGTGCCCGCTCTATAACTTGAAAACCGTAAGATCGGTATCATAAACTTCGAAAAACCTTTTCTAAATTTTATCGTAGACACTATGAATTGATTTCCAAATATAATGTTGGGTTAAAGACGCTTTTAAGTGAGGGTCTTTCGGAACCAGAATTTTATGGTGACTTGGTTTACAAATTTAAGAAACTTATAGGAAGTTTTTCAGTTTAGAAAAATCATAACACGTTACAGACGTATAGGTTATAACTTGAATGTTATGCGACAGTCTGCATGCTTAGTTTTTAACCCAATCACGGTTGATAACTATGCTGCCTTCTTTAATTGCACGCCGGTGGGTCGGGCGTCAGACTCTATGATGGCCCCGACTTAAAGCTATTCATTTTAGTTGGTTGGGGCCGGAGCTTCTTGTCTGTTGCTTGGCCCACCGGGGTCCAACTGATGTTTTTCTTTAGCTCCGGAGTTAGTAAGTTATTTGGCACCCAGGGATCTCCATCGTCGGGCAGCTTACTGAATCTGTGAGTCCTGTTTTTGATTCATCAGGATGTTTATCATGATTTATTTGTTTGTTCTTGATGATTCATTTACTAGATAGAGATTCACCACGAGGACCGAAGAACTAACTAAATGTTATGAACCGCTGCAGAAGCTGAGGGTGAGGTTACGGCCGTGTAAAATCGATTTAAACCCGCCAGTAACTTTGTGTTACTGATCGTTCCAAGTCGATACTTCTGTGGTGGTTCTTTTTGTTTTATGTCTTGGTGTTTAAAATATTTTTGTGCTGTTGGCGCCTTATGTATGTTTGCATATTTTTAGTTAAGTTAAGGTAACTGAGTGGCCACCTATTGGGAAAATAGCTGCTCATTCGGCTTACGAAATGTTTTCATGGTATAAGTACCTTATTGTTAGTTTGGTTTTTTCCCACCTTGGTTTTTGGAGTGGGAGTCTTTTTCTGATTGCGCCTTTTCCTGATCTTTGCCTACTTGTACTTTTCAATGAAACTGGTACACTTATAAAACAGAATTACAGGATATGTGATGCACAAGAACTATAACTCTTGCTTGCATATTTTGGACATGCACGTAGAAAGGGGGAGACATCAGTTTTCACATTGAAAACAAATTCTAGTTTTATTCATTTTAACATCCCTTTCAAGATTATTTCAGCTCATATGAGACGGGCCAATCAGTAGGTGGGGCGAAAACGGGAGAACCCTGAGAAAAACCACCTGGCACACCCGCAAGCAGAATTTGGCTTGTCTCACCTTAAAATTAATGAAAAGACATGTTGAAAACATAGTTAAATTGATAAAAGATGTTTATTTATAACCACTGAGATTAAAATCATGTCTAAAAACAACTACCATATTCTAGATCTAGGTCCTGAAATGTTGTTACAAAAAAAAGAGCCCCATTCAAAATTTTGCTCAAAACATAGATTGTGGGTACACATTCTAACATGTACCCACAATCTATGTTTTGAAGCAAAAATTAAAACATGTATACCCCTGTACTCCCCAGTTTCACTATCTTAAATAGGGTTAAATGGGTATGTGTTACACAGACATGTAATCGTTATGTTGTAGTTCACTACTAAACTGCTGCCTTGAAAGAATCAAAAAGATGGTTTACAGTAACTCCCTTATAAACACCCATAGCTTTACTAGTGGAAAATGCACAAATAGACTGTTTACAGTGCATGTTAAAATGAAACTACAATCTTTAAAATGTTTCCCACTTGTAAAGCTCATTATGCTCATTATTTTTCTTACAGGCAAAAAGAGCGGGAATGACCCGGATAATTTTACCGGAGGAGAATAGAAAAGACTATTCGGATCTGCCTGACTATATAGCTCACGGACTGGAAGTGCATTTCGCTAGTCATTATAGTGATATATTTAAAGTTGTGTTCCCAGACTTGTCCGAGCCAACGGTAAACCAAATGTTAAAACAGATGAGTGCCACCAACAGCTGATGTTAGGTTGTAGTTCCTGAGTGGAGTATTTGTGATTATTTTAATATTGTGGGTCTTCAGCAAGGTTAATATTGTGGGTCTTCAGCAAGGAGTTGAACTGTTCCAAGTTTTAATGCCAGATACAGCTAGTAGTATCAGAATGTAAGGATCACCTGTCATGAAAATGGTACTCCATAGGCTTGTATTCAAAAGCACCTGCATTATGGTATATGGAACTTAGACTGCTAGAAGTTTTGGATACACTGACAGCTTTCAAGCTACCCCAGACTTCTGAGAACTTGTGACCACTCTGGTATTTCGGGAGATGGTTTCTTCTCCTATGGAGAAATAAGTTGTGTTTTTTGGAAAAAAAAAAGAAAGAGTAAAAGAAGGCAATGATCAGGATATGGCACAATCAGAAAGAAATTCCCACTCCAAATACCATAGTAGGAAAAATACTGAGAAAATATATATTTAGTAAGCCGAATGGGCAGCTATTTTCCCAATAGGTGGCCACTCAGCTACCCAAACATAACCAAAAATATGTAAACATACATAAGGTGTTAACAGCACAAAAATTTAACACCGAGACATAAAACAATACGAACCACCTCGGAAGTATCGCCTTGGAACGATCAGTAATATAAGTGAAGCATGCTTGACTACGACCAACAAAAATAACAGAGGACCCATTTCATAATGAAGTAATATAGTGAAGCATGTTGTCCTACTGGTAGAGCATCAGATTCCAAATTGAGAAGTCCTGCGTGTGAACATGGTTTCAGAACAGGTCCGACACAAACCAAGCTGTACAAGCGCAGAAGATGGCTAGAGGCTGTAAATTTTGGATTTAGAAACTAGAGGAATTATACTATTTGTGTAGACAAAACAAAGGCGCTGATCTTACTGCAAAGCTGATCTGCTCCTTAGTTTTCACATATGCAAAACGTTGGTTTTAACAACGCAACCCACATGCATTTATCCCCATAGCTATGGTTGCATACACAGGAAGCATCCACTATGTCCAGTAATGACCGAAAAGCTGTTAACTGGGACATTAAAATTAAATCAAAGAAATGAGAGGTGGCTCAGTTGCCCATTGGCAGAGTGTAGGATTCCGAATCGAGAGATCATGGATTCCAACCCTTCCTCTGCTGCCAGTAGTTGTGACTTTGACCAAGTCACATTAACTCCCATTGTACTGGTTAAGTACCTAGGAAGCATTGGCACTGTCCAGACATGGGTGAAAATCGAACCAAGGTGAGCCTATGGAAGGTTGTCAATATAATAATATCATAACAAAGTATACTAACACTTGAGCCGTATGGGAAAACCAACAATCTGCATAGGCGAAAACAAAGGCGCAGATCAGCTTCACAGTAACTGCGAAGCTGATCAGCACCTTTGTTTTTGCTACTCTGATACTACAGTTCCTCTTCTACTTAAATTCGAAATTTGAAGCTATTAGCTCTTTCTGTGACTGTACAGGTCGGTTTGTGTCTGACCTGTTCGGAAACCACATTGTTGGTTTTCCCAAGAGGCGGCTCACTTATTATCTGCTGTGTCATATTGAATGAAAAATGAAACAAACAGTATCATCTCATTGTATTCTCTCATTTTATGTCTGAATTGCCTGTGCTTGCATAAAGTTGGGGGCATAGTGTTTTACAAACACGCATTTCTAGTTTAGAGAAAATTGGATCACCATTTGCAATGCATCAAAATGTAACTAAATGATTTCTCTGGCAAGAAGCGTGATGGCAAAGGGTAGAAAATTGGACTCTGAATAGAGAGGTCCTGGGTTTGATCACCACAGGCAGCATAGTTTTGTGTCCTTAGGCAAGACGAATTAACTCCCTTCAGTACTAGTTAAACCCAGGAAGCATTGGCTCTATCCTGACATGACTGAAAAATTGTTGAGACGTTAAGCCTCAGTACAAACAATCTAATGATTTCTCCAAACAAGCATATGCAACTAATTCGCAGACCTTCCTTTACTGAGTATGTTCCATCTCTGTTAGATAAGCACCGGGTCGCCGGCAGTTAAGTTTTAGAAAGGTATAGATACGTTCAGTAGTTTTTTCTACATTTAAAATTGTACTGTTTGTTTGTGTGTTTAAATTGATGCTTTACATCCCAGTCAACAGCAATGGTCATGGCGGAATGTTGCCTCCATTTTATGAGACTTTTACCCAAAATTAGGATGTTGTGACACAGAATGTGCTTCACAAATATAACCGCCCGACAAAGCCAATAAGGCTTAATTATATATATAATATATATGGATGGTTTGACTAAACCACTTTTCCTGGGCAGGTTCTGACATGGGCGCTTGACCAGTAATCAGATGGTCGGAAAGTAGATTAGAAGCTTTGCCTGGAGGCACATATCTATTTCTCCTAGGCCCCAATGGGCGGGGGCCCATATTCCCACCCTAAAAAATTGTACTGTGCATGTATGTGCATCAAACAAACATTTAAAACAGGTTAGAAACCATGTTATCTCTGTCTTCACTTACGCTACACTTGCGTCCTACAGGTGTTGACGTATTACAACGTGGAGTATAGCGTACATGTGAAGTGCGTACAGGTAAACCTACGTTTGCAAAGTGTATTCGTTTATGACAAATAATAATGCTTTCACACTTACCACGATTGGAATCGTGGTGTTCATCGTGGGGAAATCGGGGTGTAAAAGATCTTATCCAATACTATCCTATCTTGATGTCAATCCATATTTGACAGCCAAAATCCCGACTGATAAATCAATTGTAACTAGAATTTGTTTTCTATGTGAAAACTGATGTCTCCCCCCTTTCTATGTGCATGTCCAAAATATGCAAGCAAGAGTTATAGTTCTTGTGCATCACATATCCTGTCATTCTGTTTTATAAGTGTACCAAGTTTCATTGAAATATCTCTTACGGTTTTCAAGTTATAGAGGGGGCACGAAAGTGTTTGGAAAATAATCAAAGGGAAATAACTCCAAAGATATGAAAGCAAGAGTAATGATTCTTGTGCATCATGCTTTATAAGTGTACCATGTTTCATTGGAAAATCTCTAATGGTTTTTGAGTTATAGAGCAGACACAAAATTGAATGAAAAATAATCAAAGGGAAATAACTCCAAAGATATGCAAGCAAGAGTTATGGTTCTTTAGCATGACACATCATCGCATCATGCTTTATAAGTGTACCAAGTTTCATTGAAATATTTCTTATGGTTTTCAAGTTATAGAGTGGACATGAAATTGTATGGAAAAAAATCAAATGGAAATAATTCCAAAGATATGAAAGCAAGAGTTATAATTCTTGTGCATGACACATCGTCTCATCATGCTTTATAAGTGTACCAAGTTTCACTGAAATTTCTCTTACGGTTTTCAAGTTATAGTGGGGACACGAAATTGTATGGAAAATAATCAAAGGGAAATTACTCCAAAGATATGCAAGCAAGAATTATGGTTCTTTAGCACGACACGTAATCTCATCGTGCTTTATAAGTGTACCAAGTTTCATTGAAATAACTCTTATGATTTTCGAGTTATAAAGCGGACACGAAATTGTATCGAAAATAATCAAAGGGAAATAACTCATAAAATACTCAAGCCAGAGTTACGGTTCTTGTGCATGACACATCGTCTGATCATGCTCAATAAGTGTACCAAGTTTTATTGAAACATCTTAAACGGTTTTCAAGTTATACAGCGGACACGAAATTGTATCGAAAATAATCAAAGGGAAATAACTCCAAAAATACTCAAGCCAGAGTTATGGTTCTTGTGCATGACACATTGTCTCGTCGTGGTCTACAAGTGTACCAAGTTTCATTGAAAAAATCTTTAACGGTTTTCAAGTTATACAGCGGACACGAAATTGTATCGAAAATAATCAAAGGGAAATAACTCCAAAAATACTCAAGCCAGAGTTATGGTTCTTGTGTATGACACATCGTCTCGTCGTGGTTTACAAGTGTACCAAGTTTCATTGAAAAATCTTTAACGGTTTTCAAGTTATAGAGCGGACACGATTTGTGACGGACAGACAGACGCACGGGGAAAAACAATGTCTCCCGACCCTGTCGGGGGGAGACATAATAAATCGCAACAAATCGAATCTACTCATGCATACCAATCGCGGTTAAAGGGCCTGTAACACACAAGTTGATACGAATTATAAGTCGCCGCAAGTCGCGAGAGATGCCACGAGTAATTTACTAAAGTTGGAAAAATTTAGAAGCTGTCACACACGAGTTGAAGCCACGACATGCTACGAGTTAGCGCAAATTATAAATCGAGCTTGTCGCACTAGTTGCCACGAGTTATGATGTCCTACGAGTTCTACACGACATTCCTACGATATAAGTCGTGAATACTCGTAGGCATGTCATATTAAACTCGCGAGATGTTCGTAGAAACTCGCGAGAAGTCGCCTTGAATATCGTAGCTACTCGTAGGTAACTCGCAATATTTAACAAGACACTGAGAACGCACGACATTACTACGAGTTCTGTACGATAAGCTACGAGATCAGTACGAGTTATGCTCCGCCCATGCTCTGCCCATTTTTATAGATGAAGAGTTGCTATGAGAATTTTAAACCGTTTAAAATTCTCGTTGCCTCTCCACGACATGCTAAGAGTTGGGAAAACTTGTGTACGGCAACCGCCCGGTATGGCGAGTTCTCTACGAGTTACTACGAGTTCACCAAAATAGTGGGCGGAGCTTAACTCGTAGGTCCAACTCGTGAGTGCGTGACAGGGGCTTTATCGCAACGAATCTTGGACAAGGAATGTGCCAAGATGTGATACGATCTCCTACGATATGTTGCTATTTGTTGTGGTGCAATACGATTGGTCCAAGAGCAGATACGATAAGATCAGGGCAGTTCGAGAAGTTGCGCTTAACAATTGGTGCTCGCGATTTGTTGCGAGTTCCTGCATTACAGGCACGATTGCTTAACGATTATCAAGATTATATTACCGATCTACACACTTAAGTGTCTCAACTTAAGTTCCTCATACGGCTTTTAAGCACTTCTCAAAATAACTGCCAGAAACTTATACAATGGGAGCCAAGATACACTCCTAGAGTCGGAATTGAGAATAACTATGAGCTAAATGTTGTTATATAGACTTCGACATGTTGCAATATGCTGCCCCACTCTTTTGGAATAAGTCAGTCACTGCCCTCTACTCCTATCACCAATAATGACATTGGAATGTACATGTTCAATCGAAAGAGTCGATGTTCGGTAGCGCTTATAAAACTACTTACTATCGCGCCCAATATATTATTCTCAAGTTTCTTGCCCGTATCTTTCCCGGACACTTTGTCGCAAATCTCTGCCCCTTTATATCGTGCACACTACACACAGACCCCTCCCAAACCCTAAATGCACGGACCGTCCACTTTATCTATCGGGAAAACAATTTCCTTGTAATATAATATGCAAAAATGGGGTATGCATGGGTATACCTATATTTCTTATTTTGCTCCAAAACATAGATTCTGGGTACTCGTTACTCGTCGAGGCGGTTCTAAAGAGAACCCACAGTCTATGTCTTGAGCAAAACTGTTTAAACTATCAAAAGTTTTCGATCGAAACCTTTTTTTTTCACCTGAAAAAAATCTCAAATTACATTACATGGGCAATTTCTCGTAATGTAATAGCTCATGCTGCTTATCAAGATACAGCCAACGCGACTGACAACAACATACGCAGATAAAATCAAGAAGCACATACAGATAGCAATTACCTGTTAAGGACAAGACAGGCGTTGAGCTGCATCGTGAGAAAACCGGATTTTTGCCTATGTAAAACAAAGGCGCAGATCAGCTTCGCAGTTACTGCTGATAAGCGCCTTTGCTTTCGCAATTCGGATAGTACAATTCCTTTTCTTCTTTAATCTGAAATTCCAAGCTTCTATCCATCTTCTGTAGCTGCACAGGCCGGTTTGTGTCAGACCTAGTCGAAACCAAAACTGTTTGTTTTCTCATGCAAAGGCTCCGTTTTACACTTTATTTCATCTGCGTTTGTTGTACCCAGCTGCGTTAGTTGACTGTATTGCCAGTGTCTGTCTGGCGTATCAAAATGGGGTTAAGTATCACACTGCATTCTCGTGATATTGTGTATCATCTTATCGCACAAGGCCAACCGTGTTTATAGCTCAAAACTCGGTCAGAGCAATCAAGTAATGATATATAGCTTTAAACTACACTTGTATTACAAAACTCATTTCCCAAACTTCTATCTACCACGTAGACCGACCATAGAGTAAAAATGAGCCGCCACATGGAAAAACCAACAATCTGCATAGGCGAAAACAAAGGCACTGATCAGCTTCGCAGTTCGGCGAAAACAAAGGCGCAGATCAGCTTCGCAGTTCCTGCGAAGCTGATCAGCGCATCCTCTACTTCCTAAATCCAAAGCTTCCAGCCTCTAACCATCTTCTGTGACTGAACAGCCCGGTCTGTGCTGGATCTGGTCGGAACCCAAATTGTTGGTTTTCTCACGTACAGGCTCAAATAAGATAAGAATGTTAAAACAAACACTAAAGTCCATTAAACGAGCGCAACTATTTCCCTAAAGGTGGTCACAGTCACGGCTATCAACAATACAGACGCATTAACAAAATTATCGCCGACTGATCTATCATTGTTCCATAATGTCTAAACATGTAAACAACTCCTTTGTCTCTTTACGATTGTAAAGTCTCTGGGTTTATGCCGGTGCTGTTGAGAAATCAAGTAGTCATGGTAGTCAGGGTTTCTTGCTATTATAAACAACGAATGCCACACTATATACACGACTTGATAGTGTAAAATTAGTCCTAGAGACAGACGCGTCTCGCTTTTAGGTCATAATTACGCATACATTTTGCGCGCACCTGTAGAAATTGACACAGTTTTAGTCAGCTGTTTGTTATTCAATATTAAGCTGACAAAAACATTCTGTATTTTATTCGTAACAACTGAGTATTGTTTCAGTCTGCGGTTTCAAGTTATTAAATCTTACTCCGCTTACTTCTTATAATTGAGCCTGTGCGTGAGAAAACCAACAATTTGCATAGGCGAAAACAAAGGCGCAGATCAGCTTCGCGGTGACCGCGAAGCTGATCAGCGCCTTTGTTTTCGCTACTCGGATAGTACAATTCCTCTTCTACTTAAATCCGAAATTTCAAGCTTCTAGCTCTTTTCTGAGCTTGTACAGGCCGGTTTGTGTCGGACCTGGTCGGAAACCCCGAAGACCGGTTTTCTCGCGTCGCGGCTCAATTATAATGTCTTCTGTTTAGTTTTGCTGTGTAGATGCTAGGGAAAACGTAATCCCAAGGATGACAATTGAAAATGAAATGAAACTTATCGGTCGCTGACCGCGCGGACAAGGGACAAAATCCTCGGAGGCGAAAGATTTGAAACGCAAGAAAGGAATATAAAAGCGGTAGGTTGAATTTTGTTGCATGATAATTATTGTAAGTCTTATTTCTAATCTTATCTTTCAAATAAAAATAAAACTGAGATCCTTGCATATAAATGAGAGAGGGGATGGGCCATACCGCGGTTTCGGCTATTTAAGCCTCTTGAGTGACCCTATAAATTTGGCAACATGGAGCCAAAGAGAATTACTGTAATTTTGCAACAAATACTAGTCTAAATAATCTAAATGACGCCAAAAATATTAAATGTTGGTCAGAAAATAATCTAAACCGTCAATAATTTTTCTGATTTCTCAGAATACCCCCGCTGATTTCTAAGAACCAATCTGCAATTTGGATGGATGATGTACTGGGAGACAGAGTTACAATTTATGATCGGTTTCGTTAATTTGGTTTAAAACCAGAGGACCTGAGAACGCTCACCTGAAGCCTGATCTTGGAGTATTAAGTCATCATGAAATGACCTTGACCTTGAATACTCACACACCTTTATTGACTTCATAAGTTGTCTGCATCTGCAATTTTGCAACTTTCAATAGGGTAGTCGTAACAAAGACTACACTAGTGTAATTCAAATGAGGCCAAACATATTAAATGTTCAGAAAATAATCTAAACCGTCAATAATTTCTGATTTCTCAGAATAACCTGCTCATCTCTAAAGGAAAATATCTGCAATATGGATGAGTGTAACAATTTATGATCGATTTCGTTAATTTGTTTAAAAAAGGCACTTGCTTATTAGCTTATTTTGTTTGTTTGCATGGATTTACGGTCCCAGTCAATACTTTAATAATGTCGGGAGATGAAGCCACCTCTTCTAGAGACAAAAGGTGGCCATGTCCTTTCATGTCTGTCAGCTTAGCTACTGTTTCTATTGACATGAAATATGAGACGTAATCATTGATGCATTTGTCTCCTATACAAACTTTGCCAGCTTACATGTGAATACGATTTCTATTCCCAGGACGTTGTAAAAGTGGAGATGGCAGTCATGGAATCACCGCTTTTTGAAGCCGTAATGAACGGAGAGCTGAAGCAAGTGAAGAGATTAATCAAACATGGCGCCAACAAACATGACGTCCTGCACTTTCCGACCAGCTGGGAAGGGGCAACGCTGCTAGCAGTGGCTGCACATGAAAATCATTTAGACATCGTCAAATTCCTGGTGGGGACAGCTAAACTCCCAATAGATCTCGTTGATTCTTGTATCGGTAGAACACCGCTTCATTGGGCATGCATTGCCGACAAAGTGGAGCTTGCCGAATATTTGATACAAAATGGCGCCAATATCAACCATATGGATAAGTTCGGACTAACTCCGATTATTCGTGCCACGTGCTGTAGGTCTAAACGTGTTGCGAAGCTTCTTTTAGAGCATGGCTGCGACGTCAATATCTCGGACGAACTTGGTTGTTCTGCCCTACATTACACGACGATGTACGGTGAACGCGAACTCACAACAACTTTGATTCGCGCTGGTTGTCACGTGAACACCGTCAGCAAGGTTGGGCGAAAAACGCCGTTGATGAATTTGGTGCACACTGACGATTTCTATAATTGTAGACTGCTGTTAGAAACGGGATATAAACTCGACAATGATAAATGGTTGTCTAAGTGTAACTCTAAATCAAAGGATATCATAAAGTTTGTTTTAGACTATTACCAAAAGCCATTGACTTTAAAATCAATCTGCAGGAATCGAATCAATTGTGCAATGAACAAAGCTGACGTCAGAAAAGAATTAGAAACTCTAAAAATTCCAAGTTACATCAAGCAATTTATTCTTTACGAAAACTAATGGTGATCAGTATATCTGAAGAGCAAGACCCTATTTGTGACGTTATGTGTTTTGTTATAGATGACTATAAATACTCAGTTCATTTGTCAGTGGACCCCCGCCCATTGGGGCCTACGAGAAATAGATGGGCTGCTTGTCTCTGACGTCTCTCCAGGCAAAGCTTCTGAACTACTGACTGGCCATCTGATTACTGGTTAACTGCTCAAGTCGGAGCCTGCCCAAGAAAAGTAGTTTAGTCAAACCATCCATACATATAAGCTTTATTGGTTTAGTTGGGTGGATATATGACCATATATGTATGAAGCACATTTTGAGTGTCGTCCCAGTGTGGTGACATCCTAATTTTGGGAAAAAGTCCCATAAAATGGCGGCAACGTCACAACACGCAGGGATGATAACAGCCAGAAATATTCTAAATCCTGAAATCCTGCGAACGAACCCTGAAGATACCAATATGTTCTTGAATCAGAAATAAAGTTTAAAATGACAATCGACAGACATGTGCTTTATTTATGACAAATATCTATTTTAATTCTTTTAAAACTGTATTTGACATTAAAATGTATGAAATTACATGTACATGTACTATACAGGAGTGCTAAATCCTGAAATCCTTATCAATCCTGAACTTTATCACCCCTGAATGACCATTGCTGTTGACTGGGACGTAAAGCATCAATTCAACTAAACAAATTTCATTTGTCAGTAATTGGGAGAACAATAAGTAGATACGAATTAGGACACAGTAAATAAAAAAAAAAATAAGGCCGCTAATCAACTCTTTTTTTTCCACTTGCCAACCATGTATCTGTGAAAGATTGGTAAAAATTCATTCGCTGGTTCTAAAGATATTTCATCAAAAAGAAGCTACGCGAACGCCAAAAGGATCCGCACCAAAAACTATATGCCTCCGCTCCCTCCTTCGGTTGTGGGGATAACTGTTTGTTTGTTTGAGTTTGATCGTTAACGTCCCAGTTAACAGAGCTCTTTGGTCATGTCGTTTCGTTGCCTCCATTTTATGGAACTTTCACCCAAAGTTAGGTAAGTGCTTCAAATATAACCAGCCTAGTAAGCAAATAAGGATTCTATGTTTTAATGGTTCGACTTGAAACCACTTTTCCTGGGCAGGCGCAGACCTCTTTTTTTTTAAATTCAGTTTTACGTCCCTTTCAAGATTATTTCATCTCATATGAGACGGGCCAATCAGTAGGTGGGCGAAAACGGGAGAACCCCAAACACCTGTCACCCGCAAGCAGAACTTGGCTTGTCTCACGTGGCCAGAACGGGGCTCGAACCCACACCAGACACAGCGGTGAGATGATCGAGTGATTAGAAACAGCCTTCTTAACCGCGCGGCCACGGGGCCGCTGGCTCGGTTTGTGTCCGACCTGGTCAGAAACCCCGAAGACCGGTTTTCTCATGATGCGGCTCACAGTAATTTTGGAATGTAATACACAACTTAAACAACAATATGACTGATAGTTTCATCATTTATCTAGTAATTTTACACAACATAAAAAATGAGCCGCCTCATGGGAAAACCAACAATCTGCATAGGCGAAAACAAAGGCGGAGAACAGCTTCGCAGTAACTGCGAAGCTTATCAGCGCCTTTGTTTTCGCTACTCGGATAGTACAGTTCCTCTTCTACTTAAGTCCGAAATTTCAAGCTTCTAGCTCTTTTCTGTGACTGTACAGGTCGGTTTGTGTCAAACCTGGTCGGAATTCACATTGTTGGTTTTCCCACGAGGCGGCTCAAATGTACAGTAACATGGTGTGTATGTGAAAAGCTGCTTCAAAATACTCCTATGCCCTATAATTACCAAGATGTTATTTAAAACAGAACAATAGAACAAATAAACTATCAAAAGTTTTGGTTGAAAAAAAATGAGAATAAGAATACATGTACATTTGTGAGGCACTGAAAATGTGTCTTGTTGACATGAGTCATTCAGTGGGTAGAAAAAAAGGCTTGCATAATCATTTGTGATTCCTGACCAGGTTCAACAAAAGCTGGTCTATACAGCCAAAGATGATGACTGTAGATCTGAACTTCAGTAAATATGAAAGTTAGTATCATATAATGTTAAACTAAAATGGATCAAACATTGGAGATACTTTGTAGCATGTTATTAAAGGTTAATCAGATTGTAATAATTATTTTGGTTATCAAGTGGCAGCAGAAAACTTAATCTTAATTTTAATACTTTACAATCCAGTTTAACCTTTTCTCATGGCACAACATGGACACACCCAACTTTTGATCTGTATCAAGCTTTATCAGAATCTATACTGAACAAAAAAAGAAACGCAACAATTTTCAAGTTTAGAGGTAAAACGTTAATTATTTCAGGTCTGTTGCTGTATGATTCCCATTCATGGGATATATGGGTATATTATGCAAAAAACTGATTTTCATTTCGATAAAAATTGAATGACAATTTTTTGTCGTCTTAAATAATGCAAATCTAAATAATGCAAATCCAAATCGGGAAAGATTTGCTCTGCGCATGCGCACACTTTTGAACCTCCAAATCATCAAGAAACAATGTCAGCAGCACCCTAATTAAAATTCATGAAAAAGAAATGAGGTTCCACGACACACAAGCTCGGAATGAAAACCATCAAATTCCCTATATGTTTAATTGAAAGGGGGATAATTTCAATTTTACACCTTTTATTTCTTTAACGTGTTATCTGCGGAGTGGTACATGTGTACATGGTGATTTTGAATGGGGGTTTATAGCGGATTTAAATCTTACCATTATTTTAATGCTTGCACATGCCCACTGTGTGGTTTACTACTTTCAGCATGCCCACGGTCGGCATCGAATAACTCCGTAAATACTCATCAAAATGAAAATTGGTTTCTTGCATTCGGAAGCCTGAAATCTATGGAGAAGTAGAAAATGCAATGATTTCTGTTTGTATCATAGTTTGCTCAAAATTTAGTGGCATATAATGGTTGTGTTTCTTTTTTTATTCAGTATATGTAGTGAATATGAAGAAAAGAAACAAAACTTTCTGTTGCACAGAGACATCCTGGTCTGACTTTATGGCACAGTATACGCAACAAGTTTAAAGTACAATAAACAACCAGAGGACCAATGGTCCTGTAAACGCTCACCTGAGATCTGCTTCATATACCAATAAACATATTTGAATATTATGGTATTTAACCCCAGTGCAGGGGCAGATGAAGCCCTTGGGCCATTTTCTTTTTTCAGAATAATCAATATTCTGTCCATTTGCCAATTTCCTGCTGATTTTCCCCTTCAAATAACATTTTAAAAGCAAATGAGCCCCTGGGGTCCATTTTTTTTTTCAGAATCATTAAATTTCAGTCCTACTGCCCATTTCCTGCAAGACTTTCACTTAAAATGACATTTTAAAAGGTTTCCCCATTCAAATGCATTGAAGACCTATGTTGACCTTGCCATAAAATAAGTCAAGGTCACCACAGGGTCATGTTTTATACATACATTGTAGTACTTGAGTCATCCATACTTCATGCAAAGTTTCATTGAAATTGGTTCACCGGTTCTGGAGAAGAAGATATTTTACCATATATGAGCATGGCGGCCATCTTGGTCATGTGACCTGGATTATTTATATATACATTGGTTCCCACTTCCTATAGATGCTTCATATAAAATTTGGCTTTGATTGGCCAAGTGGTTTCAGAGAAAAATTAAAACAATGTTTTCTGAGGAAAACTATGTCCCCCCAACCGTTTAGTAATTGAAGTGTAGTTACCTTGTGATATGAAGTTTTTCTAGGGAAGACACCATGTAAGGTGTGATAGTTTAAACTTGTTTTGGACCCTGTCTAAAATTGGGTCACAATCACCAAATTCTTATAAACTCTGAACCTCCTCACAACAATGCTTCTGAGCAAGTTTGGTCAAAATCCATCAATTACTTTACAAGATATCGTATCGGAAAAACTAATTTCAACAGTTTTTATGGACCCGTGACCTTGGAAATTAGGTCAAGGTCATCAAAATCTAATCAACTTTGAGCCTCCTCCAAACAATGCTTCTGTGCAAGTTTGGTCAAAATCCATCAACTGGTTTACAAGATATTGCAGTGAAAAGACTAATTTCAACATTTTTTTATGGACTCGTGACCTTGAAAATTAGGTCAAGGTCACCGAAATCTAATCAACTCTGAGCCTTCTCGCAACAATGCTTCTGTGCAAGTTTGGTCAAAATCCATCAATTGGTTTACAAGTTATCGAGTTGGAAAGATTAATTTCAACATTTTTTATGGACTCGTGACCTTGAAAATTAGGTCAAGATCACCAAAATCTAATCAACTCTGAGCCTCCTCCCAACAATGCTTCTGTGCAAGTTTGGTCAAAATCTGTCAATTGATTTACAAGATACTGCGTTGGAAAGACTAATTTCAACATTTTTTATGGACTTGTGACCTTGAAAATTAGGTCAAGGTCACCAAAATCTAGCCGACTCTGCGCCTTCTCGCAACAATGCTTCTGTACAAGTTTGGTCAAAATCCATCCATTCGTTTACAAGTTATCGCGTTGGAAAGACTAATTTTAACATTTTTTATGGACTCGTGACCTTGATTATTAGGTCAAGGTCACCAAAATATAATCAACTCTGAGCCTCCTCCCAACAATGCTTCTGTGCAAGTTTGGTCAAAATCCATCGATTGGTTTACAAGATACTGCATTGGAAAGACTAATTTCAACATTTTTTATGGACTCGTGACCTTGAAAATTAGATCAAGGTCACCAAAATCTAATCAACTCTGAGCCTTCTTGCAACAATGCTTCTGTGCAAGTTTGGTCAAAATCCATCTATTGGTTTTCAAGATATTGAGTTGGAAAGACTAATTTCAACAGTTTTTATGGACTCGTGACCTTGAAAATTCTGTCAAGGTCACCAAAATCTAATCAACTCTGAGCCTCCTCCCAACAATGCTTCTGTGCAAGTTTGGTCAAAAACCATCATTTGGTTCACAAGATATTGCATTGGAAAGACTAATTTCAACAGTTTTTATGGACTCGTGACCTTGAAAATTAGGTCAAGGTCACCAAAATCTAATCAACTCTGAGCCTCCTCCCAACAATGCTTTTGTGCAAGTTTGGTCAAAGTCCATCGATTAGTTTACAAGATATCGTATCGGAAAAACTAATTTCAACAGTTTTATAGACTCGTGACCTTCAGAATTAGGTCAAGGTCATCAAAATCTAACCAACTCTGAGCCTTCTCCCAACAATGCTTCTGTGCAAGTTTGGTCAAAATCCATCAATTGGTTTATAAGATATTGCGTTGGAAAGACTAATTTCAACATTTTTTATGGACTCGTGACCTTGAAAATTAGGTCAAGGTCACCAAAATCTAATCAACTCTGAGCCTTCTCGCAACAATGCTTCTGTGCAAGTTTAGTCAAAATCCATCAATCGGTTTACAAGATATTGCATTGGAAAGACTAATTTCAACATTCTTTATGGACTTGTGACCTTGAAAATTAGGTCAAGGTCACCAAAATCTTATCAACTCTGAGCCTCCTCCCAACAATGCTTCTGTGCAAGTTTGGTCAAAATCCATCAATTGGTTTTCAAGATATTGAGTTGGAAAGACTAATTTCAACAGTTTTTATGGACTCGTGACCTTGAAAATTAGGTCAAGGTCACCAAAATCTAATCAACTCTGAGCCTCCTCCCAACAATGCTCTTGTGCAAGTTTGCTCAAAATCCATTCATTTGTTCAGAAGATATCGCGTCAGAAAACCTAATTTGATCAGTTTTCATGGGCTGGTGACCTTGAAAATGAGGTCAAGGTCACCAAAATCTAATCAACTCTTTCCCCCCTCCCAACCATGTATCTATGCAAGTTTGGTCAAAATCCATCCACTGGTTCAAAAGATATCGCGTAAGAAAGAAGCTACGCGGACGCGGACGCCGACGCCGACGCCGACGCGGACGCCGACGCCGACGCCGACGGGAACCGCACCAAAAACAATATGTACCCCACCTTCGGTTGGGGGGACATAAAAATCTTTGAAAAGTGCGTATAGACGACAGACCGGCCAAGGTCAAGAGATGACCTTGACCTAAATTAATCATATACCTTCATCTAATCCATTAGTTGTTTGCATCTACCACTTTTCAGGTCTCAGGCTGCAATAGTTTTCAAAAAAAGCTAATTTCCACTTTTCCCATTATAAGTCTATGGAAACTTAAAGTTACCATAGCAACCAGAGTTCTTATCCGACTGGAATAAAAAACACAAATAATGTAGAGGCTACTGTCAGGAACATGTATACAAAGTACAGGATTCATCCACTGGACAGTTTCTGAGGAGAAGATTTTTGAATGTTTCTTTTTTTTTTTCAAAATTTTGCCCTTTATGGGGCCCCAGCAACCAATCAAAATAAAGGATCAGGACAAAACTCGCAAGAAACGTCAAACACTACTCAATAAACATTTCTGCAAAAACAAAATTCAAATGTCTGCAATTTTAGCGGAAAAATAGCCGATTTCCACTTTTCACATTATAAGTCTATGGAAACTTTAGTTGCCATAGCAACCAGAGTTCTTATCCGCCTGGAATAAAAAACACAAATTATGTAGAGGCCACTGTCAGGAACATGTATACAAAGTATAGGCTTCATTCCCTTGACAGTTTCTGAGAAGAAGATTTTTGAATGTTTTTCGAAATTTTGCCCTATATGGGGCCCCTGCAACCAATCAAAATGAAGGATTAGGACTAAAGTCACATGAAACGTAGAGGACTACTCAATAAACATTTCTGCAAAAACAAAATTCAAATATCTCCAACAAGACAGCAAAAATTGGCAATTTTCACTTTTTTCCATTATAAGTCTATGGGAAGCATAAGTTGCCATAGCAACCACAGTCCTTATCCGATCAATTCAAAAAACACAATTATTCTTTCCCCCTACCTGTAGATGGTGTATGTGTAAGATGAGAACAATCGGCCCAGCGGTTTCAGAGAAGAAGATCTTTGAAATTGTGGACGACGGACGACGGACGGACGACGGACGGACGACGGACGGACGGACGGACGGACGCCGGAGCATGGGTATACTATAAGCTCACCTATGAGCCTTCGGCTCAGGTGAGCTAAAAATAAAAAATACAACACACAATGATTTGGCAATTTTGGTTATATATGATTATTTATTATAAGCTTCTTATTTTTTCATCAGCATAAAAGATGCGTTACGCACCAATGTATCTAGTCTATTGTGGTCTTCGCTTAGATATTTACTTTCTCCAGAAAACCGCAAATTTAATCACAATGTTAAATCTCCTCTGACAGGTGCTCAGTCAGAAGCAGAAGCTTATAATACATAATAAAATATCACAAACCCCGCTAAAATAAGCCATTTACTCATCTGTGCACTGCGAGCTCGTTTACTGTAGTAAAAACTTGTTGCCAGCACATAAAGAGACACAGTGTGAGAGTATAGCTCTTTTTTCTATGATTTGCGACTCCTGTACACCTAAGCTCTCACTGTAAAAGAAGTTGAGCTAAATCTTTTAATACATACATGCCAATGCATGGTTTATAATCAAAATTAACTTATAAAATACAGTGTGTGTTATCACTTCTGCCTGCATGTACATCTGAAATAAGAAATGAGCCGCCTCGTGGGAAAACCAACAATGTGGTTTTTGAACAGGTCCAACACAAACCGGGCTGCACAGCCACAGAAGACACCTAGAAGCTTGAAATTTCGGATTTAAGAACAAGAGGGATTGTACTTTCCGAGTAGCGAAAACAAAGGCGCTGATCAGCTTCGCGGTTACCGCGAAGCTGATCTGCGCCTTTGTTTTCGCCTTTGCAGATTGTTGGTTTTCCCATGAGGCGGCTCAAATGATAAAGACTAGAGGAACTTATTTTGATCTATGCTAATATAATTAGGAGTTGTTGCTTTGCATTTCATCCCTATTACTAAGACAGGCATCCCTGCCTTGGTACTTACTTGTGCAAAGGGGAGTAAATTTGTTTTACTATAGGACACATCATGGAGGCTTTTAGCCCACAACCTCCCCCTCCGGAATCTTGATACTCTACTACAAAGCAACTATGCCAGTCTTCACTATAAGTGGGCGAGTAAAAATATGAGCCGCCTCGTGGGAAAACCAACAATGTGGTTTTCGACCAGGTCCAACATAAAACGGCCTGTACAGCTACAGAAGCAGGCTAGAAGCTTGAAATTTTGGAGTTAAGTAGAGGAGGAATTGTACTATCCGAGTAGCGAAAACACAGGCGCTGATCAGCTTCGCGAACCGCGAAGCTGATCTGCGCCCTTGTTTTCGCCTATGCAGATTGTTGGTTTTCCCATGAGGCGGCTCACATGTGTAATGCCTTATATGAGCCTGTGCGAAAACAAGGGTGCAGATGAGCTGTGTAGCTACTGCACAGTCGATCAGCGCCTTTGTTTTTGCTACTTGGATAGTACACTTCCTCTTCCACTTACAATGTTTCTAGCTTCTAGCCTTTTTCTGAAACTATACAGGTCTGTTTGTTTCGTACCTGGTCAGAAACCCTGGTTTTCTCACTTCGCGGCTCAAAAACTTTAAGAGTTTGGTAAAGGCACATGTCATGTTTACATTCCTGTAGAAAACCTTATAAACGTGTCAATCACACATATATCATTATTAAATGAGCTGTGTCATGAGAAAACCAGATTTCTGCATGTGCGAAAACAAAGGCGCAGATCAGCTTCGCAGTATCTGCAAAACTGATCAGCGCCCTTGTTTTGCTACACAGATAGTACCTCTTCTATATATTACATCCAAAATTTCAAGCATCTCGCGCTTCTCTATGACTGTACAGGCCGGTTTGTGTCAGACCTGTTATGAAACCCTGAACACCGGTTTTCGCATCGCAGCTCAAATTATAGTTTATATTGAAGAATATCATTTTGAGTTCATCTTTTTAGAAAGACGATATGCTCTTTAGAGCCACCTTGCTCTGTGGATTCAACAAGAACTGTACAGTGTGTATAAGATCGGCAGAAACTAAAATCATACCTTAGTCTGACAGGCAAAATATATTTAATATCTGTGTTTCCACGAAAGATAACTAAACCAACCGACTCTTTCAACGTTTTGCATCAGACCTGGTCGGAAACCCCAAGGATCGTTTTTCTCTCATATACAGCAATTTGTGTTTGCTACATGTAGATAGATGATACAATCACTCATCAAAAATCAGATATTTTTATGCCTCCAACCATCTTCTGTGGCTGCACAGCTAGGTTAATTTCTGACCAGGCCCCAAGGTTATAAAAAGTTTTTCATGCTCAGCAGAGTTGATGCTGTAATTTATCGTGCTCATTAATGTTAAAATGCCAACAATTGTTCGCATTTTAACATTAATGAGCAGGATAAATTACAGCCCTTGATGAATTAAACCTGTCTTGATTATTTAGAACTGTGAGCAGTTTAAAAAAAAAATCACAAGAAAATACTTTTATAACCTCAGGGCCAGGTCAGACACCTACAAAAATATGTGGATGTGGACATCATCATACTGTTCAATATATGAGCCACCTCGTGGGAAAACCAACAATGTGGTTTTCAAACAGGTCTGACACAAACCGGCCTATACAGCTACAGAAGCAGGCTAGTTGCTTGAAATTTTGGAGTTAAGTAGAGGAGGAATTGTATTATCCGAGTAGCGAAAACAAAGGCACTGATCAGCTTTGCGGTTACGGCGAAGCTGATCTGCGTCTTTGTTTTCGCCTATGCAGATTGTTGGTTTTCCCATGAGGCAGCTCATATGTTGTTCAATACAGAGAAAAAGAGCAAAAAAAAAACATAAAAAAGCTTGACCACAAGAGGAAAATATATTGCATCCTAATGTCTGGCTTGCTTGTGGCTTGAGAGAAGTGAGTTCCTGTTACCGCGCCATCACTGCTGCCAGAGCCCCTATACCCCCTAGAGTCGCTGTGAACAGAAGTCCCTTCCATACCTTGTCCTCAACAGCACTTTGATCAGAGAAAAAGTCTGCAAATGCATCCTGAAAGAGAAGAGTTGTCTGAAATTTTATCTTTCCATCAGGAAAACATGTCTGTGTAATGAATACCCCCTTATACCCCACTTTCATATAGTAAAACTGGGGTATGCAGGGGTATACCTATTTTTCTTACTTTTGCTCCAAAGCATAGATTGTGGGTACTCTAACATGTACCCTCAATCTATGTTTAGAGCAAAAATAAGAAAAATATAAAAAAAAAAAAAGCTACTATAAATTTTCAATTTTTACAACTTAAAAAATCTCTGTATATTGCATGGGCATGCTTCTCAAATTTCTTTTATTCAACTGAACTGATACAGTTTGTGAGTTGTCTCTTAACTTAAGCATCTTTTAGTTTTAAATTAATATACCTTGATATAATCGTGTTCAACTCTGGACTTCTCAATTTTTGGTTTCTGATAAATAACCTTCAGTTGATGCCTATTAAACACTGGTATCTGTAGTGTGAGAGCTATTTTTCTTCTATTTTTTCATTGTTATTGTTTTCTGTTTCCACTTAGAAACTTTATTCAGAGTCACACAAGCCAGACACTTGACAAAATTTGCAGTGTGGCTGGCTCTGAGACCTGAAATGAAGAATTTCCAACATGTGGCAGAAACCAAAATATCAGCAAAGTTTTCATATACTGAACAGAGGCCAAGAAGGCATCCATCAGAAAAAATATACACCAGAAAAACGTTATATAGTTAATACATTCATAATCTGTTCATCTGATAAGTTGCATAGTACAAAGCACAGAGAATATTCTGCAGCATTTTTCAACATGGCTGGGCACAGTGGTACCACCATTAAATCACATTGATTGAATTTGATTCATGGTCTCTCTATTCTTATTTGAGTCAACATACTGGGTTTTTTTTCCCTTTGTCAAGTGGCCACAAAATTAGAATAAAAAAGCATTTAAAGCACTGTCAAAATCATTTTGATCCTTACTCTACAAAACTTACCAACTTGAAAGGTACATTATAATGGATGAGGCTATATGCATGACCATCCTGGCGATAACGCTGCATGACTGATTTTGACAAGTAAATAAATTTCAACAAAAAATAATAATAGGAAATTTGAGTTTATTACTGAATAAAATTCCTAAATGCATATCTTCTATCAGATTATTAAAAGCATGATCTCATATGTAAAATGCATAGCTAATTAATAGTATCAACTTTAAAAGTAAAATTACCTTTGAGCAGTTAACACAAGACAACGCTACTTTAAAGCCTTATCCGCACCAGTCATGCCGATAAATGGCATATTCATCACGACCATAGTGGAGATAGCCACAGGGATTTTTTTCGGGTGTCTCAGGGGCCGAAATAAGGCCCCATTCCCAATGAGATTTAGGAGAATTTTTTCCCAATTTGTAGAAAAAAATTCCCAATCACAGCTGAAAATTATTTTCAGTAGTTCAATTCCTTGTGAAATATAAGTTCTGCTGTTTGAAATGCTATTTAGCTTGGTATTTTATGTTATTATTAAATGATTCTAAATTCATAAGCTTGATAAGCTATGTCAACTTGGTAATATTATCAATTTTGAATATTCTGAAAAATTCCCAAATTCAGGGTTTACGTTGCTTATTTTCCCAATTGGAAAGGCCCTAGGGCCCCTTCCCAAAATTGAAAAAAAACATCCCTGAGCCAGTGTCTAAAACAATACCATAGTGCGATAGCCAGTGTCTAAAACAATAAAGTGTGCCATGGGGGCAAATTATGTCGACCGTGTTGTGTCCTTGAGCAAGGCACATCTACTCCCTACAGTACTGGTTAAACCCAGGAAGCGTTGGCTCCGTCCCGACATGACTGAAAAATTGTTGACTGGGACGTTAAGCCTCAACACAAACAAACAAACAAATTATGTCGAAAACATGATCCACGCTAGTACCACTAATACCGATTTGCGATTATGCCTTACCCATCCTCCTTGTGCAAGAATCCAGTGGCCTAACTTGTTGCCGACATATTTCCCAACGTAAAGAGCTATTTTCTCTTCATACTCTGGGTAGCGCCTCCTAATGTGTGCTGTTAATCTTGCTGCAAATGCGTAGACTACGATAACACGACCCCAGTTTATCTGTCCATCCTCGAAGATTTCATCCGCTACATTGATAAAAGTCTGAAAAGTATTGCCATTGCCCATGTTCAATTTATTTACCATAGCTTTTAACGTGATATCATGTCTGTCAGAAATTTCCTTTACAGTTTTTCTCATTGCCTTACAAAACCGGTCTGGAGATTTCTTTTCATCGTCCGTGCCAAAGTTACATACAACATCAGTGGCAATAACCTCGGCCTGCCGTCTAACATTTTCTAATGGGGATCCCGAAAATGTCTTTTGTGTCGCCTGATCAATGTTGTTCAATCCTTGATTTCCTTTCATATGACCCCATTGTTTGTGAATTTCGAGGAATAAATTGTTGGAATTTTTGCCGAAAACGGCGCTAGAGTCCGAAACTGTTTTCATCCCACCATAGGTTGGACTTTTGGAATTCATAATTTCTCCATCTGGACCAAAATAAGCCTAAATTCAGGCGACGATCGCCAACAATTTAACCAAACTTCTCTGACAGTCGCTCCCTTGGTGAATCCAAAATGGCGTCCAATATCGGATCAACCGAACCGAACCTACTACGCCCGTGTCGTTTCGCTCAAGGGTTTCTGGATGTTTCGCAACCTGGTTCGTTCGCACTTAGTCGTTTCGCGACCTGCTATTGGTCCTTTCGCTACACAGTATTTTTCGCACCTTTTCGCAGCTTATGGACCCCAGTCGGTTCGCTACCACGTTGTTTTCCATGGCATCCCGTTAATTATTATTCACTCACTACTGAACCTCGATCACGGCTTCACGACAATTATGACCGTTAATCAAAGGTTGGAAAATGTGGATAGAGATACTATACCCCCCCCCCCACAGGGGGGTCTTTGCTCCCTGCTCCCTGAAAGAAAATGACCTTTCTCCCCAGCTCCCTAAAATGTTTTTCCTCAGCCCCCTGCTCCCTAAACCGCCAAAAGTTATGCTTTCTCCACAAATCCCTGAAAATAAATAATCCCTTCTCTCCAAATCCCTGAAAATAAATAGCCATTCTCTCTGAATCCCCAAAACCCATGGAAAGGCAATTTAGGCCTCACTATTAGTGCTACAATTCGACATATAATTTATTTAATTGATCATTTATACGCTTATTTATTTCTGCAAATTTGTGACACTTTGTAAAGCACTTGCTATATAATACAATTATCAGACAATATAATCCGTTGCCTAGCAACCAAAATATGTGGAAGATGCATAAAACCGGCGTTGCATAGGTTTTTGGCGTTGCTAAATACAGGTAACCACCCCCTAATCCCCCCCCCCACCCCCCCCCCCCACCGAGAAAAAATCAATGATAAAAGGGAGTTTTGGCTACCTGTATTTCCAATATTGATTTTTGTAAGCTGGGAACCAGTCGATAATACAAAAATGGAGAATATTTGATTTTTAAATAGTGTTTTTCGCGGCAATGACACCATCGATTTCATTCGATGGTTGCTAAGCAACATGATGTGTATGGAGTTAATTTCCGTGCAAATGTCTGGGAGCGAAATGGAATCAAGCTTGACACAAAGCTGAAAGTCTACAAGACCGTGGTACTGCCAACCCTCCTGTATGCATGCGAGACCTGGACAGTATACCAACGGCATGCGAAGAGACTTAACCATTTCCACTTAAGCTGTTTGAGAAATCAAATGGCAGGACAAGATTCCAGACACAGAGGTCCTGAAGAAAGCAAGGATGCAAGGCATGCATACAGTCTTAAAGCTGAGGCCCTCCCAGGGGTTTTGGGGATTCAGGGAGAAGGGTTATTTATTTTCCGGGATTTGGGGAGAAGGGTCATTTATTTTCAGGGATTTGGGGAGAAAGCATGGTTTTAGGGAGCAGGGAGCAGGGGGCTGAGGAAAAAACATTTTAGGGAGCTGGGGAGAAATGTCATTTTTCTTTCAGGGAGCAGGGAGCAAAGACCCCCCCCTCCTGGGCGGGCCTCAAAGCTAGCACAGCTAAGATGGACTGGCCATATTACATGTATAAGAATGCCTGATGCGAGGCTTCCCGCAAAGAAAGTTTTCTATAGAGAACTGCAACGTCTATGTTGCCTAGTATCGACCACGATGGTCTTGATTTGAAGGGTTGAAAATAAAGCAACTTCTTGTTGACATCTTTAATCTCGGAAGCCAAGAATACAAGGGCATGTGCAATGAGTATTATTATAATTTTTCCACAGTGTATAAACAGTAAGATTCAGCATCGGATGTTACAGTATACAAACAGTAAGAAACCTCATTGGAGGTAGCCAGATATTATTATTAAGATATGTAAACACTACAAGAACTACAGGAGGGAAAGCGCTCTCAATGTGGACAGAAGAAACGCTACAAAGATACCCTCAAAGTCTCTCTGAAGGATTTTGAAATATCTGAATCAGAATGGTTAACTGATGACACGCCAAATTGACAATACCTCACCATGGGGTGAATGGGATCTTGGGAACAGACTGCACAAGAGCGATCAAAGTGGCGAGGTCTCATCAACAAAGGAGCAGCGAGGTTTCATCAAAAAGAGATTCTGGGAAGCTGATAGAAAGCGCAGAGAACACAAGACCAATGGGCCACCAGTAGATGCAATGACATTGAATTGCTCTACTTGCGATCAACGGTTATGAGCTAGAATTGTCCTAGTCAGCCATCAAAGAACTCACCAGCACACACGAACCTTATTCAAGAAATAATGATGGTCTTTCTCATTAGTGAGAGACGAACTATCATGGTCCGATTTATTTTGTATGCATTTTCTTGAATACAGACTGAATCAAACTTTCAGAAAATATAAAGATTACCTCTGTCAGATGAAAATGCACAAAATGCGTTACATATTGCATTACTTTTTGAATGACCTACGTATAATTTTTGAAACAAAAAATAAAAATTACTTTAGCACATAATCATCAAGATAATTTGCGTCTATGCCTTACAAGTACAGGAGCCTGGACCTGAGTATCATCAGTTCATTTGGTATCTATGTCGGGTTCACTGTCAATGGGCTTGTCTTGGTGGGAAGCAGTTATGATAGGGTGGTCATAATGATCCTCATTCAATTGGATAGGAGTAGCCTCTACTGGGTTAGCGAGAATGTTAAGTACATCAGCAAATTTAGTTGCAGAAGATGAGTTGCTGTACTGAGTGTCTTCGTCCTCGTCACCTGTCGAGTCTGTTTTAACATGCTAGTGTGAGGATTAAGAAATATCATCATTGGTACTAAGCCACATTCTTCTCGTTTTACCTTGTACGATGAAGAACGGAGCCGCTTCCCACTGAATTTTGTTTATAAAACACTACTCCACACAGTAGACACAACAATGGAACTACTCCTAGCTCTTGACTTATCTGTATCGGAGTACAAATATCAAGACAATATCTCCAACGTCAATACTAGGAGGACTAGTAGACGTTTTGCTTTTATGAGGGGGGGGGGGGTCTTTTATGTTTGGACCTTTCACTTGATGGGTGATTCCTGGTACGTAATTGATGTTGATTCATATGACTGTCTCTATCGGAAATGGGCATTTGTTCATGAGTGAACTGACTTCGTTGAGTCCGTAATTCCCTAGCCGATAGACTTGAGTATCGAATACGAGAGTTAAGTCGCTCGACAGCTATGGCAAGACTCTGTCTTGATACGGGACCACCTACAAGATCTTGCCTTAAAAGCTCTTCCGCTCATTCGAGAATGGCTCTCTCAGCCATTGGGTTTTTGTTCGGATTTTTGACGCGACCTATCTTAAGCGATAATCTAAGCGACTTTAAGGATTCATCGTTTCTCAAAGCTACAAAGTCGGTTGCAGGATCAACTCGCAGGGGGCATCTAGGGTACGAAGCTCAATAGCAAGACAAGCAATGGCCTCCCTAAGTGTGGTCTGTTTGTCATCAGGTACTGCACTTGGTGTGGTATATTAATTTACTCTTTCTCGTAAAACGAGTATTAACTGACGTTCGCGTCTCAGTATATCAGCAGCAAATGGCTGTCAGTATCAGAGTCTAAAGTATTAAAGGCCGGATTCCAATCTTGAGTTACGATCAGTGATAAGCCACATAAGCCTAAGCCAGCCACTCGTTAAAGTGATTCGGTTTGTCCTATGTACAGGCAGGACGGAATAAGATACACCGCTTTCTTAGTAAATGTAAATTCTAACCCGCAGAAGACAGAGTTTTTATGAAAAAAAAAATAGAATTGTGTCAGATGTTTAAGACTGTGATTTTGAAAGTGATAATGATAACTTTGAAGAGCCATCTGTAAATAAATTAACTCACACGCACATAACCTACGTGTAGTATCAACTCGTCTTGTGGGCACCAAACAGTCGCCTCATTTTAAGCAATATCCTGTCAAAATTACTCTTGATTCTGGACCTGAGATTAGCATGATAAAAATGTACAAGTAGGCAAAGATCAGGAAAAGGCGCAATCAGAAAAAGATTCCCACTCCAAAAACCGAGGTGGGAAAACTAACAATCAGGTACTTTATACCATGAAACATATCGTAAGCCGAATGAGCAGCTATTTTCCCAATAGGTGGCCACTCAGTTACCTTTACTTAACTAAAAATATGAAAACATACATAAGGCGCCAACAGCACAAAAAAATTTAAACACCAAGACATAAAACAAAAAGAACCACTACAGAAGTATCGACTTGGAACGATCAGTAACACAAAGTTACTGGCGGACTTAAACCGGTTTTACAGTAAAGTCTTCTGTAGCACAGTACATTGGCATAGTTATAAAAAGTCTAATCAGAGTACTTAACATGCAGATGTTATCACACCACTGGCTATTGTGGATGAGACTCATATTATGATATCCAGCAAGACAACAAATTGTAATAGGTGACTCGCATGTTCTTAACTATATGGCACTTCAGACTCAATGGGTGTTTGAGGCTTATTATTCACCGTTTTGCATTATCTGCTGGTTCCCAGCGTACACATAATCGAAATACAGGTAACCAACCCCCCCCCCCTCCCCCTGAGAAAAATATCAATAATCCAAGATGGGTTTTGGTAACCTGTATTCCAAAATAGATTTCAGTAAGCTGGGAACTAGAAGATAATGCAAAAATGGTGAATTAATTGTCCTGGAGTAAGCCGTTAACAAAGCCGTAAGCGACAGCTTATTCCAATATTTTGGCATATAAACACAAAAGTTGACATGTAGGTTCGACAATTCTTGACTTTTCTTTAATCATGATTTTTGTGAAAGCTTAAGGGGTGCGCGTTGATATCGTCATCGGTTTGGTGTCAAAGCAACGTTGGGCAATTCAAAAATATGAATATCAACCAAGTATGGCTCTGGAAGGGATGCGTAAAGTACGTGCGGCTTTTTAGCGGCTTTTTAGTTTTATATGGTACCCTTGTGTGACAAAAATAAACATGACGTCATAGCACTGAAATGTTATGGAACTTGAATAGACCAACAGCTACCGGACATATAACAACCTAATCGTCTTGCAAGTTTGAAATGCCTAGCGTTTTCAGTGTTCAAGTTAGCTTACCTGAGCCGAAGTCTCACAAGGTGAGCCCGCCAGTAGCTTTGTGTTACTGATCCAAGGCGATACTTCTGTGGCGGTTCTTTTTGTTTTATGTCTTGGTGTTAAAAAATTTTGTGCTGTTGGCGCCTTATGTATGTTTTCATATTTTAGTTAAGGTTAGGTAACTGAGTGGCCACCTATTGAGAAAATAGCTGCTCATTTGGCTTACGATATGTTTTCATTGTATAAGTACCTGGTTGTTGGTTTAGTTTTTTCCCACCTCGGTGTTTGGGGTGGGAATATTTTTTGCCTACTTGTACTTATTTAAAGTATAGTAGTCGAGCCGGCGTCCGTGCGCCCACACTTTCAAACTTAAATATCTATAAGGCCACTGGGTCAACTGCGATCAAATTTTGTCTGAAGTATCATTGGGGTGAGGGAAAGGTATGTTTAATGCCATGTCGGATCAAAACTCTGGTTTCCATGGCAACATATAGCTCCCATAGACATTGTATGGAACAAACGTTGTCCATGCATTATCTCTGCTATTTTAAATTGGATCTTTTCCATACTTGCAAGGAACGACAGCATAAATAAGAGCTCGGATGAATTCGAAATTTGACAAAATCCGACCACAGGCTGTGGAGTTAGCTGCCCTTGAGCATTTGAAAAAAAATCCCCATAGACTTATAATGGGGAAATGGTGTCCACGCATTAACTTTGTTATTTTTATCAGATTCTTCCTTTTTATACAGGGAATAAAGATAGGTACCAAAGCTTGGATTAGTTCGAAAATATGCAGGGTCCGAACCCAGACTGTGGAGTCAGCTGCTCTTGAGGGTCAGAAATTGTATGGATATAATTTTGCAGCCGCCCACACTTTCAAACATGAATATCTCGGAGACCAGATGTATGGGCGATCACAATCAAACTTTATCAGAAGCATCATTGTGATAAGGGAATTGCCTGCATTAGATTTTGAATGAGAACTTTGGTTGCTTTTGCAACAGATAACTGAGGCTTGTATAGGGTATTTTGGGATACGGGATATTGACCTTTTTTAAAGGGATACTGGGATATGTGTTTTTTTATTTTGGGATATGGGATATTCAGGAATTTTGGGATATGGAATATTGGAATTTATTTTGGGATACGAGTTAAATTAATTTTGGGATATGCGATATTTTGGACAGTTTATTTGGGGATATGGGATATTGCCTACCCCCCCCCCCATAACCAAGCCTCATAACTCCCATAGACTTTGTATGGTGAAAATGTTGTCCACACATTATCTCCGCTATCTTCAATTGGATCTTTTTCATACAACATACATAAGAGCTCGGATGACTTCTAAATTCAGCCAGATCCGACCACTGGCTGCGGAGTTATCTTCCCTTGAGCGTTTGAAAAAAAATCCCCATGGACTTATAATGGGAAAATGGTGTCCATGCATTAACTTTGTTATTTGTCATCAGATCTTTTTATACTTGCAAAGAACCAAGACAGGTACAAGAGCTTGGATTAGTTCCAAAATCTGCAGGATATGACCTTAGGCTGTGGAGTTAACTATCCTTGGGAGTCAGAAATTGTATAGAGATAATGTTGTCCACGCGTTTTGTTTCTGCTATTTTTAATTTGATCTTTCCTATACTGGCAAGGAAATGACACACATAAGAGTTTGAATGAGTTTGAAATTCAACAAGATCCCACCATGTGCTGCAGAGTTAGCTGCCCATTAGCTGAGCTAATAGTATGGACTGAGCCGGTATCCGTCCGTCCATTGGTCCGTGCGTCTGTCCAAATTTTCAGACATGAATATCTCTAACAACAGAAGGTCAAAAATGATCAAACTTTATCAGAAGCATCATTGTGGTGGGGGATTGCCTGCACTAGGTTTTGAAGCAGATGGGATCAGAACTCTGCTATGGTAACAGATAACTTCCATAGACTTTGAATGGAGACTTGAAAGGAACAAGAACGGCATAGGAGCTTAGATACGTTTGAAATTCGGACAGATCTGACCAGACATTGTGGAGTAAGCAGGCATCAGAATTTTGTTCCTGCCAACCGTGCCCCTGGGTCTATACAGGCCACGCACCAGGGGTGTCATTATCTTCCATAGGTTTATAATGGAAATGCATGATAAATAATTCTTCTCTGAAACCGCAAGACCCAAATAGTGTATATTTGGTATGTGCATTAGACCCTGATCTTATTTGATGATTTTTTTTTTTCAAATGAACCAAAATGGTGGACAAGATGATAAACAGTTCATATTCTGTTATTCTGTTGGTGTAAGTAGGGTTTCCAGGACACATGACCAAGATAACCTCAACCACTTTGTCCAGTGACTGTACTTATTGGCTCTAAGGTGAGCAATCGTTGCTTGGGCTACTTGTTTTAAAGTAGACCAGCCTGAATACACCTTAAAATATACGAATGTTTTCTTAAAGTGAATATTCACCACTTTTTTCCTATGATCATAATGCTAGTTAAATGCATCAGGAATCAAACAGTCCAAAAGGTTTTTCTCTAACTGGCTTAATTAGCCTATTAATTTATTACTTTCACATGCCACTGCAGGCCGCCATTTATCTCCAGAATAATCTGATAAAATCTTCTTTGGCAGCACATTGGTTTTCCAATATAAAATCAGTTGATCGAAGGAAATAAACAGAGTTAAAAAGGTACACAAGGACTGGACTGCTCCAATGTATCCATTCAATAACCAATAGCCAGTGTTTCAATAAGGCAAGACACAAACCAGCCTGGCTATGTGAAAGTATATTTGAATTATTTGCAGTAGGCACGTAACAGGTACATGCACATGTTTCGCGTATTCATAAAGGTATATGGTAAATAGGCAAGGAGGCTGGTCTACACATTGTTTTTACTCATTAAGTATTATTTATTTATTTATTTATTTATTTATTTATTTATTTATTTATTTATGACATTTATCCTTGTTGAAGTTCTTTTTTCCTCTTTGATGCCCGTCACTTAAACATGTTAAATATATTTACGGTACTTATCATGTAGATATTATTCCAAAGCCTTATTTAATTTCATGTAAAACAATAATATGTTAAATATTCTATATGATAAGAGGAAATCTATAGCCGCTGGTTCAGGCCAGGTCCCAAGAAAACTAAGCTGTTAAATCAAGTACGCAATAATTATATTAAAATATCATAATTAAAATTTCACTTTCAAATCAAAGGCACTGATCAATATATGCAACTGATCTGCACCTTACTACTGCTATCCACAAGTCTTTCGCATATTTGTATTTGTAAAGAAGGTTTTCTCAGGACACTGAACACTGCACTTTTAATAGTCAGCTAATTGCAATTAATCTCTGGGAGTCACAGTATTCTTCCCCAGTAGCATTCAGCACTATAATGATGCCATGTGTTCAGAATCCAGGTAGCCAGGGTCTTGAAATCCAGCTGTTTCAATCAGTTAGACCATCGAGATCAACATAATGTCTGCTGTGAGAGATTGCTGATAAGAGCAATAAACAGGACTGTAATTACCTTGGCAGATGATTAAATGAGCTATAGAAATTAAATTAGTACATGTCAAGGTGTTAGATTTTGATATAGACAATAAGAAATGGGAGACCGAACATCACTTTAAGTTAATCATATATTCAAAAGTCATGGACAAAGTGAATGTACCTTTAAGCGCTTTCTAGTCAACTCTTACCTAAGTTAACTCGTACCTTAGTCAGCTCGTACCTACTTTTGGTCAACTCGTACCTGAAGGATAGATAGATAGATAGATAGATAGATAGATAGATAGATAGATAGATAGATAGATAGATAGATAGATAGATAGATAGATACGAGGTATGGCAGGAAAGTTCGTAGACACCACTGGTATTTTCAACAGGAAAAGAAATTCAGTCAAAATGAATATATCTAGGTTTGCAAAAATATTTCATGAGCAGATAGACGAAATTTTATGAAAATCTGGCCAACACGACATCTTCTACAGCCTTTTATGTGCACCTCCCTAATCGGGAGCGGGGCAAGGGTCAACGTCTCAGTGACGTTACTTGAAGTTTATTGCCGTCAGTGCTTTATATATTTTTAACAAGTTTAACCGATGTTTCAGAGTTATTCCACATAGGGTCCTTAGATATCGGTACAATTTTATTATGTGTATCCAGCTGTCAAATGCAGATCTGTGCCAACTGTCCTCAGCAGTTGAACATATGAAACCATTTTCATTCGCTGAGAATGTAAGACGAGTACCCTTCCGCAGCCGTTTATCATCTTAGATGATCTATAGAGCATCCAAAAATCAACTCTGCCACTTGTAAACTAGTGACAGACAAGCTGATAGCATTTATGTTGTTGTTTATATCATTTCCATCGTGTTTGTTGGCCATTTCCATATCAAAAGCACACAATTTTATGGTTATCGGCTGTTCTCCGACGTCAAAATTACGCCATTTTTTCAAACAATTTTTTCCTCGGACTGCATCTGATATTTTATTCTTAGATATCAAATTGTACTGCCGCCAAGGCCCAAACATTCAGAAAACGTTGCTGATTGAACATTCTTTCAGGATCAAAATATTTTAACGTTACAGCACACTTCCGTGCCGTTTCACAAGCAAAAACAGAATGTGAAAATCTTCACATTTTATCACGTTTAGACACCTGCCCCGCACGGCCCTACTCTCAAGCAGAAAAGTGGCCATATCAAGTGTGTTATTACTTCAAATTGCACAAAATTTCTGAAATATACTCATAAGATATTGCTGCTTGAAATTATGCAAAACGTATCTTCAACAACGCGTTACTTTTTCTGATAGCTGAAGTGTCTACGAACTTTCCTGCCATACCTCGTAGATAGATAGAGGATATTCAAGTTTTTGGAGTGAATATGAGTTTTATTTCATTGAGTGAAGTGAAAAAATTTTATATTTCATGAGTGCCGAAGGCACGAATGAAATATATAATTTTTCACTTCACGAGATGAAATAAAAGTCATATTCACGACAAAAACTTAAATTTTCTTTTTATTATATTGCATGTAGTCATTGTAACGTTGCGCGCTAAAGCATATGACGTCAAAATCTTAAATGACGTTATTACGTCACGTCATTACGTCGCTATTTTGTGTGAACGTTCATTGCGTCAACAAAAGCATAGATTATAAAATTTAGTTATGTATAAATTAGAAATGAAACGGTGGAATCGTTATTTGCGTATTCCCAAATCTTATATTTTCATATGTGAAAATATAACTTTTTTATATTTTCACATGTGAAAATATAACTTTTTCAAATATTGGTTATATTTAATACATATTTCTCTATATTTCATCACTTGTCATATAATAAATAGATTTCTTTAATTAGATGTCTTTCACTTGAATATTAGTTTGATGTTACTTATCTGTCTGCCTGCCTGTCTGTCCGTCAGTCCCGGTGTCCACCTACCCATTTATTTATTTATTATTTATCCCTCCGTCCTTATTTAACAGACTATTAATAATTTTGATATATATCACCCTGGTAATCCAATCAGTTTCGCCGATAATTAAGTTAACGCATGCACGTGCCAAATGTAATATTAGTTTGATGGTAATTATCTGTTTGTATGCCTGTCCGTCAGTCCCGGTGTACATCTACCTATTTATTTCTTTATTTATTGGTGACAGAACACCAGTTGACCCGCTTCCAGCGACGCCAGTACCGAACCATGCAGGGACAGATCCTGGGACTCTGGAACCGGTACAGCAGAGGAGAGGTTACAGCAACTGACCTGCTGAAACAGATCTCGACGAAGTTCAAGCCGTCTGTGAGCATGAGAGACTGAAATAGTGATAGAGACTGAGATTACTGAATCTGAATAGTTACTGGTGACACGCCAAATGTGAATGTGAATTTAAAAAAAAACTGTGTTGTAGAAGGGTCTCCATAGAAAAAATCCAGACTGAGATTAAACTGAATGTGAATTACAAAAACTGTGTTTTAGAACGATCTCCATAGAAAATAAATTATCAATATGATTTTCAAAATTGGTTTTTCAAATATGGATTCATAAAATGTCATTTTAATGTAAATATTAGTTTGTAATATAATAAAATAATAATATTGATAAAATAAATCTAACAAATAGGTATGAAAATTACAGAGGTACGAGTTGACTAAGGTACGACTTAACTAAGGTACGAGTTGACCAAAAGTAGGTACGAGTTGACTAAGGTACGAGTTGACTTAGGTACGAGTTGACTTGTCATTCCGGTCATTTCCGTAAGTTTAAGCAGAACTCGGCAATTTCCGTAGAAATTTCGTTCAAGTTCGGTTCGGTCTCAATTTTGTCTATTATTCATTTGCTATTTTTAGCATTTGATGTCTATGAAACCGTAAGGGGTGTCCTACACGGACAAGTTAGTAATTAAGCTATTTTAACCAAAAACCAGAATTCATGGAATGTTAAAGTTTATAACTTATCAATATCAACTTTGCAACTGTCACATTTACAAAACGGAATAACTATCTCGACAAACGCTTATAATAAGGAGTGACCAACTGGACATGGAAAGTTTTAGCCGACCCTCAAGAAGAATCCTATTTTCAGAAGTGACTAAAATAACATTACTCTTAATTAAAAATCCGTCAAATTTCCCATTAAGCCGAATAACGCCCATCATATACAAATCAAATCAAAATATTTTGCCATAATTATCTTAAAAGAGTAAGTAGACCTTTCTTTTTATTTGTTTCAATGTTGTTTATTTTCGAATGCACACAAAACTAGGCATATATAGTGTAGCGGGTGCTTGTGATTGGTACGTCGTATTTTCTCTGGCAGTGTAGGCCTAATTTAATGGTTGTCCTCGAAAAAATTATTAAGAAATAAATCAGCTCTGGGGAAGTGATTGTTATGGCGATTGGAGCCCTCCTTTTTCACAAGAACTTTTCCCTTTCAGGTTTTGTGATACAATGGGTGTAGGCCGTGCCACAGACGAAAACTTGGCTTTCCCGGAGCATCTAGACGCTGCGGTGACACAAGTTCGCTCATCCCAGGGCTTTCCTGACTTATTCAACGACCATCGCGGACCTTCAACATGTCAGTCAGCAGGTGAAAACGGAGAGACTCAAAATTACTGTAAAACTGAGACAGATTCGGACGAGTTCAACTCGGACACCACAATCAGTGTACATGTTCATGACAAAATGGCGACGAATTTCACACATGGAAATGAACTTTTATCTCGTGAGAGACAGTGTCATTCAAGTTGTGGTAGGATTTCTAGAATAATGGGAGACGAACAGACGAGCAGAACAAGTGGCAGACTTTTAAGATCAATGGGGGACGAAATATTCTGCCGTTACGCCATAAGACGCAGTTTTGGCCATTTGGTTAAAGCGGTGGCCAATGAACAAGACAGCTCAAAACCACAGAGACCCTCGTCAAGTTGATACTATATATTAAACTTTGCGCATACCGGGTCCGACATAGTGTGTATTTTTGCTCAAACATTAACAGTGTTTCTACCAAAAATACAAAAAAATTTATACCATGACACACGGAATCAGTCCGCAGAATAAAACCAGAAAGAGGCATTAAAATGGCTAAAACGCATGCGGTTGAGCACCTAATGTTGCATGGCTTGTTGTAGGCCATCTGTATATGATATAGGGAGTGATTGTAACGTTACATAGACGTAAAAAACAACTAGTCTTTTGATAAAAACCAGGAAACAGGCGTGCATTAACCCCCGTTTTTATGTAGAAAAGCTGGGGTTTGCAGGGGTATACCTAATTTTCTTATTTGATTCTTTGATTCAAAATATACATTGTGGGTACTCGTTAGAACCGCCTCGCCGCGGCGGTTCCAACGTGTATCCACAATCATTTTTTTTTTTTTTTTTTTTTTTTTTTTTTTTTTTTTTTTTTTTATTTTTATTTTTTTTTTTTTTTTTTTTTGTAAAATATTAAAAACATCATATTTTTTCCAATGAAATTTTCAATTAAAAGCTGAAAACAAATCTCTGTTTATTGCATAGGCAAGTTTTTGTAATGGTCACCATTTTTCTTCTTTGCAATTAAAGTTTTATTAAACATTATGCTTACTCGTATTATTTGTTTGTTTGATTATTTTCTATACGTCCTAGTCAAAGGCTATTGCCATGTCGGGGCGTTAAATCCATTTTATGGAAAGCCATGAGGAAAACATATCCGTGTAATATATACCCCCTTAAACCACCCTTTTTACATGTGTATATCTTTGCTTACTTTTGATCCCAAACATAGATTGTGGGTACTCGTTAGAACCGCATCGGCGAACTGGTTCTAACGTGTACCAAAATCGATGTTTTGAGTAAAAATGCAGTTTGAAATATTATCATAAATTTTCTAATGAACTTTTTCTGATGACAATTTTCAATTTTTGCAGCTTTAAAATCTTGTATAATTGCCTGGGCATGTTTTCGTAATGCTACCTAAAATTGGGATGTCATGGCATGCTCGATGTGCTTTAAAATGCACATCCACCCAAGAAATTCAATAAGAGACAACCAAAGCTTATAAATATGTTTATCTGTTTGTTTGTTTCAGTTGTGGTTTAGCGCCCCAGTCATCAGCTATGGTCATGCCGGGACGTTGCCTCCATTTTATGGGACCTTTACCAAAATTTAGGATGTCATGACATCCAAAATGTGTTTCAAATATAACCACCCACCAAAGCCAATAAGGTGGTTTGACTTAAACCACTTTTCCTGGGCAGGCTCAGACCTGAGCGGTTAACCAGTAATCAGAGCGGAAGAGCGGAAATGACGTCGCTTCAATATGGCTGCGCTTTCAAAACAACTTAAAGAAAAATATGTAAAATAAATTATTAAGAAGAAAATAACGATTTATTCATACGGAAAAAGGCAAATTCAAGTGCGCTTAGGACAGTTCTTTCAAGATCTTGTGTTAATAGTGTAATTCTTTTGAGGAAATTCGCAGAAAATGAGGTAACATTTTTTACAGATATGTAAACATTTTCGGTGACGGTCATTTGCTCAACAGTTTTCGCTTTGTGTAGTCCGTATATGACAGTCTGATAATTCGTTCCTTGCGGAAAGAATTCCTACAACTTTGCTGTATGCTTATACTGACATCTTCTACACAAAATCCTGAAAATGAATGGCCCTGAGAAAGCAGTTGACTGTGAAAACAGCGTAGAAACAACCCAAATCATTCCTGATCATGAGTTAAGTGATTTGAACGGAACAGAACCGTCCACAAAATCTGAATCATCACTCAGTTTGAGTTTCCAGTCAGATTTGTCAAATTTGTCCAACAGCCAACTAGATTTCAATGATCCGTTTGAGGGAATATTATATAGAACAGACGTGTTGGAATCAAAATATAGTATCTCGTTTGTTTCAAGCGTGCTCTTTGACTCGTTTAAAAATAAGATGCACGCAGATTATATGAGCAGTGTAGATATTGACGAGACCACTTTTATGTCAAAATGCGCAACACATATAAATGGTGTTAAATGCGACATCAAATTAGATGCTCATTTTAAAACAGTAGAGCTCAGCGGCATGGGATTCCAAAAATGGAGAGAGGAGCGGTTTCCTAGAATTACGCAGTTTCTCCTCAAAAGGGTGGTGCAGAAAATGGACAGTATTGTCGAAGGGAGCATCAAGAGTGAGCAGGGACCAACAGAATCGACAGAATCGGCAGAATCGGCAAATATAACGTTAAATGGTATACCAATTAGTGACGGGACATCTAAACAGCAATGTGACGTCAACGACAACGTAGCGCCAAGATGTAACGTCGCGCAGTTAAACGACGACATAAATGGCGCGCTAAACGGTACCAATGAATTAATGAACGCCGTAGAGGACGACGACCTAGAAGAGAACACTTCTACATCTAACACAAAAAAAACAGGAATGTCTCCAAGCACCGCAGCAAATAATAGATTTTGATGTAGCCGGAGAAGAGTATACTGCGGAAAATATTACTGATAGGTATAAGCGGACTGAACTTTTGGATGGCTCTCAGAAAGTAAACCGACAGCTTGTTCAAGACTTTCAAACCCAATATCTAGACAACACATCAGTTCCCCCATTCACGTCTACTCCGAATGTACAACGTTTAGATGGCGCAAATCATGCTACTGCTTCAGCCAGTGAGAATGTCTGTTGGTTAATGAACAGAATACAGCAACTTGATAACGACATAAAGACAATCAAACAAGATGTTATTAAACAGATGGAATGTAAGCTCACTGAACTCAAAGCTTCCTTGATTGCAATGATCGAGAAATCCAGTTCACAGAAAACATATGCCGACGCTATCGGAAGCCCAAAACCGGTATCTAGAACAGAAAACCAATCCACTGAAAACAGTCAAAATATTGAAGATTCCTGTTTTATTGATGAAGGCTACGGAGACCAGTCCGGAATAGATGCTAAAAGAAGTTCGTCCGAGACTCGTCTGAAAACTGTGTATGTCGCTGATGACAGAGAAAATACCCAACAGCAGATTCACATCCTGACACCGATAGCCCCATCAGAAACTCAACAACGTGATCAAGCGATGGCGATTCAACATCACGGGCCAGCAATACATACTCAACGCCATGGGCCAGCGAATATAGCTCAACGCCATCGGCCAGCGATTAGAACTCAACGCCATGGGCCAGCGATCAGAACACAACACAATGTGCCAACGACCAGAACTCAATTACCTGTAGAAAATCCTCAGCCAGTAACTGTACGAGTGACTAACAGAAACCAGTCATTTAGTCGGTCACTTCCAAATACCAGCCGGAACTTTTCAGGTTTTGCACCCACAACTAGAGATAAAACTTTAATTGTAGGCGATTCAATAATGAAGGGGATCAATTACAGGGGATTACAGAAGGATGTTAAGATATGCACAAGAAGCGGTGCTACCATTGGTGATTTATGGGAAGAGATATCCATATATGATCTGAAGTCTTTTGCGCGAATCATAATCTGTATAGGGGGAAATGACTGCTCTAGCAGAAGGGATACCACCGAGTTCGAAGAGAAGTATGACCAGCTGATAGGATTTATCAAAAGTGTCAACAAAGATTGCTTGGTTTATGTTAGTAAAATAGTACCCAGAGGAGACGTTGATGTTTCATCATATAACAGCTCGATCCTGCGAATTGTGGACCACTGGGCAATGCATAACGTTTACTGCATTGGTGATTCGCATGAACTTTTCTTTGGAAAAGATCGGATGCCCTTGAGTAGATACTACTATAAGGACGGTGTACACCTATCACACTCAGGGACAAAACGATTACTGGATGCGTGGAATAGGCATGTACCGATTGTTCAGGACTATACTCAGTGTGTATATAAAGCCTCAAGATCTCCGAGAGTGATGAATAGACAAAGGCCGACCAATAATCCCGGAAGACATGATGACTACAATACAGGGCGTTATAGAAACAATGGACAAAGGGGAAATGGTAATCGTCGATGTTACGGTTGCCACATGCAAGGACATATTTTGGCCGAATGCTGGAACTCACAATAGGGGTTTGGCACAATAGCCACTAGTGTAAATACACACTCACATTCATTTTATGACAGAAATCAATTTGAAGTTCTTGAAAGTATATGTAATGCGTGTAATACTTTACAGTGTTTGTGCCATGACACTTCTTCAGAGCTGGACTTGTTGAGTTACGATGTCGTATCAAAAAGTAATGACGAAAATGAATTATCAGAAAAAGTTTCATTTACTACTTGTATTAGTCAAGAAACATGCTCAACTCAGCAACATTTAATTAATGCAAATGACGATGTTGAAATTGTTTTTGATGATGACCGTTTACTGCCTCCTCCTACTCCTTCTTCTTCTTCCTTTTCTTCTTCTTCTCTTTCTTCTTCTTCTTCCTCTTCTTCTTCTTCTTCTTCTTCTTCTTCTTCTTCTTCTTCTTCACAGAATTCAAGTAGATTGACGTCTTTAAATACTATCACAAATTCTGAGAGTAAAAATGAATTCACATGTACGTCTAATTTGAGACCTGAAAATCCACTTTCGCTGAATTTAAAGAAAAAAGGTTTTAACATAGGTCATTTAAATATACAAGGTTTATGTGGAGATCATCTAAATAAGTTTTCAGAAGTTTCGGCATTGCTAACAAGTAAAGATAATGAAAAGTTACATATTTTCGGTATGAGCGAAACTAAGTTAAAGAATCACAAATTGACAAGAACGTTTAAAATTAAAGGTTTTCATACTCCTTTTAGAAAAGATAATGACTCTAATGGCGGTGGAGGTATTATTGTATATGTTAGAGATAATATTAATGCAAAACGACGGGAAGACTTGGAAACGAATGGTATTTCATGTTTATGGCTTGAGATTTCGCCTGATAAAGGTAAACCATTTTTAGTTGGAAATATGTATAGGCCACCCGATTCTAGAATTGAATATAATGACAGGTTTGAGGAATTTATAGATACTGTTTTGAATGAAGAAAAAGAGTTTATTCTGATGGGCGATATAAATAAAAATTTACTCAATAGTGATACTGACCGGGAATGGGGAAATTTCACAACATCCTTAGGCCTAACTCAGCTAGTAAATGAACCAACTAGAGTAACTAGCGACTCTAGAACTCTTATTGACCATATATACACTAATAATGAAGATAATATACAATGTATTAAGGTTGAGAAATTGTGTCTGAGTGACCATTATGGTATATTTTGCAATCGATCTGCTCACGTCTCTTTTGAAAAGAATGATGAACATCAATATATTACTTACAGGTCATTTAAAATGTTTGATGAACCTCGCTTTCTGAACGATCTTGCTATGGTTCCTTGGGAAATAATTGAAAGTTTTGATTCAATCGATGATATAGTCTCAGTGTGGACATCGCTGTTCACAGAAATTCTTGACAAACACGCGCCTGTTAAAACTCAAAGGGTCAAACATAAATATCAGCCGGAATGGCTGACTCCAGAAATATTGGATTTAATGAAAGAACGCAATAAATGTAAACTAAATGGTAATATTTCTGCATACAAAATTCTAAGAAATAAGATCTCAACGTTAATAGGTATAGCAAAAAAGGATGCGTATAGATCGAAAATTGAAGATGGCAAATCTGATCCTAGAAATATCTGGAAATTATTTCAAGACTTTGGTATGAATAAAAAGGAAAGTGAAAATAAATCCAATATAAAGTTAAAATCAGATGACAAACTTGTTACAAACCAGATAGACTTGACTGAAGTTTTCAATGATTACTTCGTCAATATAGCATCGAAATTAAAAGAACCCCCAGCTAAGACGGATTTTGCCAAGCTAAATAATTATGTTTCTGCTAAGGTCCCACTTGGTACGGAATTCAAAATTCCATTGACAAATCATATTTTCGTTAAAAAGTTTTTGACAAGTTTAAATGTAAACAAATCTACAGGTCTCGACAATATAGGTCCAAAAATTCTAAAATTGTCTGCAGATGTCATAACACCAAGCATTTTATACATGGTTAATAAAAGCATATCATTAAGTCAATTCCCAGATTTATGGAAAGAAGCTAAGGTAAAACCATTGTTTAAATCTGGAAATAAAGATGATATTAATAATTACCGACCAATTTCAATATTGCCAACAATTTCAAAACATTGAAAAATGGGTGGAAAAGCAGTTTTCTCAATATTTGAATGATTTTAACTTATTACACAAGTCTCAAAGTGGATTTCGTCCGAGGCACTCGACTGAATCCGCTCTAATTCTCATGGTAGATTCTTGGCTTAAGGCTATAAACGAAGGAAAGATAGTAGGCTGTGTTTTAGTTGATTTTCGTAAGGCTTTTGATTTAGTGGACCATGAAATTCTTTTAAGAAAATTAAAATGTTATAAATGCAATGACTCGTGCTTATCTTGGTTTGAATCTTATTTATGTAATCGGAAACAGCGTGTATCTCTGAATAATCATCTATCATCTACATCCGATGTTATACATGGCGTTCCCCAGGGGTCTATTTTAGGTCCATTACTATTTTTGATGTTTCAATAGACATGATCTTCACAGCAAGACAGCTTCAGGAGAAATGCCAAGAACAGAATGTAGATCTATACATGACGTTTGTTGACCTCACCAAAGCTTTTGACACTGTTAGTCGTGATGGACTCTGGAAAATCATGGCCAAGTTTGGCTGTCCACCCAGATTCATAGCTATGGTGCGGCAGTTTCATGATGGCATGCAGGCACGTGTGCAAAATGATGGAGAGTTCTCTGAACCATTTGAAGTAACAAATGGGGTCAAACAAGGCTGTGTTCTGGCACCAACACTGTTCAGCATGATGTTTTCTGCCATGCTTATGGATGCTTTTCAGGACAGTGACACTGGTTTTCCAATCAGGTACCGTTTTGATGGCAACATATTCAACCTCAGAAGGTTGCAAGCCAAAACTAAGGTCCAGACTGATGTGCTAGATGAGCTCCTCTATGCAGATGATATGGATAAGAATGCCAACACAGAGGCAAAAATGCAAAGAGCCATGGATCAAGTCTCACAGTCATGTGATAACTATGATCTCACAATCAGCACAAAAAAGACAGAGGTTGTACACCAACCAGCCCCCGGAAAACCATATAATGAACCAACCATCACTGTGAATGGGCAAAAACTGAAAGTTGTTGACAAGTTCACCTACCTGGGAAGCACTCTCTCCAGAGCAGTGCATATTGATGATGAGATCACTGCCAGAATTGCAAAAGCTAGTGTGGCATTCGGAAGACTCCGTGCAAATGTCTGGGAGCGAAATGGAATCAAGCTTGACACCAAGCTGAAAGTCTACAAGGCTGTGGTACTGCCAACCCTCTTGTATGCATGTGAGACCTGGACAGTATACCAACGCCATGCAAAGAGACTTAACCATTTCCACTTAAGCTGTTTGAGAAAGTTGTTAAAAATCAAGTGGCAGGACAAGATTCCAGACACAGAGGTCCTGAGGAAAGCAGGGATGCAAAGCATGCATACAGTCTTAAAGCTAGCACAGCTAAGATGGACTGGCCATGTTATAAGAATGCCTGATGCGCGACTTCCAAAGAAAGTTTTCTATGGAGAACTACAGGAAGGAAAGCGCTCTCAAGGTGGCCAGAAGAAACGCTACAAAGACACCCTCAAAGCCTCTCTGAAGGATTTCGAAATACCAATGGGGTCCTGGGAACAGACTGCACAGGAGCGATCAAAGTGGCGAGGTCTCATCAACAAAGGAGCAGCTCTCTATGAAAAGAAGAGAATCTGTGAAGCTGAAAGAAAGCGAAGAGAGCGCAAAGCCAAAACAAATGTGCCACCAGCAGACTCTATGACATTGACTTGCTCTACTTGCAACCGACAGTTTAGAGCCAGAATTGGCCTAGTCAGCCATCAAAGAACTCACCAACACACATCAGCACAATTCAAGAAATAATGATGGTCTTTCTCATTAGTGAGAGACGAACTATCACTATTTTTGATTTTTATTAATGACTTGCCTTTATACTTACAAAACAATACATCTACAATTGATTTGTATGCTGATGATACTACTATATATTATAGTGGCAGTGATAAATTAATGCTAGAAAGAAATTTGCAGAAGTCTCTTGACTGCCTTCAAATATGGTGTCGAGAAAATGGCATGATTTTAAACACAGATAAAACCAAAGTCATGCTTATAACCAGCAGGCAAAAGCGAATTAACTTGAATAATGCGGTTTTGAACCTCCAGTACAATGATATTGATATAGATATTACCACGTGTGACAAAATCTTGGGTATTCATGTTGACAATAATCTGACGTGGAACGATCACTTTAATTTTTTGTCTAAAAAGTTGTCCTCACACTTGTGGCTTTTGAGCAAAATAAGAATTTATCTATCTATTGAACACAGAGTACTTTTCTACAATGCGTATATCAAACCTCACATTGACTATTGTAGTTTAATCTGGAGTAACACGTCCAGCACGAATATAAGCAAAATAACTAGATTGCAAAGAAGGGCATGCAAGCTGATTTTGGGGCATGAATATAATGGCTTGCCCGAGGCACTCGAAAAATTAAAGATGTTGTCATTTGATCAAAGTATTTTCCTCAGTAAAGCAAAAATTATGTATAAAATTCACAACAATTTGGCCCCTAGTTATTTGAATGAAATGTTTTTAATGCGAGATGCAAATCTTGATAATACAACTTCCAATTTAAGGTCTGTCGCAAATAAAAATTTTGTAGTTCCACTAGCAAAATGTAATCTTTTTAAAGGTAGCTTGACTTATTCAGGTGTAATTATTTGGAATAGTATCCCTGTCAGTATAAAGGATTCCTCATCCTTACAAATTTTCGTTAATAGGTGTACTGAGTGGCTTCTACATTAATTGATAGTTAGTTATTAATCTGTACCTCCACCGCAAATGAGACGTATATTGTACGCATATACTGTCATTATGTCTGTCTGTCTGCCTGTCTGTCTGTCTCACTCTGTCCGTCAATCTGTCTGCCCACCTGTCTGTCTGTCTGTCTCCCTTTCTGTCTATCACTCTCCCTTTCACTGACTGACTGTCTGTCTGTCTGTCTGCCTGCCTGCCTGCCTGCCTGCCTGCCTGCCTGCCTGCCTGCCTGTCTGTCTGTCTGTCTGTCTGTCTGTCTTATTTCCTATCAAGTTTCACATTTTACATGCTTTTGAATTTAATGCTTTAATTGTATATTGCCATGTTTGTTGTTACATGTACCATGTTTTGAGGGCCCCAAGGAAGATTGGTTCTGCCAATTGGGTCACCCTCGTTAAATAAAGAATTTACTTACTTACTTACTTACTTACTAGATGGTCAGCCAGGTGTTTTGATGTATACATCAGGAAAACATGCCCGTGCAATATATACCCCCTCAAACCCCACTTTTATATAGCAAAACTGCGGTATGCAGGGCTATACCTATTTTCTTATTTTTGCTCCAAAACATAGATTGTGGGTACTCGTTAGAACCGCCTCAGCGAGGCGACGTGTACCCACAATCTATGTTTTGAGCAAAAATAAGAAAAATATCAAAATTTTTCTGATGAAATTTTCATTTTTTAAAACGGAAAAAATCTCTGTATATTGCATGGGCAAGTTTTCGTAATGAACGCCCAGGGTTTTAAAATCATTACTTCGAATCCCATGGGGGAAGGCCAAGGCCTTCTAGGAGCTTAACTGACGTAATCAGGTCCCGTTTAGCTGAGAATATTAAACTTATACGAGTATAGGAAAATTACTATTTGCCTGGACAAGCAGTCCATCTATTTTTCACGGTCCCAATGTGCGGATGCCCTATACAAGTATTAGATTTTTGACATAACCGAACTTTACAAATAGTCTACCACGGGATATTGGATTGCATTACTGCATTAGACTGTTAGAAAGGTCAGTAAATGAAATACAGGGGTTTGGGTATTTATACCGTCCAAGGTTGTTGTTTTTTGGCAAGTCGCTGCTGTGTACAGACAAAATGGTTTGTGTTCGGCATACTTTTAATGATTTGATTGCCCTTATATGTAAAATATACCCGTTTTGTGTTTCGTAAGTAACACGGGTCGTGTTGTCTTGGTAGGGTCATTGTCCACTGACCGGATTACGAATGCGTCAGAAAACCAACAATCTGCGTAAAACAGCTACTGCACATCTGATCAGCGTCTTAGTTTACGCGACACAGATAGAATAATCCCTCGGGTAATCCCTCTTGTACTTAAACCCGAAATTTCAAGCTTCTATCCAGCTTCTGTGACTGTACAGGGCGGTTTATTGTCGGACCAGGTCGGAAATCTAAATTGTTGTTTTCTCATGCGAAGGCTCGCGTAATATCGATACTATGTAACGGCGTAAGAACAAATTTATTGGTATTTTGGATTTGTTTTCTGTGTCAAGTTGCAATTTTTAACAAACTATGTGCCACAAATTTTTGATAATACATCGATAATGATCATCATGGAAGAGGTTGTCTTGCCAGAATAAAAAATGAGCCAGTGCGTGAGAAAACCAACAATTTGGGTTTCCGACCAGGTCTGACACAAACCAGTCTGTACAGTCACAGAATAAAGCTAGAAGCTTGAAACTTTGGAAATAGGTAGAAGAGGAATTGTACTATCCGTGTGGCGAAAATAAAGACGCTGATCAGCCGTGCAGTTACTGCACGGCTGATCTGCGTCTTTGTTTTCGCATATGCAAATTGTTTGTTTTCTCATGCACAGGCTCAAATAGTTTCATATTCCTAGCAGGCGTATATGAAGCAACTAATTACACGTATTCGGGAGCAGAAAAACAGCTTTCTCCTACGCATTTACATTAATATTGCACAAGAAATAGGCATCAATATAAGCAAGCAAAATCTTCTGCAAATTGCATCCAAGTGTTCAGACCATTAAGGATAATATTTTCCCATAATACGAGACCTCGGATCCAAAATATTTTATTGTATCCGAGCACGAAGCCAAACGTCATATTCAAGACGCAAAAAAATGAAAATAAATAAATAAATAAAGAAAGAAAGAAAGAAAGAAAGAAAAGGTAAGCGGAGTACCCGTCACGCCAAATTATCTCCGTCAATGTAATACAGCAATGACTTGGTGTTGTATTGTCACAGTGTAAACAAATGCAGTATACAATATACAAGCCCAGTATAGCAAGAAAATTCCATTTCCATTCTCTGGCTGTACTGGAGCACTAACTGACCAGCTGGCCTGATTAAGAGGCCTATTCTCATTCCAGAGTTAGCGCATTCCCTGTATATAACTTTATATTCAAGCTGCAATTCCAAGCCCCATGGCGGCCCAGTCCGGCTGTGTCAGATCTGATCGAAAACTTCAATGAAACATTTTATTGTGACACGGATCAATGAATGAACCCTGAGCTTTGAAAATCCGATTTCTTTATTTATAGATGAAAACATACCCGATTTTTAACCCATTAACCCATTTCGACACGATTTTGCTGGAGTAATATTAATGAGCCGCATCGTGAGAAAACCGGATTTTTGCCTAGGCGAAAACAAAGGCGCAGATCAGCTTCGCGGTAACCGCGAAGCTGATCAGCGCCTTTGTTTTCGCTACACGGATAGTATATTTCCTCTTCTTCTTAAATCCGAAATTTCAAACTTCTAGCCTGCTTCTGAGCTTGTACAGCCCGGTTTGTGTCGGACCTGGTCGGAAATCCCGAAGACCGGTTTTCTCGCGTCGCGGCTCATTTTGTGATTGCTCTCGGATAACGCCAATTATCGAGGTACGTTTATTGTTATTAACATTTTATAATCGTTTTTTTTCTACGATGCCCTGATACAGCACACATGTATTGTGCATCGAGCACATATTACAAAAAAACTTTCGTCGTAGACTCACGTCACAGATTCAGTCGTATGTGTGATCTGTGTAGATTTTTGGTACCGGTGTAGATGACCAAGAGGACGACCAAAAACGGGGAAATAATTTGAGCCGCCTCATGAGAAAACCAACAATGTGGTTTCCGAACAGGTCGGACACAAACCGAGCTGTACAAGCACATAAGATGACTAGAGGCTCGACATTTCGGATTTAGAAAAGTACTATCCGTGTAGCGAAAACAAAGGCGCTGATCAGCTTCGCGGTCACCGCGAAGCTGATCTGCGTCTTTGTTTTCGCCTATGCAGCCTGAATGATTATTGGTTTTCTCATGATGCGGCTCAATTTTATATTAGCTAGATGGCACCCAGTATGAATGAGATGCCCAAATGGATGGTGTCATGGTTCTACGCCACCGCTATAATCTGTACGATAGATGCCACATTCGTTGTTTTCCGACCGCTCACACTGCCAGGGGGAGCATGGTTTAAATTCTTTTATCCATGTAAGTACTGTACATTCACTTTTGGTTTAAATTCTTTTACCCAAGTACTGGACATGTATTCACTTTCGGTTTAAATTCTTTTACCCATGTAAGTGCTGTACATTTAAGAATTGGCTTAAATTCTTTTACCTATTTAAGTACTGTACATTCACTTTTGGTTTAACATGTGCATGTACTATAATTTTCAGACAAATGGTATATAACAGTTGACCAGCGGTACAATGACATCACAGATTCCTACTCCTATACACAGAGCCTGTAAGTTCACTGACAAATTTAGATTTATGAGTCTGTGGTTTTGTACTTTATACAATTGACTTTTTTTTATTCAGTTTAACGTCCCTTTCAAGATAACTTCAGCTCATACAGTAGTCGGGGAGAAAACGGGAGAACCCCTGTATACGTTTAGCGAAAACAAAGGTGATGATCAACTGTGCAGTTACTGCACAGCTGATCTGCGCCTTTGTTTTCGTCATAGGCAAAAGTCCGGTTTTCTCGTGTCGAGGCTCACTTATGGTCGTGGCGATATGTGGAAACAGCCTGCCTTCGATTCTTATTTGCGCAGCCATTACATGTATTCTGTGTTATCGGCCAAACGTGGCTCATTTGTTGAAATAAGTGATTATTTTGAAGTATTTTCGAAAACATAACATTACATACGTTTTTGTGACTAATCAGGCTATGAAATTGTATTCCACAGGATGAACTATGCAGAGGTTGTTCTAAATATTGTCACACTGATTTTGGTAAGTACGGAAGCTCATTACGAAAACTTGCCCATGCAATATACAGAGATTTTTTAGCTTTAAAAATTGAAAATTTTCAGCTGAAAAATTTTGATATTTTTCTTATTTTTGCTCAAAACATAGATTGTGGGTACACGTTAGAACCGCCTCGCCGAGGCGGTTCTAACGAGTACCCACAATCTATGTTTTGGAGCAAAAATAAGAAAAATAGGTATACCCCTGCATACCCCAGTTTTTGTATATAAAAGTGGGGTTTAAGGGGGTAGACGCTTCACGGACATGTTTTCCTGATGTCATAACTCAGCCTAAAAAGGTTCAGCCAAAATGGCCGTCAAAGGTTCAGCCAAAATGGCCCAGGTTCGATATGGTTTCAATATGAACCGCGTCGTGGGAAAACTAACAATGAGGATTTTGTTAGGTTCTACACAAACCGACTAGAGGCTTGAGATTTCGGATTTAAGAAGAAGAGAAATTGTACAATCCGTGTAGCGAAAACAAAGGTGCTGATCAGCTTGGTGGTAAATACCACGAAGCTGATCTGCGTCATTGTTTTAGCCTATGCAACTTGAATTGTTGGTTTTCTCATGATGCGGCTCAATTATGTAGTCTAATACGAACTTATTTGTATCTTTTTTTCAACGAGCATTTTGACGCAACGACAATATGCTGTAATTATGGGATCAAGCGATCGCGCAAGTAAATACGATTTGGCGCTCATGTCACACCAAAGTCCTGGCATTTACCGTCTCAGTAATAACCTCCCATCTCTTTCAGCACTATAGGCGATCATGTTACACCAAAGTCATGGCATTTGCCGTCTCAGTAATAACCTCCCATCTCTTTCAGCACTACAGGCGATCATGTCACACCAAAGTCATGGCATTTACCATCTCAGTAATAACCTCCCATCTCTTTCAGCACTACAGGCGATCATGTCACACCAAAGTCATGGCATTTACCGTCTCAGTAATAACCTCCCATCTCTTTCAGCACTACAGACGATCATGTCACACCAAAGTCATGGCATTTACCGTCTCAGTAACCTCCCATCTCTTTCAGCACTACAGGCGATCATGTCACACCAAAGTCCTGACATTTACCGTCTCAGTAATGACCTCCCATCTCTTTCAGCACTACAGGCGATCATGTCACACCAAAGTCCTGGCATTTACCGTCTCTGTAATGACCTCCCATCTCTTTCAGCACTACAGGCGATCATGTCACACCAAAGTCATGGCATTTACCGTCTCTGCAATAACCTCCCATCTCTTTCAGCACTACAGGCGATCATGTCATACCAAAGTCATGGCATTTACCGTCTCAGTAACCTCCCATCTCTTTCAGCACTATAGGCGATCATGTTACACCAAAGTCATGGCATTTACCGTCTCAGTAATGACCTCCCATCTCTTTCAGCACTACAGGCGATCATGTCACACCAAAGTCACGGCATTTACCGTCTCAGTAATGACCTCCCATCTCTTTCAGCACTACAGGCGATCATGTCACACCAAAGTCATAGCATTTACCGTCTCAATAATAACCTCCCACCTCTTTCAGCACTATAGGCGATCATGTCACACCAAAGTCCTGGCATTTACCGTCTCAGTAATAACCTCCCATCTCATTCAGCACTACAGACGATCATGTCACACCAAAGTCCTGGCATTTACCGTCTCAGTAATGACCTCCCATCTCTTTCAGCACTACAGGCGATCATGTCACACCAAAGTCATGGCATTTACCGTCTCAATAATAACCTCCCATCTCTTTCAGCTCTACAGGCAATCATGTCACACCAAAGTCCTGGCATTTACCGTCTCAGTAACCTCCCATCTCATTCAGCACTACAAGCGATCATGTCACACCAAAGTCATGGCATTTACCGTCTCAATAATAACCTCCCATCTCTTTCAGCTCTACAGGCAATCATGTCACACCAAAGTCCTGGCATTTACCGTCTCAGTAACCTCCCATCTCTTTCAGCACTATAGGCGATCATGTTACACCAAAGTGATGGCATTTACCGTCTCAATAATAACCTCCCATCTCTTTCAGCACTACAAGCGATCATGTCACACCAAAGTCATGGCATTTACCGTCTCGGTAATGACCTTCTGGAAGACTGTGCTCTATATCGCCATGTTCTTTGAACTGGCCGGTGGCAAAGACTACCGCCAGGGGAATACCCTGGTACAGGAAATATTCATTGTGTACCTCACCAATGGTGCTTGGATTCTGTTTCCCTACCTCTGCATGGCATCACTGTGGAAGGGGTTGGCGACGGGAGGTGGCGGTAGTGAGAGGTCGGTTGATAAAGGTTACGTAGAGGTGAAGACGTCACATGGTGTTATGAGAGACCAAGAAGCTAGGCACCGGAAAGGTGTTTGATCAGGACTATGTACGATGATGTTTTAAGTTTGTAAAAAGTTCATGTGACACGCTGGTTCTAAATAACATGCAGAACAGATACAGTAGTAGGTCATTGCTAAAATTCCGACTTACGATTGAAGTATGTGAAGGGGATCTAGTGTAGTGTCATTTGCGAAAATCTTGCTGCTTAAAGGCCTAAGTCAGCCTGGCAAGAGATTAATACCTTTATTGAGACAGGTTATACAGGTAGAGAAATGCTACTGTGCAGTTACTGTCATATTTATTGTCTTATCCCCCAAGACACTACCTGTTTGAATAAAGTGCAATAAAATTAATCACAAGTATGGGCATTTAGGTATTTATGGTTATCTATATTACAAGCAAGCATATTTTAGTTATTCCATAGGTAGCAGCCACAGCCAATCAAATGCTGCGCGGTAGATGTTAACCCTTTGGTGTCTAGACAAATACTGAGATAAGCTACCTAATTTTGCCTTTTATAGTCCGCCTATACACGCCAAAGCTAACTTACCAAACTGCATACGCCCGTTATTGCATTCCGGGATCATGAGTTGCCGATTCATATGTATAATTCGGCAAATAGGTTACTGTATGGGCGTTACCTCATGAATACATTATTGGGTATGGTCTACCTTTGACTTAGGTAAAAGTTAGAAGTATACATTTAAACGATTAAACTCACGTTACCAGAAAATAAGTTGCAACATTTTTCATCTTGTAAAATGCCTTATGAAGATTAGAATATATTGTTACCTCCCTTTGACCGTTATCCTTTGTAACTGCGGTGGAGCTTATTGTTATAGCTTGATTGGTCACATTCGCTCACTTTAAATATTTTTTGAGGACAAAGGAATGTTTTCCCTACTTGAACAGATGGACTAGCCGACCACGCCCAGATATGAATATTAAAGTTGCCGCCTATACAGTAACCTATTTGCTCAAGTATACATATATGGTTCTATGTTTGACGACTCTTAGCCGATTGTTTCAATGAATCGCATTTTATTTTGCATAGAACATGGTATAAGCAATGGTTGGTTGGTTGATTCAGGTTTAACGTCCCACCAACAGCTAAGGTCATATGGAGACGGGACCTCGCAATGGAAGCATGTCACCATTCAGCCACTGATACCCGGTTGGATTGCACTGGTTTGTTGCTTTGCAAAATGATTTTCAAACAACAGTGTATAATTATTTTGCTTTATTGCTTGTAAAGATAGTTGTTCTAAAAATCTCAAACAATTATATTAGTGTACAATGTGGTTATATATACATAGTAAAATTATACAGCTGTATTAATATCAGTACAGTAACACCAACTATAGTAAAATTGATATGGATATGCAACTACCTTGGTCAAAGAGTCCCCACTCATGAGTGACCACATATACTCAAAGGTGTCTAAGTAATAGTTAGAGTATGGAGGTGAGCTCAATACGAAAATTATAGACCCGGGCACGTGAACTTAAAGCCGACCGAGCGCAGCGAGGGAGGCTTTAAGTTCACGTGCCCGGGTCTATAATTTTCGTATTGACCGATACCGACATACTCTAACTGACTTATATACTAGCTCCTTTGTTTCGCTATAACAAATGCTACACAGCGAGCCGATTGACCAAACCTTGCGCAGTATGCTTAGACCAATTATATTCTGTTAAAGCGTGTTTTCTCGCGACATGAATATTGGCCAAAAATCCCACGGACTAACTGTGAACGATATTTTCTTTCCTCGTGCAGTCATGTCCAAAAATAACTTTCACAGTAGCTTCCCCTTAAAACGTCGTCGAGGTTATTAAGCGATCAAGATTTAATGCAAATAATTCAATACCATTTAAGTATGATTTTTGTATATCTATATATTGTGCGTAAACTGATTTGAAAGTGTAGATCACTTCTACTTGGATCTGTCATAGGCTAATCCCCATGCTGAAATGACAGAGGACCATTTACTGAATTTTACTGAATGCCCGGCTGTTTATGGGGGAAACAGCTGGTCAAAACTAACTTTGTGAAGTTCGTTCCTACTTCCGTGGTTTCTCATTAACCTCACACTAACCCTAACCTTCTACACTACCAATGAAACCATGGGGCGAGGAATATTTTCACACAGAAATGTACGTGCAACGGTACGTTTGAAATAATACAATTTTGCCTCATCTGAAAGAATTTCGGATACTCAGTAGGAAGACAATTTGTATTTACCTTTACCATGATTTGCTGGGAAAACGTACAATCAGCATAAGCATGAATACAGCGAAAGCATTTTTTGCGGTGCAGCTGAACCGTTACATAAACTTACTGTTGTGTCTAATATATAACAGCGTACATCTACGGGAGGTTTATAAGTTTCCCGCCAGATATTATCAACCGGTTGATAATAAAAAGCGCGAAACTTATCAACCTCCCTCCTAAATTTCCTTTGTTTAGCAGGTCAATACGTTTGTTATAGACCTGTTCGAAACAAAGGAGCCAGTATATAAAGCATGTCATCGTGCAAATCTTAATGATTTCTACAAAACAAGGTAACCCGATTGCGAAGAGTGCAGACAGATATGAGCCGCCTCATGGGAAAACCAACAATCTGCCTAGGCGAAAACAAAGGCGCAGATCAGCTTCGCAGTAACTGCGAAGCTGATCAGCGCCTTTGTTTTCGCTACTCGGATAGTACAATTCCTCTTCTACTTAAATCCGAAATTTCAAGCTTCTCGCTCTTTTCCGTGACTGTACAGGTCGGTTTGTGTCGGACCTGTTCGGAAACCACATTGTTGGTTTTCCCACGAGGCGGCTCAACATGCGAGTATGCTTTACAAAATCTTAAAATCATGATTATAGACAAACATTATATGGCTTTTGCACTGTAGATTTTAAGGTATGGTAAAATATGATGTGCCCCTTGATAAAAACATGTAATGTTAAACAGAGATATGGAATTTGATATGCTAGTTGCCTATCTACACCATCTGTAATACTAATAATAGTTATAAAACAATGTTATTTAGCCCACCTCAATGAGGAGACTGTAAAACTGAGCCCCATTGACGAAAAACAATCCCAGGACTAAACACACTGTGTATCAAGAAAACTAGTCGCCTCTTGATCAAGAAATACATGGATAGGGCTAAACACAACGTGTATTTATTTGTGTTTTGTCCATTATGAGATTCTGTAACATGACTGTCCTTTGATGAAAATCGCCCCTAAGCACGGTAAAACACAGTGACAGTCTATCTATATTGGTAGTTATAGTAAAATCTCTTCTGGTCGTCCTCTCGTCGAGTCTCCCGTAGCTCCCCCTCAGTGATGTAGTGGGACTTCCCTCGACGTCTCAAGAGAGGGACATCTTTTTCAAGGTTCATATCCTTCACCCTAAAATGAAATGGCAGCATGTATTTTTATCTAATGTACATGTGACACAAGGTCAAGGTCAAACATCATTTAGACCCATGGTCACAGGTGTCGGTATAAACTACTCATTACGAAAACAAATCTTTGTTTTGGATCAAAACTTAAATAATTATGTACCCTTCTATCTCCCAGTTTTTAAACTAGATGATAAAAATGAGGTATCATTTGGGTATACATTTCACGGACGTGCTTTCCTGAAGCTACCATGCAAGTAACACCTTGAATTTTATACAGTTGAAATGTTAGTTTTTGCAATTACTTTGTTTTCGTTTAACGTCACACCAACAGCTTAGGTTATATTGAGACGGTACCTCGGAGTCAACTCTTAAAAAATGTCTACGTATTTTTAAGACAGCACTTAAATTGGCGTCAGCCTAACAAACAGCTACAAGTGTTTTGAATGATTATAAGAAACACAAATGAGCCTTTGCATGAGAAAACCAACAATTTGCATATGCGAAAACAGATCAGCTGTGCAGTAACTGCACAGCTGATCAGCGCCTTTGTTTTCGCCACACGGATAGTACAATTTGTCTTCTACCTGTATCCAAAGTTTCAAGCTTCTTGCTTTATTCAATAACTGTACAGCCTGGTTTATGTCAGACCTGGTCGGAAGCCCAAATTGTTGGTTTTCTCATGCGCAGGCTCAAATAAAATTGTCATTTTCAATGCAATGAAAATCCCCGTCATTCACATGGTGAGATATTCCAAAGGTAGAGGAATAATTAGTCTTCTTCGGTTCTTAAGGACTCGTCACACATATATAATACGCGAAAATCTCTCAACGCAGACGTGCGTTTTCGAAAAATAGTATTTGTTCGTTTGATTCATTGCTAAAACGTCCCGGTCAACAGCTATGGTCATGTCGACACGTTGTCAGTTGCAAGGGACGTAAAGCAATAAATCAAACGAACAAGAATTCCATTTTGCAATAAAACGCAAGTCTACGCAAGTTTACGTTTGTGTGACGAGGCCTTTAATGTTAAACAATGCACTATCTCGATAAGTTTCAAGACAGCCAGAGTACTTTTATGCATTATACTATAACTTACCTGAAGCATCGTTTTACGTTGATAACAACGACGGCTATTAAACCGGCTAGCAGGAAGGCAGATCCGGCGAAGTAGAACACGTTATCTATGCCGCCCTCCCTCTCATCTAGTGAATCTAAGATGTACAAGAACAGAAAAATATTAGTTCCGCACATTCTGCTTGGTTCTGGTTTAATGTCACAATCAACAATATTTCAGTCGTGTCGACCCGGACCCACCGGTTGTTGTAATTTGAGAAGCTCAAGTCACTATACGGCGGAGGTAGATATCGAAACTACCACTTCTACATCTGGAGTCCTGTATTCCATCAGACTACGAGGGTTATAAAAGTATTTTATGCTCAACTCAGCTAAGCATAAATTTTAGGCAGTGGCTAGGGATACGGTACCGTATCTGTAGACTATATATAGGAAATGGCTAAAGGTACGGTATAGATTAAAAATCGATAATATAATATTTTCAGGTGAGTTTTAAGTTGAATCATCGCAAGTATCCGAAATGGCTAAAGGTACGGAAGACTAGAGACACAGACTTAAGGAAACAATGCTAATGTATAAAGTTGAGAGATTTCAATTTATTTCTAACCTCGTGGAACGAAATTTTCAATTGTTATATTTGAGTGTGTGTTTGTGCAATATCACCATTATCTACAATTATTTGACCGACATCAAAGGATATAAAGCCAACTCGCAGTAAGAAAGTTTCTAACGATGCGTGAAGATAATAACAAGATAATATTAGCCTCAATTAGTTGCTTAACCATCAATACGATGTCCGCGCCTCAATGTGCGAACAACAAACAAGACAGTAATGAAGTGAAGAATTCTTTCCGTGATTTATGATATAATTTTACGCTTTGTTTACACGTTTTCTTGTTCTTATGATTGTTCTTTATGCGCTTATTTTAAGTTTGAAATCATGTCGATCGATTTTTTTCTTGTTGCGTCGAAATGACTGAGATACATGTATGTTCCTTTTTTTAGGAGCTTTTTTTTTATTTAAAAGTTTACAAGCGATTTTCCATTAAAATCAAGTAATAAATTGCCTAAAACGCAATCGAAATATAACATTTTTATACCAGATCTAATGACCAAGACTAGCCAAACTGCATATACATGTATATGCATAATTTCCCAAGCAATTAAAAACAATTAACGCTAAGTACTGTTAAGATTATTGTGCATGTGTAAAGCTTGCCCAACCATGAAACTGTGAGAAAAGTAAGACACCCGTAAATGTTTATTTTTATGATATGTGAATAGTCAACACATATTCGGTTTTTGGAGAATCCTTCATTATGATTCATTGGGAAACTTGCAATGCTTCAACTTAAAACTCACCTGAAAATATTAAATTATTGATTTTTGATCTATACCGTACCTTTAGCCGGCTACAGATACGGTACCGTATCTCCAGCCACCAGGCTAGGGATACGGTACCGTATCCCTAGCCCACAGGCTAAAGATACGGTACCGTATCCCTAGCCACTTCCTAAATTTTAAACTGCTCATAAATACAAAAGTAGCTCGGATACATTGAAATTTTATTAAATCACCAACACCCATGATAAATGTTTCATGTCCTTAGAAATAAAAGGAAAATGTAAGCAACTAGAAAAAGTGCCTTGAGAGGCACGTATACCCCCGGCTGGTATATATGAGCCATTGTATCAGAAAACTTGACCAACAGTATGCATATGCGAAAACGAAGGCGCAAGTACTGCGAAGCTGATCAACGCCTTTGTTTTCGCGACAATTCCTCTACTTTATAAATCTAAAAATTTCCAGCCTCTAACAATCTTCTATGACTGTTCTGCCCAGTTTGTGTGTGACTTGTCGTAAACCCAAATTGTTAGTTTTCTCACACGATGGCTCAGTTATGGTATTGTCACGTTTTCAATGAACAACTACCATCAGGAAAACATCCATGAAAAGTATAACCCCTTGAACCCCATTTTAATATATAGTAAGATAGGGTATAGAGGGGTTACAACTTTTCTTATTTTTGATCCAAAACATAGATTGTGGGTACTCGTCGAGGGGCCGCGGTGCACCCGCAATGTATGTTTTGAGCAAAAATATTGAAAATGTAAAAAAATCTACTGAAAATTTTCAAGTTTTACAACTTCTGAAAAATCTGTGTAGTACATGGGCATGTTTGCAAAAAGTGAAGGATCTCTAAAACTAACCTGCTATGAAATTGTTGGCAATAGTGGTAGAGCCGGCAAACAGGCCCAGTAGACCCTCTACCCAGCGGATATACTGTCGACTGAAGGCTATCGGAATAACCCACCGCAGTACGGTCTCGAACACAACTGTCAAAACAAGTAAAAGAAAGTGGTTACACAAAGCAAAAATTAATAATATTGACTCACAGGCTTTCGGGCCAGTCGTAAACGGTATAGAGTGAATGTCTTTCGATCAATCAGAATTGTTTAAGATTCTTTTTCGAGTTCTTTTGTTTTCCTTCCGAATTTTAGGAGCATGATCCTAGTTTTCGCAACAACTTGAAACTTTCACCCTAATGCTTACGAATGCTTGCAAATGCTACTTTCTAGCGATTAATGCGAATCTGCGCAAAACTGCATTCGGAAGGGCATTCGCAAGGGAAATTCGGTACATGTGAGAGCAGTATAACAAAGTGTAACGTTACCTTGTAGGGCTCCCAATATGGCGGTATATGCCGCGATATACGACACATATGGACTGTAGAACATAGGTAGCTGCACCGTCAGCAGTCCGAGAACCAACCCAATACAGCCCATAGCAATCATGGTCCCGTGGAACCTCTTCTTGGCCGGCCAGAAGGCGAGGGCGATGTAGCCCAGGGTGGCACCACACGGGTACAGGAAGATGGCAATGAGGATGTGCTGGGTCGTGAACGGGGACCCGGACCCGAGGAGATCGAAGAACCCGGCGTCCATCCAGTAGATAAGTTCGGTCATCGGCAGGCTCTCACCTGAATGATATGTGTGGTACATTTAACTTAGTTGTGTCACGGTAGCGAAAAAAATACTTTTCTTTAGTAGACCATATTTCTATCTATCTATCTTCATATACTGAGTCGATCAATTGCCACATGCACATTGTCAATAAAGCTTATGATATTGCACGTCTCATTAATTAAAATGTTAAAGGTATAATTGGAAGGTGAGGTACCACCACTTACCGAAGTAATAAATCCCGTAAACAAGTAAGGTCAAGATAAGAATTCCTCCGCGGCAGAATGACAGGGACCGCAGCTTGAGCGCGTCCACACAATCCCTGATGTGTCTGTGGTCCTTGATGAGGGGGAGAGGCGCTATGACAATACTGGTGAAGAAGGCCACCCCCGCGGGGGCACAGACACACTTGTAGTAGATATGCCAGCCAGTCATGTCCTCTATGTCGGCTCGAGTAGCGTCTCCCTGACAAAATAAATACATAATGTAGTATGAAGACTGTGTGACACACTGAAATATCGTCTTATTCTCTCTAATTCACACAGCATATCAACTAATTCCAACAAATATAATTCCTGGCTATAGAACGGACCATAGTGGCATTACAATGGATTTGGTTTTAAATTACAACAATGAACGTGGAAAGGGATATTGGAAATTTAATAACTCGTTACTTAAGGATCAAGAATACATTAAACTAGTTAAAGATACAATATCAGAAGTCAAATTAACGTACACCAAGAACAATAATAATAACAATGATAACACTAATTCAGAACAAACAGAATTCAACATAAATGATCAACATTTTTTGGAAACACTTCTACTTATTATTCGCGGAAACACAATAAAATACAGCTCATTTAAAAAGAAACAACATCAACAAGAAGAATTGAAGTTAGAACAAGAAATTAAGATACTTGAAAATGAAGTATATAAAAATTTTGAAAAATATGTCCGAGGAAACTTTAAATAACCTAGATAGAAAGAAAACAATGTTATATGATATTCAAAAAGCTAAGATTGAAGGAATGATGCTGCGCTCTAGAAGCAGGTATGAAGAATTAGGAGAAAAACCTACCCATTACTTTTTTAATTTAGAAAAACGAAATTATACTAGTAAAGTGATTCAAAAATTAATTAATACAGAGGGAGAAGAGTAAAAATACAAACACAGCTGACATTTTAAAATGCCAAGCAAATTTTTATAAAGATTTATATACGCAAGAAAAGTTAGATAGAAATATTTCAATTAGCTCAGTCTTAGGGAAAAATGATAAAAAATTATCAGATAAGGAATCGCAGGAATTAGAAGGTGAGATATCTTACTCAGAATTAACTTTCGCACTGAAAAACATGAAAAATGATAAAAGTCCCGGTCTGGACGGATTTACGGTGGAATTTTTCAAGTTTTTTTTGATCGACATTGGTTGTTTTATTCTTAAATCCTTAAACTATGGTTATTGTACAGGCTCGTTGAGTATTACACAGAAACAGGGTGTGATTACTTGTATACCCAAACCAAATAAATCTAAATTTAATTTAAAAAAAACTGGCGGCCTATTTCTTTACTTAACGTGATCTATAAACTTGCATCAGCAGTCATATCTAATAGACTTAAGAAAGTACTAGATAATTTAATTAACGAAAATCAAAAAGGCTTTATCGCGGGAAGATTTTTAGGGGAAAATGTTCGATTAATCTACGATATACTATTTGAGGCGAAAAAAACAAAATGTACCTGGCTTAATGTTGTCTATTGACTGAAAAAGCATTTGATACAGTATCATGGGGTTTTATTTCTGATGTCCTAGATTATTTTAATTTTGGAAATTCGATTAAAAAATGGATAAGTCTATTTCAACAAGGGTCCGAGACACGTATTTTACAAAACGGTTTTATGTCAGATAGTTTTTATTTAGGAAGAGGTTGTAGACAAGGAGACCCTATCTCCCCTTATTTATTTATACTATGTGCAGAAATTTTAGGAAAAATGATATTAAAAAACAATGACATTAGAATGACATTAGAATATAAGTTATCACAATATGCAGACGACACTCAACTGATATTAGATGGCACAGAAAAATCGTTAAAAGCAGCTATGGAAACACTTAAACAATTTTATATTATGTCAGGTTTGAAAATAAATGTTGAAAAAACAAGAGCGTTATGGATCGGTTGGTCGTGCGGCTCTCATGAAACACTCTGTGAAGAATTAGCATTAGATTGGTCCCAAGAACCCTTAAAAATCTTAGGTGTTACATTCTCACCATTAGTTTTTAACATATGGGACTTAAATGTTAATGAAATTTTGAGAAAAGTTAAACATCTGCTGAATCAGTGGTCGAAACGTAAATTAAGCCTCTCAGGGAGAATTACAATAATAAAATCTCTTGCGATATCCAAATTTGTTCACCTATTCATCTCGTTGCCAGACCCACCTAATGCATTAATAAAGGAACTTGAACATATATTTTACAAATTTCTTTGAAATTCTGGACCGGATAGAATAAAAAGAAAAAATATTGTTAAGAATATTGCTTGTGCTGGTCTCAGAATGGTTGAACTAAGATCATTTATTAAAGCATTAAAGGTATCCTGGCTCAGACGAATATTGCAACAATCAAAGCAAATGGAATGGATAAACCTATCCCAAATTAATTTTCAGATGCTCTTTTCTGTCGGAGGTTCCTATGCAACTAAATTAGATAATAACCTGTATAATCCATTTTGGAAAAATTTAATGGCAAATTGGGCCGAATTTTGTAAAATTTTACCGGTTGAAAAGGTATCTCATATGCTTGAATCGCCTATTTGGTATAACGAAAATATAGGGCGAGGAAAACTCTTTATAAACAAGAAAAGATATGACACAAGTGTCATATCAATAGCTTCAATTTTCTATCGCAGTCAATAACGTATAAAAGACAAAGCGCGCACCGAGCGTGTGGAAAAATATGCCGCAAATTCAACCAATGTATTCCCATAGACATACATACGTGGTTTGTCAGAAAAGTTCGTGTACACCATTTATATTTTCAACAGAAAAATGAATATATCTGCTTTTGCAAAAGTATTTTATAAGCAAATATACAAGAAATTTTATTGAAATCTGACAAAAACACGTCATCTACAGCCTTTTCCCTGCACTTCCGAACCGAGTGCGGGGCAAAGGTCAACGTCTCTATTTGACGTTACTTGACATTTTAAGCCGCCAGCGCGTAATACATTTGTTTCAGGGTGTTTTTTTTTTTTAACAAAAGATCCTTGGCTATCAACATTTTTATGTCTGTGTATCCAGCTGTCAAATGCAGATACGCCGTACCAATTCTCGCAAAATTGTTCGTCCACCTGTTGAACATGTGTAACAATTTCTTGCGGCGAGTATGCCAGACAGGTGATCTTCCGTTTATCAACATAGGTGGACTTCTGAGCAGCTGAAAATCGTCTGTGCCACAACTACTGAGAACTAAATAGTAACTGACAGACCGATGACGTTTCTGTTGTTTGTAACATTTTCATCGTATCTGTGGGTGATTTCCTTAACGAAACATACAATCGGCGTCGGCTGTTCTCCGACGTCAAATTACGCCATTATTTCAAACAGATTTTTCGGTCTGCTTCTGATTTTTTTCACATAAATCAAACAACACTGCCGCCAAGTCGGAATCTTTCTGAAACTGAAGTCAGTGTTATTTGGTTTTAGGACGAGATGTTTTAATGTTATAACATATTTAAGTGCCGTTTGACAGGGAAAAACACAATATGAAAATCGTCACATTTTGTTGACGTTTTGGCACCTGTCCCGTGTGGCCCTACGTACGCTTAAGTAGAAAATATGTCATATTTAACGTGTTGATACTTCAAATTGAAACAAATTCCTCAAATATGCTCATAAGATATTGCTGCTTATATTTATACAAAAACAAAAAAAAACTTAAACAACAGCACTTTACTTTTCCTGCTAGCCAAGGTGTCCACAAACCTCGTACATGTGCGTTCTGTACGCTTGGTGTACGTTAAAGTATTTTAAGCATGCAGCATGCTTAAAGCTCGACGTGTCTCGGGTATGTGTCTTATACGAATAAGTTCAACACGCGTTACATTAAACGTTTGATACGCGCCTATACTGTATTGTGTGCTTAACATAACTGTACAAAAGTACATGCAATCCAAAATTTTCAGCATGCTGAGATTATTATACGACCTGTACACACCTTAGACACACGCTAATCATTTGTGACTGTTATTTTCACCATAGAGACTATGGGCCCCCCTCCCATTGGGGCCTAAAGAAATAGATATAGGCTACTTGTGCCTTCAGGTAAAGCTAAAACCACTGCTGTCTGGTTAACCGCGCTTGTCTGAGCCTGCCCAGGAAACATTTCAAGTCAAACCATCCATACGTATAAGCCTTTTGTGTCTTAGTTGGATAGTTATATTTCAAGCACTTGTTGGATGTGATGACATCCTCATTTTGGGTAAAAGTCCCGTAAAATGGAGGCAACATCCCAACATGACAAGTCCCTGAAGCAGCATAGAAGCTTGAAATTTCGGATTTAATAAGAAGAGAAAGTGTACTATCCGTGTAGCGAAGTTACTGCGAAGCTGACCTGCGCCTTTGTTTTCGCATAGGCAAAAATCCGGTTTTCTTGTGACGCGGTTCATTTGATAATGCAACATTCATCTGTCTGGGTCTACCAGTTATCGCCAGTACTGAACAACTTCTTTCAGCGTACTGCTTAATAGACTCCATAAAAAAGGAAGAATAAAAACGAATGAAGAAAGAAAAGAGGCTTATTATGATAACAAAAAAAAAAATGAATAGCGGATACTCGGCGAGATTCGAACCTGTAAGAGTCTGATTAGAAGATCGATGCTTAACACACTAAATAATAATCTAAAAATAGTTGCCATTATCGGCTGGTTTCCCGTTATCAGGTTTATGTTATATGTAAATATATTCGGAATAGGAACCAGTGCCATGCTTAATTGATACCGAATCATTTTCCCGCCCTTGATTAGAAGAGAAAAGAGAATCAGGCTATCTCGGCTTCATTCGTACCTTCGAGGTTATCATAAAAACTATTGAAGTGACCACGGCAGTTTAGCGCTAAATACAAACGGCGATGAACTATTATTATTATGAAGAACAGACAGGCACTACAGGCATAATCAATGATAGAAATCATGTCTTAAGCATGTCGTTTATCGATTAGAAACCGAAATAACAATTTGTATCGAAATAATTGGGGACGAACATGCCTAAGGCTTGCAAAGACCGCAGACTGATGACCGCCGACCGAATCACTACCCATGGCCTCTAAGCAGTCTTTTTAATTTGAAACGTTAGTAACTTTCAAACTTTTAAGTGTCCCAGTTGAAAAAACAATCTATTTACTTTTTGTATGTCTACAGCTTTACATCCTAAAATAATCATATTGACGAATAAACAATCTTTTAAAACCGGACTTCTTTTTTTTCTCGGATGGATATCTACATGGAACTTTTCCATTACAGTTATAGCTATAGAATAATACATTGAAGGGTTGAAGCTATAAAAATTGGTATGATAAGGGTATTAGAACAATACAAGACATTGTAGCTGAAACTGGGAAATTTTATTCTTTTGATGATTTGAAAGCCATGTATAATCAGTAGGGCACAACCGTTAAATCGATATATAATATCTCCTTTTTCATATAGTATCTAAAACTAGATATCATATCTAAATCTAGATATAAACACAAAATATTTGAATTTACATATAGTATCTCCTTCTAGATATATAACTCTACGTCCGGCTTATCTATATTTCGTTTTACATATTATATCTACATTGACATATTTTGTCAAAATATCCCCTTTTTAATATAGTATCTAAAACTAGATATCATATCTAGATCTAGATATAAACACAAAATATTCGAATTTAAATATAATATCTACTTCGAGATATACAGCTCTACATCCGGTTAAAATATATATTTCGTTTGACATATTATGTCTCAATTGACAAAAATTTTCAAAATTTTTCGCCCCATAGCAACATGTATACGTAATTTGTAGTCAGGATGTTCCCATCGGTGTTCCTTGATAACTCTCCACACCACGCGGAAGTAGAGCTAGGTGACAAAGTGAAACGGATTGCGGCTTATCTAGCTGATCTACGTAATTTGTTGATTTAGATATACTATGGATTGGAATATGCCCGCAACTTAGTCTGCAACTAACATGGCCTAGTTCAACCTGGCGACGGACAAACATCTTAAATATCATCTTGTTGGTGTTTAAACGATTCCATGTGTTCAGATTTTATCTGACAGTCAGGTCTGAAGACTAGTTCCCTTGGACTTAACAAAAGGTCACAAAGTCTGTAGCCTCGTCACAATACGTCCTTGTCATCTGTTTATCATGGAAGATTGTCGTGGGACCTCGGCTTAAAGTCTCACCCGGAGGAGTGGAGAAGGATGGGATCGAACTCATGACTCCTTTTTTTACAGTGCATTTAGCTTATCCGCTGTGCCTGTATTACCCCGCCACGCGAACACGATCATCGAGTTGCTTATTTTTGAAAACTCCAGTGTGCTAGAACTCGCCAAGATACATGAACCATATCATCGTATGAAGCTTTGCCATCGGTAAACAAGTCCCCACTCCGTTAATAATGCTGGTTCATGACCTACTTGTTTTTTAGCAATCATTCTTATATATTTCCTTCTCTCGTTTCAATATGTCAGGGGATATCAAAAAGTTGAGGCATCCAGACGCAGGAAGCATAAATTTAAATTGGTTCACCGGTACCAGCACCATTCCAATAACGTGTTGATGCTCTCGACATGGGTGATAGCCTTGCTGTACCGCTTTTTTAATTTCACATTTGTGTAAAAATAGGTACCAACAAGGCACATTTTGGAAGTGTGACATTTGTGTATGTTAAATTTCGATGGCGGGGTGGAGGCGGTGAAATTAATACTAAAACTTCAAATGTCTTCAAGATCGATCCAGGCGATACTTCTGTTGTGGTTCTAATTGTTTTGTGTTTTGGAGTCGAATTTTTGTGCTGTTTGACCCTTATGTGCGTTTTCATATTTTTAGTTCAGTTCGGGTAACTGAGTGGCCGCCTATTGGGGAATAGCTGCTCACTCGCCTTACGACACATTTTCATGGTATAAGTACCTAAGTGTCATTTAAGTTTTTCCCACCCCTCGGTTTATGGAGTGGGAATTTCTTTCTGATTGCCCCTTTTCCTGATCATTGCCTATTCGTATTTTTTCTGTTTCTGACGGTACGAATCTATATAACGTCTGTGAAGAACTGGTATGATTTTTTCCAGATGTGTAGAATTGACACAAATCGGTACTAAATCTTCTAACACACGAAAACACGTTCTTGAACCACAATTTTCACATTTCGCAAAGTTCTTATGTGAACTATTAGTACCAAATTCTCCCAGCCGGCGAAGAATTGGTAACAAATTGGTATGTAACGAATTTCATTCCATTTCACACGCATGTGAGATAGGCGCATGTAATCAAATTTCATGTACGTATTCTTCGCACTCACGAAAACCACCCATGTGAAGTGGTTTTGCCTTTAATTCCACTGTTTCTTCAATATTTATAGCATTATATGTGAACATTTAGTACCAAGCTTTCACATCTGAGTAAAATTGATACCAGTTCTTCAAAGATGTGATGAATCCAAACCAATTCTTCCTGACTCGTCCCGCATGTGAAAATTTGGTACAAATTTTTCACATATGAAAATAATACCAGATATTCACAGATTTTATGATTAAGTGCCGCCTATTTCACACGTGTGAAATCTGCGATTCAACAACGCTTGGAAAACGTAGATAAAAGGAGCAAAACATAAAACAAGTAGGACTACAACACAAGTACCGCATCGGAGCGGTCAGTAATATAAATTTACTGGGTGGTACAAACAGTTTTATATATTTTCCATTATCTTTGTTGAACTCGAGCCACAAGACAAGCTTTTCATCTCGGTCTGATACAAAATGCATGATTTTGCAAGCACCGGGCGGTCTCGGGAGATACAACGTTATAATTTATAAATCCGTGGTTTCCTGCAGATAGAACAAAAGCGTATAACCCAAACGCGCCCCGGGTGTATGAAAAATCTCAACACGCTGAAGATTTTGGACGTATAAAAATAATTTGTTTCTTAAACTCGCTTTAGCAGTCACACAAAAGCGCGTGACTGAAGCGTCTGTCAGACGTATGAAAAAAAATCTAAAAACGCAAAAAGAAATTAAATAAATAAATAAAATAAAGTACGTTTTGTATTACGTCGCAGACACACTAAGCAGGAAGACCCCGCCCATTGGGACTTAAAGAAATATATGGGCTGCTTGGGCCTCCAGGCAAAGCTTATTCCACCTGATTACTGGTTAACCGCTCAGGTCTTAGCTTTCCCGGGAAAAGTGGTTACAAGTCAAACCGTCCACACATATAAGCATGTGTGGCTTTGTTGGATGGTTATATTTTAAGCACTTGTTGAATGTCTTGACATCCTCATTTTGGTTAAAAGTCCTATAAAGTGGAGGCAACGTCCCGACATGACCTTAGCTGTTGACTGGGACGTAAAGCATCAATTCAAACAAACAAACAAACAAACAAACACTAAGCAGGTGCTATAGGCGCGCAGCAAACGTTAAACGCGCGTCTCATACACGCTTGAGGCACGTTACTCAACAAATATTTGTTTAAAATATGCGACAAACGCGTTCAAAGCATATTCAACGCGCCTGTAACGCGCGTGGAACTTATTCGAAACGTATTTAACTGGCTAAATTGTTGTAGATGGTACTAACCGAGTGACGGTGATTTCCAGCTTAGACACACGACCGATTCACGCCGAGATTCGAGAACATTTTTAAGCATGCTTAAAAGGTCTATTGAGCCCATACGCGCGTGGAGTGCGCACCGACCTACAGCGACGTCCCAGCAGGCACATGGCGTCAAGTTGACGTCACATTAGGGTTACATTATGGTGGTCACGTCGTGCGACGTTATAACTACGTCAGTGTGACGAAAATATGATGACCTAAAGTGACGTCAGGCGTATAACCTTCATGCAACGTCAATATGACAAAAATATAATAACCTAATGTGATGTCATAATTATACCCTACATGTAACGTATTTTCATGGTTGCATTTATGTCATGAGCAATCACCTGGCGTGTGAAATGCATATACTATATCAGCGTACACCGAGGCGTACACCAAGCGTACAAAGCGCGCATGTAACGTGCCTCCGATGTGCTCCTGTGTCAACACACCCGGCACGCGTTTGGCTTATATGCTAATGTGTGTCAGCTATTTTCCTCGTTTCCTGTGTGTTGAGACCTCGTTTATTGTCCTTCCATTGGGACCTAAAAGAAATAGATGGGCTGCCTGTGCCTCCAAGCAAAGCTTCTTCGCTACTGACTGACCATCTGATTACTGATTAACCGCTCAGGTCTGAGCCTGCCCAGAAAAGTGGTTCGTTTGGTGGTTATATTCGAAGCCCTTATTGCATGTCATGACGTCCTAATTTTTTGGTAAAAGTCCCACACAACTCGAGGCAGCGTCCCGACATGACCATTAGCTTTTGACTGGGACGTTAAACACCAATTCAAACAAACCAACAAACAAACCAACAAACATAAAATAAATAGGGAGCGTGGTGACGTAGTGGTAAAGCATGGGAATCCGAATCGAGAGGTCATGGGATCGATCACCGTGGCACTGGAAGCACCGTGTTGTCCTTTAGCAAGGCATATTAACTCCCCGGAGGACGAGGAGCCATGCAAATAATGTACCCATCGCCATTTAGCGTAACTGCAACCGAGTTTGACTGTCCCTTGCCGAGTTGCATCATGGTACCGCTCTGGCCAGTCTTGATTCGAGCCCCGCGCCGAGCATTTGTGAGACGAGTGTGAATATGCTGTTTGATCCCGGGCTTCGATCATATAGGTTTATTGTTTGAATGTGTTGCTTTACGTTCGAGTTAACATCTATGGTCATATTGGGATGTTGCTTCCTTTCAATGGGACTTCTACCCAACATTGAGATGTCGTGATATGCTTAAAAATACGTGCTGAAGACATATAACCACAACTAAAGCTTATAACTTTTCCTAGGCAGTTTCAGACCTAAGTGGTTAACCAGTTATCGTGTGATCGATCACTCAGTTATAAGCTCTGTCTGGCAGCCCATCTATTTCTCACGGCCCCAATGGGCGGGGATGGGCAAAGTCGCATCGGTTTGCCGCCGTTATCCGTTTAGATTAGTTAACATTGAGAGACCAGTGGTTTCATTTGCAGTCACGCTCTCATTGAACAGTCTATTCATCGAGGTAAATGCTTGTTGCCTGACATTGTGGTAGAGTCGCTCTTTGAAAGAAGAAGAAGAAGAAGAAGAAGACGAAGAAGAAGAAATAGAAGAATGATTTATTTACGTACAGAGAGGTTCCCGGCGAGATCGTACGTTATCTTGTCGTGAAGAGCCATTGGGCAAAATTTTAAGCTCCCTTGACTTCTGGTTTACATACAGAAAGCGTTGGCTCCTTCCAAATATGACTGAAAAATTGCTAATATGGACGTTAAGTCATATAATCTAACCAGTCCAAACATTTTAGATATAATTAACACTTCTTGGAGCTTCCCTAGTGCTTTATGTCGTTATGTTGAGCAAGTAAAATAGTGTTTACTCATGTCAATCGGACGACGAGCATATTCAAATCCAAACTGTACATAACTTCCCTGGTGAACTTTTCGATGACGCTGGATTTTTTGTTGGAAATTTGTTTCTGCACAAAATTCAAACCTTCGCGCTATGCGAAACTCGATGAGAGACTGCGCATTACGCAAAATGATCACGTGTTCAGATGAAGGAAATAATATACCTCGATCGAAATATATAATGATATTTAGATTGACATATTATATGTCAATTTAGATATATTATAATAGGGTATATTTCGTTCGAAATATATGGTAATTAGGCATATCTCCTTCTAGATATAATATATCGATTTAACGGTTGTGCCCTACTGATAATGTAAATGGAACCTTTTTAGATTATCAACATTCCTCCGGTATGGACAATCGAATTAAATGAGAACCCGGTTCATGTTTTAGAAAATAAAACAAATGTAATATGTAACGTTTATGTTCAAAAACTAATTCAGACTAAGAAAGGCAGTAGAATATTTTATGATGTTTGGGTAAATGTAAACGAATATATACCACAGGGCAAGTGGCAAGCAGAGATAGGTAATATAAGTGAAAATGATTGGAAATCATACTTTAGAAATATAAAACATTGGCATGAAGTTCAAATTAGAGATTTTCAATATAAAATAAACAATAAGATTTTGGTTACAAATTCGTTTCTATTCGAGATAAATAAAATCGATAGTGATGTATGTTCTTACTGTAGGGAGCAGCCAGAAAAAATACACCATTTATTCTTGACATGCCCCAGGGTAAAAGCTTTTTGGAGTGACCTTAGAACATGGCTTATAACAAACGTTAATATTGATTTACCTTTAGACGATAGGCCAGTGCTTTTTTCATACTCTGGTAACAATGAACTTCTAAATTATATTTACGTTTTAGCTAAGTTGTTTATCTACAAAAATAAATTTAATTCAAGAACTATTTATATCCAAGGTTTTATAAACTTTTTAAAGAAAAAAAATGCTCAGTGAGAAATACATTTCCTACATAAATAATAAATTTAACAAGTTTATGAAGAAATGGTCACCGCTTTATCATTTTTTCTTCCCAGTACAAATGAATGAGTAATATTCACTGTCCTTGACAATATTTTTATTTTATTTTATTTTTTCTTCTTCTTTTTTAAGATTTTCTGTTTTTGTCCCCCCAAAACCAATTATCTGCCTCTGATGAGGCTTCCATGCTTCAGAATAGATTCTCTGCATGAGTAATAAACTGCATGCAGGATCTCTATTCTCTTGCATGTTTGTTACAATTTCTCAATGATATTAATTTAGAAAGGTAATTTGAAAATAATATACCCTGCTAAAATACTCAACGTTTTAAATACAGACCCTTTGCCTGCTCTTCTCTCTGTCTTCTCCTTCTCATTAAGCAAGCACTTGGTATTTACACATTATATATTGTTTATATATTCATATGTTCTGGCATCTTTCGTGTATCATTGTCAATTGTATTGTTTGAACAATGTTTATTCTAAATAAAAAAAAAAATAATTCCATCTTTTTGCCACTTTCCTGCGTTTGGAGTTCTCCTTTCACAAAACAAGAATGTCTCGTGTTCAAAAAATGAATTATGAATAAAATGTACTTTCGTAGTAGGTTATATCCAAGAAAAGAACCGTGACGTGGGTACCAGTCCGGTCTTTCCGGGCATCTGTATATATTTCTTGACAAAACTCACCATGCTGAAAAATCAGGTTTCCTCGTACAAAAAACAAACAAACAATTTTTTTGTTCAATTTTACGTCCCTTTCAATATTATTTCAGCTCATATGAGACGGGCCAATCAGTAGGCGAGGCGAAAACTGGACAGCCCCGAGAAAAAACACCTGGCACACCCGCAAGCAGAACATGCCTTGTCTTACATGTGCCCCGTATGGTGCTCCAGCCCACACCAGACATGGCGGTGAGAAAGAATACTTACGTCCCGTAGTTTGGTTAGCGGCGCCGAGAGAATGGCATATCCTATGAAGATACCGATGACCCTGCCGAACCCAGACAGTATGAGGGCGGTCATCCGCCACTTCTTGAAGTATTCCATGACAGCCACTATTGCCGTGAACCGCCAGAACGCACATCCCAATCCTAGAGTCAGGAAATATAAAATCAGTGAGTGAGTGAGTGAGTGAGTGAGTGAGTGAGTGATAAAAGTCCCAAAACCCGCTCGTAGTATGGTTATTTATAACCACAGGGAGAGCGGATATCTCTTACCCTCCCCTGTGTCTGGGGAAGGGGTTACAAATGACTTGTGCATTAAGCTCAAGTCCTGATCCTTAATAGGATGATAAAACATCAAGTAACATCTGGTTTAGAAGCTAAATTCTATGAATAAATATAACATTAAGTAGGCGACAAATGTTGTTGGTCCTCTGTATAATCATTGAGTCTCAAGTAGCGTATAACATTTTGAAAGTAGCAACCCGGTGCCGTGTGGGTCTATCCCGACATAATTGAATAGTTGTTGAATGGGCAAACAAACATTTATTAAACACATGACTGAGCCGCGTCGTGAGACAACAGGATAATTGCCTATGCGAAAACAAAGGCGCAGATCAGCTGTGCAGCTTTGTTTTCGCTACACGGATAGTGCAATTCCTCTCCTTTCTCAATCCGAAACTTCAAGCATTCAAGCATTCCTGGAACTGTACAGGCCGGTTTCTGTCGGACCAGGTCGGAAGCCCAGAAGACCGCCTTTTTCGTGTCGAGGCTCATGTAATGGTATGTCGCCCTACCTCCGAGGAATCCGACTAGAAATCCCATGAGTTCTATATTGTCACCGGGGTGGACGAAGGACGCTGACAGGAAGCCGGCCAGAACCAGCAGGGACCCGAACATCGCCACCACTCGGTACCCGATGAATACAGAGGCAATGGCAGCAATGAATACTGAAAAATAGACAGAAATAAATAGACCGTAATACAAACGAAACACGAGAAATAAGGTCTTATATCGTCCTCCTTTGGTGCTACTGGAGTCTGTGAAAATAGCGGCAACACCAAGTGCCGTCGCGTGTATCAATGGGTTTATTCAGAGCTCCTATAGTCATCAAGCCAAAGGTCCGGTTCTGCATGACTTCGTTTGTTGGAGGGATGCATAACAGTAGCAAGTGTAAATATTTTCGTTAACATTATAACTGACAACAAATACAAGCATGGACCTTTGACATGTGCAGATCCAGAAATTTCCATGAGAGGGGGTCCAACGAAAATGGTAATTTTTGGTCACCCCCCACCCCCCCCTCTGGATCCGCGCATGTTTGATCTGCTTTGAACTTTTCCCTACCCATGTTGGTATATTCGGCTATCCCTAAATTTGTATTTTGAGATGTTCGTACCTAAAGTAATGTCTTTACAGTAAAATTGGGCATAGAAATGGCATTTACGAAAACACGCCCATGCAATATACAAAGACTTTCAAAGTTGTAAAAAATGAAAATTTTCAGTAGAAACTAAAAACTTATTTTTGCTCAAAATATAGATTGTGGGTACACGTTAGTACCGCCTCGGCAAGGCGGTTCAAATGAGTACCCAAAGTCTATGGTTTGTAGCAAAATAAGAAAAATAGGTATACCCCTGCATACCCCAGTTTTACTATAAAAGTTAGGCTAGACGGTCAAAAGCTCATTAGAGCTTATGTTTATTGTTATGTACTGTCATGCCGTCTTAAAATAAATTTTCTTATCTTATCTTAGGTGTGGGGTATTTATTTCACGGACTTATTTTATGATGGGATATCGGTTGATGTACCTCCGGCTAATCTGACATCCTCAAACACTTGGAAATCTTCATAAGTTGACTCCGGTGCCAGTCCATATGCGACCAGTCTCAGATTCCGGAACCTGCCTATCACGATCGTGTCGTAGAATATGTAATACACGAGCTCGGAACAAAGATGGAGCACTCCGCAGGCAAGAACGATAATCCATGCCCATACCCCGCCATCTGGTGGATCTTCTACGGTCCATTTCTCTCTGGAGATGGTAGTAGTCTCGCTGTCACTCACACTGTCCTGAAATAAACAAGAAATTAGCCGTCTCGTGGGAAAACAAACAATGTGGTTTCCGAACAAGTCCTGCACAAACTGGGCTGTACAAGCACAGAAGATGGCTAGAGACTGTAAATTTTGGACTTAGAAAGTAGAGGAATTGTACTATCTGTGTAGCGAAAACACAGGCACTGATCAGCTTCGCAGTTACTGCGAAGCTGATCTGCGCCTTTGTTTTCGCCTAGGCAGATTGTTGGTTTTCCCATATGGCGGCTCAAATGGTATTTTTGTCCATTCCCACAGAACATTGTAGTATCTTAGCCTTCGAAGGCTCCTGCGACTGAAATCGGCAAATTATTACCGTGTCGTGGTTAGAAACACGGGCGTGGTAGAGCAAGTTGAGAAAATTTAAGTAGATCTAGTCATTAATGTCGCCGTATTATTTAAACCAATATTTGTAGTCCCTGCCCCGGGTGTGTTAGGCAACACCAAGTGCCGTCGCGTGCACCAATGAGTATATTCTGAGCCCCTATAGTAATCAAGCTAAAGGCCCGCTTCTGCATGACTTCGTTTGTTGGAGGGATGCATAACAGTAGCAAGTGTACGAAATTCGTTTTATTCAAAAATAATTTTATCGGACAATGCATTCATATAGCATCTTTACGTGCGTATACAACAACATAAAATAATAGTAGGCTCATATGACAATGCAACAAAAGTTTGTATTCAAACGTACTGGGCGTAACGGTAATATTATACAGTCTCATTGTTACTGAGGCCAAACATCACGATAACCTGCTTCCTACCACAACATTTGACTGGAACAAACAATGCTGGACGTGACGGAGCCACGTTTACGTTGATGCGTAGGATCTGACGTCTCGTAGTACTTCAAGCAGTGACGTCACTTAGAGCTCACGTCAGCTGCTGCAATTCAACTAAAGGGGGCATTATGCGTGTCTCTAAATCACCCTTTTAAACCGCACATGTGTACATTCATAAAGAATTTAAAATGAGGAATACTGTTCATAACAAAAGTTACTAAGGAATACCTTTCAACTTTGTTTACGACTATTTTACTTCTGACGAATGATGCATATATTTGCGCTCCGTGAGGGACGATTTCAAGTACCATACATTCTAAGGTGTATGCATTATAATAAGGCGCCATTTATTTTGTTGTACATCTTAAAAAACCGTTTCATAGCTGCGTGTCTGTCCTTCCCCACAAATTATGTTTTTTTGGCTGGGCGACAAAGCATTATACTCCAAACTCACCAACTAGCAACATTTTACAGCAACAAGAAATTGTATCTTGTCGTAACTTTCAAAATAATCAAATTAAATATTGTACAGTTCTGATGACCTTAGTTTAGGAGGTCACCCACCTCTTCTCAGCGTAACATTTTAATTACAATTTTATAATTTTGCAAAAGAGATTGGCAAATAGATATAATTTGACCGTGTTTGACCATAAAAAATCCACCCAAGTATGTGATTCTTTGAACCTCTGTGTTTACTTAAATCATGATCTCCCGTTCATCAGAATAACATGTCCACGTTATTCTATGTATTGAGCAAAAATAAGAAAAATATAAGAAACAAAATCTATTGAAAATTTTTTCAATTTTAATATCTTAAGGGGTTTCGATAGTAATAAATGAGACAAATGTAATGAGCTCAAAAAGCAAGTTATCGTTATTTGGTTCTTGTGAAATTTGGACAACATAGATTGTGATGAAAATCATACGGTATACGAAATTTGCATATGTCATCAATAGAAGAAGCAAGAAGAATAGAAAAATGAAAATGAATCGAAATTGCTTGCTTTGATCTTTTTTATTTAAAAAATATTAATATTTATCAGAATTTAATAATTTTGGTATCATCAGACTGGCAATTTTCTAACCTTAACATCCGTATATCACATGCTTTAAAACGTATTTTTATAAAAAGTTTTATGAGGTTTGATTATACGCCGGAATATGCATCTTTGTAAGAGGTGGGTGTGGGAAAATGCTTATAGCAGCTTAAAAAGCATGGAAAGGCCTATCAGTTTATACGTTATCTTATTTGGTAATCCCTATTCAAAAATCAGTTTTTGTCTTTCTAAGAGTATATTATCGGAGATGAACTAAACAATTATGTTCAAAAATGTGATGAATTAATGAATAAACGGAACATAAATACTATCTCAAATCTGTCAAAATTCATATATTATGCATTTAAATCAAGACAATTGTCATTGCTAGATGTTTAAGTTCAATTATATTAATATCATGTCTGCTGTGTATATGCTCCTCGGTAAACATACTGTAAACTCATTGACCATTGTTGTATATAGTACTGTTTTTGTTGTATTTTGTCCTCACCAATGTATATATGTTATTGTAGGCTATAGGCATGTGTATGCTTAATGCTGAATAAAATTATTTGTATTTGTATTTGTATTGTTTAATATGTTTTAGGCTTAAATTTTAGAGATGAATTGTTAAAATATGATATACCGGCATATCTTTTATTATGCAGTGAGCCGATCGGTGCGTCATGGTACAGATTATTAAAAGCTCTGTAAAATAGAGTATATAATGCATTTAAAATGATATAATCACACACGAAAAAAACTTATTCTTACCCTTCGTCTTTCATGATATCGTCTCGGTCGTTCAACCTCAGCCTGGACAGTATATACCGGGGGTGGAATCCTGGAGGCATACAGCGCCGAGCCCCTACCGTCGTAACCTCTGTTGTCCATACTTGCCTGCAACCACGCCCTGTCGATGGAAGAAAAAAATCCTATATCAAAGTCCTTGTTTTAAGGTAAAAGCGGTTATGGTAAACTAAAATCTTTATTTTGCTTCACAAACACACAAATATGTGTTTGTAATATACACCGTTGCGCAATTGTTAGGTGTTTTAATCCTTTCTTTTGTCATATGTTTATGTCTATTGTTAAAATTTGAAACTTTTCGCAAAAACTGCGAAAACTACCTGTATTTTCTACCGGGTGTAAACACTGAATATCGAAAGACTATCCCATTCACCTACCAAACACGAAATGTGGAAACATAATACCCTAGACTTAACTATGAATAACAGTCAATACTTGCCACCCGATATTTCTATTCAAAATACTAGCATTATTTAAGCTTTGTCACAACATTTTTGCCGTATGACTCTTAAAAACGAGGAAAGAGAGATACACATGGCTTAATTGTCCCACCCTCCTTCAATATTCCAAACTGTTATCGTTATTTTGTCACCTGAGACTGGCAGATAATACTCTAGGAGTTGTTTTATGCTCAGAATCACGTTAGGACACGTTATATTTTTGTGAAAAAGTAAAATAGACGTTTAATTGTTGTATAGATTTTCTATAATGATTTCTACACAGTTCCTAGAGGACTACTGAAGGAAGACCAATGAATTATTGAACTTTCTTTATTGCTCGGAGAATTGATTATCCTATTAACCAACCAGAGAACTGTACAACTGCTCATCTGAAGAATGATTTCCCTACCCTGTGCACACAGTATCATGTTTCCCTCATGTATTTACAATTTTAAGTAATCAGGAAAACATTTTGTGACATGTATATCCCCTTAACCCCACTTTTATAAAGAAAAACTGGCGTATGGAGGGGTATACCTGTTTTTTCTTATTTTTGCTCTAAACATAGATTGTGGGCACTCGTTAGAACCGCCTCGCCGAGGCGGTTCTAACGTGTACCCACGATCTATGTTTAGAGCAAAAATAAGAAAAATATCAAAATTTTTCTGATGAAATTTTCAATTTTTATAGCTGAAAAAAATCTCTGTATATTGCATGGGCATGATTTCATAATGGGGAGAGAGCATCCGTAGTCAGGTGTAGATCTAAACTTGAAACGATATCACTACCTAGGCACGTAGGTCTTTTGTCTTCTTTTTATATTTTGTTCGATTTTTAAATGACCACCTTTTTGGGAAGAAGCTGGAGACACGGTTTACCGTTATGTTCTATGTTAGTTTTGGCATACCCTGGGTATATGTCTACTAACAAAAAATTTTAAAACTTGTCTGACATAGCACTAGAAGTAGAGAAATGTACACCAGAATGTTACTTTTTCATTATTAATTTTGGCACCCCGAGAGCATTATATTTGTCTGTTTCCAGTTCGTTTTTTTTTGTGTGCACATTTCCTTGTCATTGATAAAGTATTGTAGCGATATTCAGTTCTGTGATGTAGGTTACGGGAACCTTCGGAGAGTAACGAGCGCTCACGGAAACAACCCTGCTGTGTAAACCCCGGACTATTTCAGGTATGAATTTCTTGAATATTGGATATTCATGTGTGTTGGTGAGTTCTTTGATGGCTGAGTAGGCCTATTCTAGCTCTAAACTGTCGGTTTGAAGTAGAGCAAGTCAGTTAGGAATCTGCTGGTGGACCATTGGTATTGGCTTTGCGTTCTCTGCTTTCTTTCAGCTTCACAGATTTTCTTTTCTTCATATAAAGCTGCTCCTTTATTGACGATTTGCCACTTCGATCGCTCCTGTGCAGTATGTTCCCAAGACCCTATTGGTAAGAGAAGCTTTGAGGGTGTCTTAATATACTCATGTCCAATGAAAACGTATCACTCCTCGGATGCTCTTAGTTGCGGGACATCAAAACCTTTGTGCACATATGATGTTTCCTTATGTTATATAGGTTGAATACAATGTTTCTACGCCAAAAGTTTATCCCCCCGCGACGGTTTGTAAGCGACGTTACGTCAGACTACAAATTACGTTTATTCAATTTTACGTAAGCTATGACTGATCCAAAAATCCCGGAAATGATTTTCCCGTATGCGAGTAGCTCTACGAACTATTCGCCGCCTAGTAAACCATTACATCGCATCACAACACACGGTAAAAGCGCTCTACGCGTCACCATGCACGCCTAAAAAACGCAAAGTCTTGCAAATTCGGTCAAAAAACGTTCACAAACGGTTTCTTTGATACAGATATCCCAAAAACAGTTTATTTTGGGAAAACGAATCTTAACATATGCAAAACGTCACCGAAATCATTTTCTAGAATGACGTTCGATGACTGACGTCAATTTTAAGCTTCTCTCCAGCCGCTTCTGGAAACGCTATCGAGTCAGAATTTCTGAAAATCGTTTTTGTTTGTCGAGATGAATATAAACGTACAATAAAAGATGAACAGGTCATTTAGGTTCAACGTCTTTGCGATTTTAAACGCTTTACGTTAGCCATTAAACGTCAAAATCCTAAGCCTTTATGATGTAATGGGCAAGATTCCTGGACAAAACGGCTAACATTTTTTATTTAATCGCAATTTTGCTACAGACATTTGATTGCCTTTTTAATGTCTCTGTTATTGTGCAGTGGTCAAAATGTTGCTTATGACGTCAAGAATTCCACGTTGACGTTTTCGAAGCACACTGACTGTCGAATTCTTCATGTTTCGACGTTATGCATCTTCTAGGCGCGAGTCGATGCGTGATTGAAAATTTCTTCACATCTGGCGTATTCAAATACAGGGTGTGTGATTTTCTTTTTGATGGTTAACGTCTTGGTTGCTTTATCCTCGGAGTATCACTTATCAGACTGATTTGCGAACGTGCCATGATTTGGACAGCTTATCACAGTACTGAAATGTTCAGTCAAAAACATATTTTTTTACACTTTTGTAGGTGGTACGTTTTCATTGGACATTAGTATATATAGCGTTTCTTCTGGCCACATTGAGAGCGCTTTCCTTCCTGGAATTCTCCATAGAAAACATTTTTTTTTTTTTTTTTTTTTTTTTTTTTTTTTTTTTTTTTTTTTGAAGTCGCTCATCAGGCATTCTTATAACATGACCAGTCCATCTTAGCCGTGCTAGCTATATGCATGCTTTGCATCCCTGCCTTTTGCAGGACCTCTGCGTCTGGAACATTGTTTTGCATGCCACTTGATTATAACAGCTTTCGTTTGCATTTTTGCCGCTGCGCTGGCATTCTTATCCATATCATCTGCATAGAGGAGCTCATCTAGCACATCAGTCTGCACCTTAGTTTTGGCTTGCAACCTCATAAGGTTAAATAAATGAGCCGCCGCATGGGAAGACCAACAATCTGCATATGCGAAAACAAAGACGCAGATCAGCTTCGCGGTAACCGCGAAGCTGATCAGCGCCTTTGTTTTCGCTACTCGAATAGTACAGTTCCTCCTCTACTTAACTCCAAAATTTCAAGCTTCTAGCCTGCTTCTGTAGCTGTACACGCCGGTTTGTGTCAGACCTGTTCGGAAACCACATTGTTGGTTTTCCCACGAGGTGGCTCAAATTGTCATAAAAGCGGTATCTGATTGGAAAACCAGTGTCACTGTCCTGAAAAGCATCCATGAGCATGGCAGAAAACATCATGCTGAACAGTGTTGGTGCCATAACACAGCCCTGTTTGACACCTATTCGTCACCTCAAAGGGTTCAGAGACCTCTCCATCATTTTTCACACGTGCCTGCATGTCATCATGAAAAGGCCGCACAATTGCTATGAATCTGGATGGACAGCCAAACTTGGCCATGATTTTCCAGAGTCCATTACGACTACCTGTGTAAAAAGCTTCGGTGAGGTCAACAAACGTCATGACTGTATACCTCGGCATTTCTTCTGCAGCTGTCTTGCTGTGAAGATCATGTCAATTGTCCCTCTGTCTTTTCTGAACCCACATTGACTTTCTGGGATAAGTCCCTTCTGATCAAGATGAACATTCAGACGATTCAACAGAACATTTGCCAGTATCTTCCCAGCAATGCATAGAAGGGAGATGCCTCTGTGGTTGTCACAGACTTAAGGATTTCCTTTCCGCTTGTATAGGTGGATTATGGATGCATCCTAAAATTTCCCTCCTCCACATACAATGAAACAAGTCTGTCTGTTTCTCTGCTATGGGTAGCCCTCCACCCCTACCCCACCTCACACCCCCACAACCTTATAGACCTTGGTAGGAATTGCATCTGCACCTGGAGCTCTGTCAGGTGACAGTTGTTGAACTGCTTTTCTTGTTAGCTGAGAAATAATTGACGTGAGCTATGAAATTGTATTAAAGTGAGGAAGAGGTTCTCAGCATCAACCTCAGTCGCTCGTCCTCATCCGACTGCGCCAGAGGCAAGACACAGGTCAAGGTCTGGAGTTGGGTTTGGGTGCAGTGTATGACCGTAACATCTTTAGTGTCTTGTCGCGCTCTGCATAACAACATGTAGCTGTATTACTTTCCGGACCGTTGAATCAAAAGATGATTTCTTACGCTCCGTATATCAAATAGTCCTTGCACATCTGGACTAGGCATATCCAGACACACAGGTTTTAGTTTGGAATAACCTTTTCCTAGATGAATTGCTGGCCACAGCTGAAGAGAACTCAATCTACCCTTTTTAGCTCATCTGAGCCGTTAGGCTCACAAGGTGAGCTTATAGTATACTAGTACCCGTCGTCATCCACAATGTTCAAACGTCGAAACCGCTGTGCCAATCAAAGCCAAACTTCATCTGGAGCATCCTTAGGAAGGGGGAACGAAAGTTTGTACAAGTTGGCTTCTTTAAAAAGAAACTAATGAAAAGGTCAGCAGCCGTTTGTTATAAGATATTCCTTTTGCTATAGATTTCAGTGTTGTTGATTCTCTGGTTTGTCATTAATTTCGATTTTCATACGTTTCAGTTTCGTTTCCTATACATGAATGTCGTTTCTTGTTATGAACGCTTGACCAGTGTGTGTATCTGTCACTCAATGCATTGACCAAAATTTCTGATGTTATGGAATCAAAGCCAATACTAAAGGGAACACGATTGATAGTTCGTCTCTCACTAATGAGAAAGACCATCATTATTTCTTGAATAGTGCTGATGTGTGTTGGTGAGTTCTTTGATGGCTGACTAGGCCAATTCTGGCTCTAAACTGTCGGTTGCAAGTAGAGCAAGTCAATGTCATAGAGTCTGATGGTGGCACATTTGTTTTGGCTTTGCGCTCTCTTCGCTTTCTTTCAGCTTCACAGATTCTCTTCTTTTCATAAAGACCTGCTCCTTTGTTGATGAGACCTCGCCACTTTGATCGCTCCTGTGCAGTCTGTTCCCAGGACCCCATTGGTATTTCGAAATCCTTCAGAGAGGCTTTGAGGGTGTCTTTGTAGCGTTTCTTCTGGCCACCTTGAGAGCGCTTTCCCTCCTGTATTTCTCCATAGAAAACTTTCTTTGGAAGTCGCGCATCAGGCATTCTTATAACATGGCCAGTCCATCTTAGCTGTGCTAGCTTTAAGACTGTATGCATGCTTTGCATCCCTGCTTTCGTCAGGACCTCTGTGTCTGGAATCTTGTCCTGCCACTTGATTTTTAACAACTTTCTCAAACAGCTTAAGTGGAAATGGTTAAGTCTCTTTGCATGGCGTTGGTATACTGTCCAGGTCTCACATGCATACAAGAGGGTTGGCAGTACCACAGCCTTGTAGACTTTCAGCTTGGTGTCAAGCTTGATTCCATTTCGCTCCCAGACATTTGCACGGAGTCGTCCGAATGCCACACTAGCCTTTGCAATTCTGGCAGTGATCTCATCATCAATATACACTGCTCTGGAGAGAGTGCTTCCCAGGTAGGTGAACTTGTCAACAACTTTCAGTTTTTGCCCATTCACAGTGATGGTTGGTTCATTATATGGCTTTCCGGGCGCTGGTTGGTGTACAACCTCTGTCTTTTTTGTGCTGATTGTGAGATCATAGTTATCACATGACTGTGAGACTTGATCCATGGCTCTTTGCATTTTTGCCTCTGTGCTGGCATTCTTATCCATATCATCTGCATAGAGGAGCTCATCTAGCACATCAGTCTGGACCTTAGTTTTGGCTTGCAACCTTCTGAGGTTGAATATGTTGCCATCAAAACGGTACCTGATTGGAAAACCAGTGTCACTGTCCTGAAAAGCATCCATAAGCATGGCAGAAAACATCATGCTGAACAGTGTTGGTGCCAGAACACAGCCTTGTTTGACCCCATTTGTTACTTCAAATGGTTCAGAGAACTCTCCATCATTTTGCACACGTGCCTGCATGCCATCATGAAACTGCCGCACCATTGCTATGAATCTGGGTGGACAGCCAAACTTGGCCATGATTTTCCAGAGTCCATCACGACTAACAGTGTCAAAAGCTTTGGTGAGGTCAACAAACGTCATGTATAGATCTACATTCTGTTCTTGGCATTTCTCCTGAAGCTGTCTTGCTGTGAATATCATGTCTATTGTCCCTCTGTCTTTTCTGAATCCACATTGACTTTCTGGGATAAGTCCCGTCTGATCAAGATGAACATTCAGACGATTCAACAGAATTTTTGCAAGTATCTTCCCAGCAATTGATAGGAGGGAGATGCCTCTGTGATTGTCACAGACTTGAGGATTTCCTTTCCGCTTGTATAGGTGGATTATGGATGCATCCTTAAATTCTTGTGGGATAGCCTCCTTTCTCCACATACAGTGAAACAACTCTGTCTGTTTCTCTGCCATGGGTAGCCCCCCAGCCTTGTAAACTTCGGCAGGAATTGCATCTGCACCTGGGGCTTTGCCAGATGATAGTTGTTGAACTGCTTTTCTTGTTTCCGTAACGGTAGGAAATTCATCTAACAGAACATTGCACTCTATCTGTGGAAGTCTGTCGATTGCATCCTCATTGATGCTTGATGGTCGATTAAGCACACTATTGAAGTGTTCTGCCCACCTTTCCAAGATAGCTTCTTTATCTGTGAGAAGTGTTTCCATCTGCACTGAGCAATGTGGTGGCTCCAGAACTCTTTGGACCATAAATGGTTTTCAGTGCATCATGAAATTTCTTCATGTCCTTTCTATCCGCAAAAGACTGAATTTCTTCTGTTTTCTTCCTCAGCCAAGAATCTTGCATGTCCCTAAGCTTGGTCTGGACTGTCTTACAAATGTTGCTGTAGGCTGCTTTCTTTGATACTGAGCTAGTATCATCTTGATGTGCCTTGTGCAATCGGTGCTTTTCTTCAAGAAGCCTCTGAATTTCGTCATCATTCTCATCAAACCAGTCTTGATGTTTGCGAGATGGATGGCCTAAGGTGCTTGCAGCTGAAAAAAGAACTGTTTTATGGAAAACTGTCCAGTTTTCTTCGGGGTCCTCTGAACTGAGATTCATTGCATCCAGTTGGTTGCAAATGTCTGTTAAGAAATCTTGTCTCATGCTGTCTTTATTCAGCTTTGAGACATCCAGTCTCTTAGGAGCTTTCTTGCCTTGAGGTCGCCTCGCAGGCTGTATTCTTAGGTTGAGTTTGCTGACAACACGAAGGGAACACGATTACAATCAATATGTCGATGTGTAGAAAACCATTTTGCAGTGCAGTCAATTTGTGACAGAGTTCTGAATTTTGACCTATACCCACACTACCAGAAACAGACCCATGGGACCGATGTGATGGACTAAAAGTCAGCCATATAGAGTTCCTATAGTTTCTGTACCCCTCGTCAGGGTATCTACGATCTAAACCTAGATGCGCTATGATAAGCAGTCACCACGATCGAGACTACTTGCTAGATTTTACCGCTATTTGACGGGGAGTGTCAAAAATGGATAAATTTAATTGATTGCGGTTAACTGTCTAGTCAGTATAGACGGATTCACTAGTTTTTATTAAGCGCTTTATGTAACAAAACGCGTAATTGAGAGAGAGCAGTCGATCATGGGTAGAATTTTCTTCATATTCAAAGTAAACACTGTGGAAAAGGGACCTTTTCCAATAAATGGTCCAGGTCACATGACCAAGACAGCCGCCGGCTATAAATAGCAAAAACCTTTCAAAATCTTCAAAAAGGTCAAGGTCACGTGACCAAAATGGTCGCCATGGCTGTAACTAGCAAAATCATTAAAAAATCTTCTTCTCCAGAACCAGAAGGCCTATGATTTTGAAACTTGGCATGAAGCATCGGGCAATGGAGCTCTACATTGTTTGTATAAATCATGACCCCGGGATGATCTTGACCTATTTTACGGCAATGTCAACTCAGGTCGCTAATGCATTTTTAATGGGGAAAATAAGTAAAACGTAATTACATAGGGGGGGGGGGGGGGGCTTGCTAGGAGTATGCAAATGGACAGAAGAGTTTATGCTTATGAAAAAAATGACCACAGGGGTTTGTCTGCCCCTGTTCCGGGTCAATATACATGTATATGACCATAATATTCAAACATCTTCTTCTCTGACACCGCTAGGCAAATTAAAGCCAAACTTTATGTGGAGCATCATTAGATAGGGGGAATGAAACTATATAAAATGTCAAGGTCACATGACCAAGATGGCCGCCATGGCTATAAATGGCAGAAAACATTTAAAAATCTTCTTCTTCAGAACCGGAAGGCCTATGATTTTGAAACTTGGCATGACGCATCAGGGAATGGAGCTCTGCAAAGTTTATATAAATCATGACCCTGGGATGACATTGAACTGTTTTATGGCAAGGTCAACGTAAGTCGCATATCCCAGATCTCAGGTGAGCGTTTACAGGACCATTGGTCCTCTGGTTTAGGTTTTGCTTTCTGTAAATTCCCAGGAGGACTGTTGACCAAAACTAATGAGTTCCCCTGCCCAGATTGATTTTTTGTACAATCCCTAGCAAACTCCTATATGAATTGTCGGCCCAGGCTAACGAGCCCCATCCGCCGACCTGAAATAGTCTGGACACTGCATTAACTATTGGACCAATCAGAGCCTTGGAGACATAACATGTTTAGTTACTCTTGATGAAGCAGCACAGGGTTCGTTTGCTGGCAGTTGGAGGGATAGGACGTGCATGTGAAGTGGGCAACGTTTTCGTCGAATTACTCTTGTGAAAGAAGACTGGTCAGTGTACAGACTAAGGCAAGTAACACTATATATTATATATTATCGAAACAGAAACACCATCTTCGAACATTTTATTGTCAGAACCCCATCTTGGATTCGAGTTAAAGGAAGGAAATAAATATTTTCATGCAATAATAATAATAATAATAATAATAATAATAATAATAATAATAATAATAATAATAAATAATAATAATAGTAATAAAATTCGAAGTTATTCATTATGATTCCTAAAATTCTTTTTATTAAAAGCGACTTAATTTAAACGTGATTGAGAGCAAATTTTCAAGTAAAATGTTTCAAATATTATATTTTTACATGACCATGGAAGTGATCATGGATCTCCATTGCCAATGCACATTTTATTTTCGGACAGATTTACAAAATTCCTAATAGGACAAAACTTAGATGAAGATCCTGGCAAGAAAATGACTTTCCTCCAATCCTACAGACAAAATGGTTCTGCGAAAATTTATTATCAAAGGCCAGGATTTACTATAATTCGGAAAATGGGTTCTTTTGAACTTTATTTCAATGGGCATCTTTAAGCAGCATGACGAAATATACTCGACAAAAAAGAAACGCATTGGTGAGATTTTCTCGTAATTAAGTTCTTCATAAATCAATCAAATCCAAAACGTCATAGAATGCCTATTTCTAACTAACCTTGCTTAAATTCACGTTTGGGATACATGCAGGTGTGTTCTATACCAATACATTTCCGCAACGGGCGAGCATCTCTAGGAGGTGATTTTTCAAAGGTACCATAAATAGATTTTTTTTTAATTCAGTTTTACGTCCCTTTCAAAATTATTTCAACTCATATGAGACAGGCCAATCAGTAGGTGGGGCGAAAACGGGAGAACCCCGAGAAAAACCACCTGATATACCCGCAAGCAGAACTTGGGTTGTCTCACATGTGGCCAGAGCGGGGCTCGAACCCACACCAGACACAGCGGTGAGATGATCGAGTGATTAAGAAATAGCGCTCTTAACCGCTCGGCCATGGGGGCCGCCACAGAAATTTTGGGGATGTTTTTCAATTGTAAGGTGCATAAAACAACAACAATATTTTTTTGCATTAATTTTCACTGGGTGCTTCCTTCGTCCCGATACAAAAAGGTTTTGTTTGACTTTTACTATAGGTCCCGATAGGATTTGGTTTTGTTTGATTCTGGTATCAGATTTTTTTCTACAATAATTCCTAGAATTTGGTCAATGATTTGATTTGATTCTCATTTATGACGTCATTGAAAGAATTTCAAGTCATAAAATAGTGCTTTGTATGCAATTTTATAGTAATTTTTTATTTGATCCGTTAAGAAGGGATATAAATTATGAAATTGCTGTTATTGGCAACTCTGTTTTGTGGAGATTTACTCTGTTAACGTAGTAGAAAAAAATCCGGTACCAAAAAGTCAAACAAAACCTTTTTATATCGGGACTAAGGAAGCACCCAGTGATTTTTGAAGCTTATGAAGTTGAATAATGCTTTTTGTCTATAATAAACTCTACTTTGATCGGTCTTGATCGCTACAAAAACGTTTCATGCTTTAAACGGTTTATCTCCAGTATGCAGTTTTTGTTTAAAAATGCGGTTTAAAATGAACTGCCAAGTCTTAAGAGTACGTGTTTGAACAAAATGAGGATAAAAGATGGAAAGAGTACGTGTTTGGGGTCCGTCAGGTGTACTCAAAAGGCTCCAAACATATCTTTGAAATGGTATCCATAATTTTTTGTTAATTCGTATGGGCTTTAAGAAAAAATGATAAGTGCAGTGGCGGACCCAGGATTCAGTTCTGGAAGCGTGGTGGGGGGGTCAATTTTACATTAATTTTCGTAAATTTCCCAATAAAACTGAAATAATTTGGTCCCAGACGGGGGTTCAAGCGAATCACCAGAACCCCCTCTAAATTCGCCACTGAAATGGCCGCGACCAATGCGTTTCTTATTTTGTCGGGTAGATCTATAGCAATTTTAAAACGATAAAAACTAAAATGTAGATTGCATTTAAAGGCATACCTTGACATTCTGTTTATACTATAGCAGGGCAGTTAACTAGATATTTTCCATTTTGTGAATATCATCTATACAAACGGTTATTTCACATGCTTGCACATGTATCCAACGCTTTAATGAATCAGGCTGACGTGCTTCGCATATCACTGGACAAAAGTGAATATATTCAGACGGTTCGTAAAATGAATAGAAAACATAAACACATACAACGTGTGTGTATTTCCATTACGCAAACTTGCCCATGCAATATACAGTTTTTTTTTCTGCTGTAAAAATAAATTTTTATCGGAAAATTTATGATATTTTTAACAATTTTGTTAAAAACATTGATTGTGGGTACAAATAAGAACCGCCTCGGTGAGGCGGTTCTTACGGGTACCCACTATGTTTTGGAGCAAAAATAAGAAACATAGGTATATCCCTGCATACCCCAGTTTTGCTGTATAAAAGTGGGGCTCAAGGGGTATACTTTTCATAGACATGTTTTCCTGATGAATATCGACGGAATATTTTTGGATGCAATTGTTTTATAAACCACGCGGCAGCTGCAACTTAATATCATATTTGAGCCGCGACGCGAGAAAACCGGTCTTCGGGGTTTCCGACCAGGTCCGACACAAACCGGCCTGTACAAGCTCAGAAAAGAGCTAGAAGCTTGAAATTTCGGATTTAAGTAGAAGAGGAATTGTACTATCCGAGTAGCGAAAACAAAGGCGCTGATCAGCTTCGCGGTTACCTCGAAGCTGATCTGCGCCTTTGTTTTCGCATAGGCAATAATCCCGTTTTCTCACAATGCGGCTCATTAATATCAGCTAAAAGATACATAAGATATTCATCGACTAGGAATATCAAGATGCAGATCAAATCAGTGATGCAGACTGGTAAAAGTACAATTTTATCAATGCACATAATTATGACACGTCCTAAGAAAAGTAAGAGTAGAGGGTACAAGAACTGATGTGAAAGACAACACGAATCATCACAATATCAGGAAACCATGTCCGTGCAATGAAGACCCCCTTAAACCCCACTTTTATATAGCAAAATTGGAGTTTAAAGGGGTACACCTATTTTTCTTATTTTTGCTCAAAACATTGATTGTGGATACACGTTAGAACCGCCTCGCCAGGGCGGTTCTAACGAGTACCCACAATCTATGGTTTGGTGCAAAAAAAAAAAAAAAAAAAAAAAACAATAAAAAAAAAACAACTTTTGATAGGTATATCCCTGCATACCCCAGTTTTATTATATAAGTGTGGGGTATGAGTGGGTATATATTTCACGGACATGTTTTCCTGGTGAAAGTACATACATGTATATGCAAATTTAACAAAAAAAAAAAAAAAACAGAAAATTTGAAAGCTATGAAATAATTCACGCAAGGAAAAGCCAATCTTCCGATAATCAGATCAATATCTAATAGGCTAATGGCCAGTAGGGCAAACCCTCCCCAGGGGGAATTTTCTGCACCATGATTTTCTGAAAGTATAGTGAAAAAGCTATCAAATCCTGTTTTCTGCCCTCTGAAAGTGGAAGCGTTTGCATTTTACGCTATGTTTTATTATATGACCTGATACCATCAATGGGGGTAGGCGTAGAAAATCGATCATACCTCTGCTGTTACTAATCCTAGACGATTGAACTTGGTCTTTTTTTAAAGATTAGACATAGCCCTTTCATTCTATGATAAGTAATGCAAAATATCTACTTTGCCTATTCATGAATATTAATGAAAACATGAAAATGATAGAAAATCATTAAAACCCCATAAATTAACCCATTTCAGGGGTAAACTATTGTTGTGACACATTTATATTGCACCATTTAGACATATTTCATGAATTTATTGTTGTCATGAGCCTATGTGAAAATTATCTCATTTGTATATTCATGAATATTAATTAAAAAGTAAAAAATCCTGTAAAAATAGGGTGTATACATATAGTATCATTTGTACCTGGGCTGTTGATAAACATGGAACACTAATGTGGAATCAAATAAATATTACATGTTCTATCACCCTTATACATATAATACATAGTAAATAACTACCCCGTGACCAAAAATAAACCGATTTATCACGTGAGGATTAGTAAGCAGATGAAAGGGCGAGCTTTTAGCGAGCCCTTTCATCTGCTTACGGTCCGAGCGTGATAAATCGGTTTATTTTTTGGTCACGGGGTAGTTATTCACTTTATAATGCAATGAAAGCCGACAAATTTCGCGAAAAAACTAACCCAATGTGAGGAGATTTGCTTTCCGCCATTTTGTTTATTTAGTCAACAGCTCAGCAATCATTCCGCAGAGCGACTCCTCAAAATTCGCCACCATAGCAGTACATTTTGTTGATAATTTGAATTTTGCATGTCCATTGTTTCATCTACGTAACGTTGCATAACAATGGCGGAGATTGACGTCACAAAACGTGACTAAATTTGACGTCACTGGCGCGCTTCTTTTTGTTGCGTTAAACAAAATCGCAACGCGGTCTTTATTTAGTCAGTAGAGATGGCCTTTATTCGGTCAGTAGCTAAATAAAGCTTCTGTTTATGAACCCCCCTTTATTAGGCCGATATGTAGGGTTGTTGCATTATAAATGTATTTATGGATATAAGGCTCATCTAAATTTTTTTCATGAATATTAATGAAAACTAGAAATCGCAGAGAAATAATGAAAAAATGAACTGGTTTACCTACAGAATGACTTGTATCTGATCATTTCTGTTCTTTTCATATTTTTTGTGTATAGAATATGATCCTATCAATCAATTGATACCAATTTCAGTTCTCTAAAGCTTTTGGTTGCTGAGATACTGTCACTTCTATTGGTATATTCCCTTCATTTGTCTATGTTTTTCTCTTATATCTAAAGTTTTCTTAAATTTTGGCCACAAGATAGTCAACTTTTTCCTATATCTTATTATATAATAATAAATTATTGTCATATCTATCATTTGATACCATCTTCAGCTCTCTAGGTTTTTGGCTGTTGAGATATAAATGTTTCCGTTGGTATACCCCTCTATTTTTCTGTGTTTTTTTTTATCTATTTTTAAAGTTCTTGTCAATATTCGAACAATAAGAAAGTCTAATTATTCATTAATCATATTATATGATTATATTTACATTTTTCAAAAACCTCCTTAGATGAACCATTAGATATTCATCTGTGTTCATACTTCCATGAACAACATTGTGTCACGCGACGTGACGTAATCCAAATTTGACGTCAAAAAACATGAATCTCGCCAATCTGATTGGACGTTATAAACGTCGACGCCGTTCCGCTGTTTGAACACACACTGTGTGTAGATTCTCTGTTTGCTGGTAAATGTGACCGCCTTGGTGATTTTTCAACAAGCGATAGAGAGAAATGAATGTAAATATAAGCAATGAGTTTAATTTTTCTGTTGTTCATGGAGCTATGAACCGCAGTGGGTCGCTAGCAAAGCTTACATGAACCCCTTCGGGGTTCATTCACTTTGCACGCGACCCACTGCGGTTCATAGCTCCATGAACACCAGAAAAATAATATTCATTTCTTAAATAAAACATTATCATAGCAATCATTTGATACCAATTTCAGCTCTCTAGAGCTTTTGGTTGCTGAGTTATTAACCTTTTCATTGGTATACCACCTCCATTTTTCTGTGATTTTCCCCTTAAGGATGTTCGCTGCCAACATTTGACATTTCGGAACTTCCGGTTTTTATTTTGTTGAATATCTCGTAAACGGTTGCAGATATTTTCCTAATATTTTATATTTGGATACTTATTGATGATATGCATTGAATGAGCCATGAAAATTGTCAATCTAAGGAACTTCATTTTTTCACCCCATTTTCTGCACTTTTTCAGAAAATTTTAGTTGTCAGTAAAATTAAGGGGGTAGGGTAGATTAAACTTGCATATTACACATTTTCAAATAAATTGCACTAGTTCTATGTTTATTTTAGCAGCAGTATATGTGTACATTGTCTTCTAAGTCAGTCTTTCTGTATTTGGTGTGCTAGTTTTAATATTTTGGGTGGTTTTATGAAATGGGCTTTAAGAAATTAAACAGCCGAAAAAAGGCTTTAAATGGCGATTTTCAAGTGGTTGGTTCTCTCTTATATGCACACTACCATATATATTTCTTTCTTTTATTCGAACAATATTACCAAGTTCTATGTTGTGTGAAAATACAAGAAAAAGTTTGAATCTACAAATATGGGTTTGGCACATTTCAAAATATTGATTTTTTCCGACTTTTCAAGTATGGGGGTAGGGTTGGAAAACGACTTGTAAAATTTTGTCATCCACTTCAAGTTGCAAATTTTTCCATGCTTTTGGTCCAAAATAGTCTGCATTACGTAAATATTATGACTTTTGAAAGCTTTCTGGGTGTTTTTTTTTTGTTCAAGACGGTTATGTTTCAAAGAATTAAAAAATAAATTAATTTTACTAAATTTTAAACATGGTGTTCAGAGGTCTCATTCACAGACCTGTAGCTTGAAAAAATGCACACTACCCTATACTTATTTTGTTTTCAAATGTCTTGTATTGTATTTTTGAATCAAAAAAGAGTGGTTAGAAAAAAAGTTTGAATACTTTTTCATTGGCAGCGAACATCCTTAATTAAATTTCAAGTTTTATCAATATTCCAAAAACAAGAAAGTCAGAATGTTTGTGTGTTTTATCACATGGTTACAGAACATAATCCTAGCAATGATTTGATACCAATATCAGCTCTCTAGAGCTCTTGGTCACCGAGATATTAGCAATTTTACTGGTATACCTCCTTCCTTTGGTAGTGATTTTTCTGATATAACTTATGTTTTCTTAAATATTTGAGCATAAAGAAAGCAAGCTTGTTTATATATTATATTACAGGATTGTAGAATATTGTCATAGCAATCATTTGATACCAATTTCAGCTCTCTAGGACACTGGGTTGTCGAGATATAAACGTTTACATTGGTATACCCCCTCCGTTTTTCTTTGAGTTTTATCTAATATTAAAAGTTCTCATCAATATTTGCACAACAAAAAAGTTCGATTATTTATATGTCTTATCACATGATTATACGGAACATTATCATACCAATCATTTGATACCAATTTCAGCTCTCTAAAACTATTGGTCAATGAGATATTAGCAATTTTATTGGCATACATCCTTCCTTTGGCAGTGATTTTTCTGCTATCTCTTATGTTTTCTTAAATATTTGAGCAACAAGAAAGTAAGCTTGTTTATATATCTTATTACATGGTTATAGAATATTGTCAAAGAAAGCATTTTATACCCATTTCAGCACTCTAGGACATTTGGTTGCTGCGATATAAACGTTTATATTGGTATATCCCCTCCATTTTTCTTTGATTTTTATCTAATATTTAAAGTTCTCATCAATATTCGAACAACAAGAAAGTTAGATTATTTATATGTCTAATCACACAATTATAGAACATTATCATACCAATCATTTGATACCAATTTCAACTCTCTAGAGCAATTGGTCACTGAGATATTAGCAATTTTATTGGTATACCCCCTTCCTTTGACAGTGATTTTATTCTTATATCTGAAGTTTTCTTAAATATTTGAGCAACAAAAAGTCAGCTTGTTTATATATCTTATTATAAGGTTATAGAATATTGTCAACGCAATCATTTGACACCAATTTCTGCTCTCTATGGCTTTTGGTTGCTGAGATATAAACATTTCTATAGGTATACCCCCTCAAATTTCTGTGATTTTTCTACTATATTTATTGACTTCATTAAAAGTCAAACAGCAGAAAAGTCGGATTGTAAATGTATCTTATTTCAGGGTTTTAGAATGTTATCATAGCAATCATTTGTTATAAGTTTCAGCTCTATATGGCTTTTGGTTGCCGAGATATAAACCTAATATCTGTAGGTATACCCCCTCCAATGTTCTGTGATTTTTCTCTTCTATTGAAAGTTCTTATCAATATTTGAACATCAAGAAAGTCAGATTCTTTCTGTATCTCATCACATGATTATAGAACATTATCACAACAATCATTTGATACACATCTCAGCTCTCTTAGAGTTTTTGGTCACTGAGATATTAGCAATTTTGTTTGGTATACCCCCTTCCTTTATCTGTTTCTTTTCTAATATCTGAACTTCTTTTTAATATTTGAGCATTAAGATAGCCAGTTGTTTATATATCTTACTACATGATTATAAAACATTGCCAAAGCAATCGTTTGATACCTATTTCAGCTCTCTATATCTATCAGTAGCCAAGATACATGTGGTAATAGAGGTGTACCACATTAATTCCTCTGCTTATAAGGGGTGGGGGTGATCACTCAAATGGACATTAAAGTGATCCTCTGACCAAATTGGCACCCATGAGCATTTGGTCTAAGGTTGCAAGGTGCATCCTACAACCCACTCAAACCCTTAAATGGCAATAGAGTAAATTTTGATTTTCGTCATTTTCATTAATATTCATGAAAATGCAAATGAGAAAATTTTCATTAAGGTCCATGGCGTCAACAAATTTGTCAAATAGTATTATTGGTACAATAACAATGAGTCACAATGATAGTTTAGGCCTGAAATTAGTTTTACAGAGATAATCAATTTTTAAATGTTTCGTTTTTCATTTTAATGTTTTAATAAAAATTCATGAATAAGCTAATTAGATATTTTCCATTACTTATTATTGGATAAAAGGGCTATGTCTAAGCATTAAAATGAGACTAAGTTCAATGGTCTAGGATAAAAAACAACTGAGATATCTTCAGTTTTCTATGTGTACCCCCATTATTAAAACGCAAAAAAAATGAATAATTAGGGTAATATTATGAAACATAGCATAAAACGCAAACGCTTCCACTTCCATATGGCAGAAAACAGTGTTTGATAGCTTTTTCAATGTACTTTTAGAAAATCATAGTGTACAAAATTCCCCCTGGGGGGAGGGGGGTATGGGTAGCTAGAAGACTATAATTTTTGGACATGTCCTAGATCAGTCGCCGTATTTGTACAAGTCTGTCGCTGATTTAGGATTTTTATAGGTAAGAGGCCAGATTGTTTTATAAACTATGTGC